>JASHHO010000089.1:0-165340 GCA_039763685.1 Aspergillus micronesiensis | reverse complement strand
GGGGGGGCGGCTAGGGCATAGTAGGAAAACACACGCACGCCGGTGGTGGCCCGACAGGCGCTGCAGTGACACACGTTGAAGACGGTGGGGTCGGCGGAGGGCTCCAACTGGATTCCTGGGTGACTTGTCTGCAGAGACAGGCGATCGGGTAGGACATTATTGGCGGTGGTTTCGTGAAGCAGCGGTTGTGGGCCATCATGATGCGAGAGTTGGGTTCGTGAGTAGATTATCATGATTGGTTCCCGGCGGGGTAGAGAATCCTCCCCGTGTCCTCTTGGGATGTCCTTCCTACGGGATGGTAATCTGAGCATCCATTCTATGTTCTATGACCTGTTACAGACACAGGCACCACCCTGTCTGCATTCTTCTAGAACACATGCGGAACCGGAAGGGCATCAACCAGGCTTCAACTAGGACCGAGGGAATGCATATTCCGTTATGATGAACATCAAGCCCATCACTTCATCGACACGGACACCTCACTGCCAACTGACTCTGGTGGGTGTTAGGCTGGGATCAACGACCTACGTCACCCGCATCAACCGCAGTTCCAACACCAAATAATGATGGAGAGAGCAGCGTGGCGGGGACTACACAGTACATCCGTTGCTTTTCGCATGGCGAGAGGAGCGACTCGCAGAAATGCGCTCCTCCATGAGCAGATTATGAGGCCACCGACAGACCGCATCCTGGATCGGGAGAGCGAGTGGAGAGTATAAATACGGACCGCTTCCCCCACTCCCGCGCGACTTCTTCCGTTCCTCTTCTCTCTCACCATCTACACTTCCATCGCCACCTCTCGAACCACCTCAGTTTACCAAGTCCACTTCGAGTCACGTCTCGGATCTTCTCAGCATCACCATGTGTAAGTCGCTCCCCCGTGTCTGATATTTGCTGCTGGTTCTTGGTGGGAGGGGAAATGGCGGGGTAGTCGCCCAGCGTCTCCTTCTTTTCTCTCGCAGAGTCAGACTGCACGAATCACTGTGGTCCGCAATCGGTGGAGCTTGCTGACCATCGTCCTCCCACCCACAGCTCACGGATGTTCCTGCGGTGCCTCTTGCCAGTGCCCGCGGGGTGCGTGCAACTGCCCGGTATGTACCGAGTCTCCCCGCCCGGGTGCATATCCATGTCCGGGAATTTGCTTTGTTTACAGCCACTAATGCGATGGTCGTCCGGTACAGAAGAACTAAGCGAGTTGGCTGTGTGGATGTGGAAGCGTGGGAGCATGGGAAGTATGGAGTAAAACACACATGTTGATAGGGAGAAGAGCAATGGGATGGAAGCTACGCATGGATCCCAGGATAGGCTTTCTACTAGAATGAGCACGCGGAGAGGTTGACATCACGATGAGATTCTTTCATTCGCCTTGTGATTTCGATCGGCCTGAGAGGGACTGTACTCCGTAGAGATCAATGGTTTCGGCGGCACTCGCGGGTGGGGAGATTTGTTTCGCCCCCGAGAGGAGAGCCTGGTTCAAGGATAGTCATGGCGGCTGAAGAGTCAGCCGAGGGTCAAAGAGCACCCTCCGAATCCCCTCTGGTTATCAGATGCGGATCGATCGCAGGATTCGGAGTCGTCCTGCCGCAGATTGGCTGTATGCACCTGTCCGTCAGATGTCGCCCGGATGTACTCCAGCAGCGAGCTTCATGTATCTCTCCCGAACGAGACGCCTGCAGACCCCGACCACCGACACGATGCGTGAAACGCTCCCACTTGCTGCCTCACCTTGAAGTCTCTCCCGTTGACGCTCTGGCGGTCTCCACTACGACTACGCCGACCAACGTGGCATGACGATGAGTCCCAATATCGCCAAGCCCAGCATGCAGATGGACCCCCTCCACCGTCAGGGTCCGTCATTGGAAGACCTCGACGCCGCTGCCGACCACAGAAACCTTGATGCACTCGCCCACCAGTGGGTCAGTCCTCCAGCGGCCCTGTTGGCGGCGTCGCCCGGCCAGAGGGGGGCCACATGCAGGCAACCAAGCATCCGGGCATCACCAGACATCCACCCTCATGCAAGGTCAGAGTGCGGCGTGGGATGGCGATGACAGGGTCGCGCACAGAGCGAGGATACACCAGACCAGCGGGGAGGGGGTGGCCGGAGCAGAGAGCTCAGGTATAAAAAACCCCAGCTCGTCCCTCGTCTCTGGTTCCTCGATCTATCAGTCCGATCAAACACGCGTGTCAGACCAGCTACTCTCCCACTCCATCGAATCTATATCCGTCTCGTCTTTCAGACCCATCCCACCAGCCAACATGTCTCCCTGCTCCTGCAACTGCTGTAGTGGTGACTGCAACTCCTGCAAGTGCAGCTCCTGCAAAGTACGACCACCCTGCACTGAAGATGGTGTCAGTAACACCCGAGGGGACCAGAGACTGACAGTGGTATAGCACTAAATACGCCGTCCTCGCAACCATCTCCTGACAACCGGTTGGTCCTTTTGCCGTTCGTGCCATGATACCCTCGCCCGACGGGCGCCACGGGGGATGAGGGAGAGAGAACCATCTCATGTGTGATTAATTATGATTCATTTGTGCTGGGGTGTTGCTCGATACGCCTCCCCGGGCTTACTGACTGGGTGACCGGGAGGTTGGATCGAGTGGAGAGGCATACAGATTTGATATATACTATAAATCCTGTTCGAACATATATTTGCTTGCTCGTATGTCCCCATGTAGTACCGTATGCATTTACCGTGTACTGCGTCGTCCACCCTCTTCCAGGTTGTAATGACGTTGACCCTGGCAGCGTGAGATATGTAACTCCCTGGTGGTCACCATGTCACGACCACGTCGGACAATCCTGTCATCATCCGAAGTCAGGCTACATGCAATTTTGTACGACCGTGCTGACAGACTGACGGGTCCAAAATGTAAATGCAGAAAACCAGACTCATGCTCTAAACATTGCGTAGACAAATGGCTCGTAGGTACTCAGGCTTCTATGTAGCATGCACTCCTCTCACAGCTCATCCTTGCCTCTCGGGGCGACATTGCCTCCTCCTCGCCTCCTGGACACCGCGGGCGTTCTCACGTTCATCGAGTACACGCATTTCTCATCCTCAGCCACCTTGAGAATCTCGTTCTCCTCCCCGCACTCCAGGATGACCGTGGTAGACCGTGCCGGGCCGTTCCAGCATGTCTGCCGCGCGTGTACTCAAGCGAGGTCCGCTGCTCGGGCACCACCTCGCCGGACTCGTTCAAATCGACGGTCACCGATGCAATGCTGACGAAGCTGCCCATGCGGACGGACGCTCCGCCCTTCTTGGGGATCTGCTTCGTCTGATCCAGGAAGCAGTGCTCGTAGGTGTACTCGCCCGCATCGCGCGAGATGCACACATCTTTGAGCGCACGGAAGATCCCTGCGTTCCCGTAGTCGGTTTGGAGGTCTTCCTGGTGACTCTTCAGGCTCTGCTGCATCTCCTTGACCGTCTTCTGGGCCGCCTTGACTGCCTCGCGGGCCTCCGTCACAGCCTTGGACTCCGGCGCAGCGCCTTCATCGGTCTTGGGAAGCACACCGTGTTGTTCTCGAGGAACTTCCGGAAGGACAAGACCTTGTCTTCGACAAACGTCACCAGCGAAGGAGGGAGATACGCCGCAAGTTTGTAGACTAGAAGAAGGTTAGCCATGAGCCTCCAGCAACATCTTGTGCCACCCGGAACATACCGGTGTCCACCTCGCAGCTGTCCTCCTCGTTCTCCCACTGCTCCCAGTTCACGCCGGACTTATCATCGTCCACCTTGGCAATCTCATCCAAGTCCCGGTCCCGGGCACTGTTCTGAAGACCTTCCGCAGTCCCCCGAGCGGCGTATTCCTCCCAGCTGCGCACAGCGCGCTTGACGCCCTCGTCGTTGAAGTTGGGGTTGTACTCGACCTTGAACTTGGACAGGATCTCCTCCAGCTCCTGCACCCGGGAACGGATCTCATCCCGCTCAGAGCGAACCTCGACAAGGGCGTTCCGCAGCTCCTCCACCCGTCCCTTGGCCACCTGAGCCAGCACATTCACCTTGCCAACCTTCTTCCCCTTGACAACCTTGCTCCGCTCCTCCTTCTCAATCATCTCCAGATCCGCCTCCAATTGCGGACCTTGATCTCCTCGCCCTGCAGCTCCGCCTCGAGCCGCTTCACTGCATCCCCACCTCCTTCTGCTGCCGGCCCGCATCGACCAACATCTCCTTCTTCTTCTTCAGCGCCGCCGTCATCGACTTCTGCCGCTTCTCCTCCTTCTTCCGCCACTCCTTGCCGATCTCCTTGCACCGATCCTCGCACTTGGTGCCCCCAACCCGCGCCACTCATCGCTTCCATCGCAGCAGAGCTCGTAGTCACAGATGCCGTCATTGACCCGCTGGAACGGCACGTACCCCGGCCGGTGGCCCTTGTTCTTGCAGTAGAAACCTGGCAGCACGGACGAGAGGTCCAGATCGCTGTTGCCGGGGCGGTCGGCGGCTGTCAGGGCCGAGTTTCGCGACAGATGCGAGCAGGCTGCCGTGCCGGGCTCGTCACTGCCATCCGGCAGTCGCAGAAGTCGTCGTTCACTGCTGCGAAGGGGATCTGGATGGCCGGGTGGGAGATGCAGGTGAAGGTGGTTTGGTCCTTGTAGAACTTGGCGACTGATCCATTGAAGTATTCATGTTAGTAGCCACCGACTAAGTGCTCTTGCAACTGTAATTGCGTGACAATCGTGATTGGGATGAGGGGGTCACCGATCAGGTCCAAAGTAAACATGAACTGTATGTACTCACATTCTGGCGCAACACCCCGAGGTCGGGAGGAGTCACTAGCGGCAGCCACCGCGGTAGAGCAGGCGGCCACGCCGACAAGCAAAAGCGAACTTTGAGGCAGCATCATGATGGCACCATTGAGCTGGGAAACAGGAATGCGGAGAGAGCTTCTGGCCAGCTGGTAGGAGATCATCTAATCTGGGAGGAGAGCTTAGTCATCCCGTTATCACTCCGTCACTTCAGCACTGTACGGGATCAGTGGCAAGACCTTACGACAACCATCTTGCTTGCTACTCCCGTATATACGCCCTGTGAAAATGGGAAATGACGGTGGAAGGTATGTCCATCTTCTACTACTATATAATGATAACACTCACTCAGAATCCTCATAGTATCCCCACTCGCCGCGAGCTCGTCCGCGAAGCCGCCCGCAGCCCCAGCACCGCCCAGATCAAAGAAGCCCAGCGCGAACTGCAAGAACACTACTGGACAACGTGTCCGATCTCGCACAAGGCGCTGATACGACCGATCGTGTCCGACTGCGTCGGCAACCTGTACAACAAAGACGCCATCCTGAAATTCCTCCTCCCCGGCGAGGACGGCGTCGACGGCATCAGCTCCAAGGCCGACTGCGACGAGATCCTCTGCGGGCGGGTCAAAGGGCTGCGCGATGTGGTCGAACTCAAGTTTGAGATTGACACTGAGCGCGGCCAGCACCCGTCGCATAAGCTGGATAAGCGCGAGGCGTGGATTTGTCCTGTCACGGCGAAGCAGCTCGGTCCCGGTGTCAAGTCGGTGTACCTGGTCCCCTGTGGACATGTGTTCTCGGAGGAGGCCATCCGTCAGCTGAAGGAGGACAAGTGCTTGCAGTGTAATGAGCCGTATGAGGAAGAGAATGTGTGATCCCAATCTTGCCGACCAAGGACGCCGACAAGGAGAAGTTGGTGGCTCGGGGTCAGAAGCTGGCGGAGCAGGGTCTGACGCATTCGCTGAAGAAGGCACCAGGCTCGAAGAAGCGCAAGAAGAATGCGGATAGTGCAGCTGCCAAGGAGGAGAAGCCTGCCAGTCGAAGTAATACGTCGACGCCGGCGCCGGCCGCGTCCAACGGTATCAAGCATGCTGCTACAGCTATGCTAACGGCGCGTGTTTTGGAGGAGGAAAAGGAGAAGAAGAAGCGTCGGAAGATGATGGGTAATGGCAATTTGGACAGTCTTTTCACCAAAGAGAAGGATGGGAAGGGCAAGCCTGCAGACTTTATGACCAGAGGGTTTACGATGTCCACTGCCGCGAAGCGGTGATAGTGTTGATACCTTCCTTTTCTCTTTGTTTTATGTCATACGGCGTATAGGGGGCTAATGAATCGGCTACTGGACCGGTTTTGATCTTTTATACATATTTCATGACGCTTCAAGGCATCTACTAGGTAGTTTCATTTTCATACACAATCTCCACCTTCAGGTTTGAGACAGCACAAGACACATGACTGACCGTAGGATTTTCCTTTCTATAGTACAAATATCTGACAGTAACATGCTACAAGAACTATATGACTAAATATCGCACACAAACTCCAACTTCATAACAACCCTCCCTACTCGAGCAGACCCCGAGCACGCAGCTCAGCCTCGATGAGCTTCTTGCGGCCCAGTTCCTCATCATTGTCCGATCGCTTCTGCTTCTTCGAGAAGACTTTGATGTTGGGCATGTTCTGGACGCGCTGGTTACCCGCCAAATACTCCGCCAGCTTCTTGGGCTTCGGCTTGAGCTCCGACTGGATGTATTCCAGCACCTGTGCGACGGAGGTGATCGAGTGGATGGCCGGGTCGGGGAAGTAGTGGCCGCTCAGTTGGGAGAATCTCTTCATGAACTGGTTATACGTCAAAAGTTAGCCTCTAGATCTTTGGACTCAAGAAGGAAGGGGTTCCGGGACATACGGCAAACTTGGTGTTCACGTCCTCCAACGGCAACGACAAGTATCCCCGATCGCGGACGTCGGCATATCCAAAGAACGGAGTGGCGGAGCATCCCACTGCGACTCCACAGCGGACTCCTCGAACTCAGCCTCCTCGATAGCCTCCTCTTCGGCGGCTTCCGCAACTGGTTCCGCGGCCGCAGCGGTCTCGGACTGCTGGGCGCCGATCTGCTCGAAGATGTAGACGAGCGCTTCCTTCGTCTCGTCATCCGGGTAGATCAGAGCCTGGTCCCATTGTCCATTGGGCTGGATCTTGCACTTCCAGAGCAACTTGAAGACCGCCTTGTCATGTTCGACCACATCACACACGCTCGTCAGGGGCTTGTTCAGCGAGTGCATCAGGCAGAGTTCGACGGCGGCCTGGTGAGCGGCCAGAGCGAGGTGGCCCTTCTTCGTAAGTTTCTTCTTGAGCATAAATCTATAGTCTCAAGGTCAGTACGGTGCAATTGAACCCGACATATCCGCCGCACGACTGGACGGCGGTACTGGAAAGAAACACGTACGAGTTGTATTTATCAGCCTCGGAGGCAGGCAGATCAGACCATCTGCCCAGATGTCCGATACGGGGTATACCCTCCCACGTTGTGGCCGGCTCATACGCCTCGGCCACGGCACCATCTTCCACGACCGCATTCTCAGCCTCAGTGGTAGCTGCGGCCGTCTCGACAACTTCTTCCTCCGTCTTCTCGGGCTGCTCCTTGCGGAACCGTTTCTCCAGGAGGCTCTCTCCGTACGGGTCCTTCAGACCGGGCGGGTTATCCGTGCCCCAGATCTTGCGGCGTACTCGTTCGGTGATCGGGGTGGTGTTGGAGGCGTTGCGCAGGAATTGCCGGGCGAGCAGAGGACGGGGCGCGCTTCGTGACGGCACACCGAGCAGACATAGAGCGTCCGGGAGCCCTGGAGGGACGAAACCTCCAGGTTTAACAACCGCATTGAGGGGCGCATGGCGGCGAGGGTGGTGCTTCAATCGCTGACTTCCGTCCGGCAACTCGAAAAGTTTCACGCATCGGGACGGAGGATCTTCCCGCGAAGGTGTCGCATCACGTGATCACATCGCTTGGCAGGCTCCGTCGACTTTCACCATGCACAGCGCATGCTGCAATTGTGCCTACCTACCTAGGTAAGGTAGGTCGTATTCTCCAGTAATCATAATGTGGCTCTACACGGGCAAAAAGTGCATCGGGCGTAATCAAATTGTCTGGTGGTATATACATGCGTTTACGCTGATATCATAATGCGACCTGGCTGAAATCTATACAAAAAAGCAAGAATGCAATCCCCCCATTTTTTACTCGCGGACAAACATGCCAGCCATGCCCATACCGGTACCAATGCACATGCTGACCACACCGACTTCCTGGCCAGTGCGCTCCAGCTCAGGGAGCAGAGTCGCGAGCTGACGAGCACCGGTGGCACCCAGAGGGTGACCAATGGCAATAGCACCACCCTTGGGGTTAATCTTGGACTCAGGGATGCCAACCTTGCGGCGCTGTAGAGAGCCTGGGAGGCGAAGGCCTCGTTGAGCTCCCAGATACCGACGTCGGACACGTCAACCTCGAGCTGCGCAAGGAGCTTGGGGATGGCCACGGCGGGACCGACACCCATCTCATCGGGAGCGCAACCGGCGACGGCGGTGCTGACCCAGCGGCCCTTGATGGAGGAGGAGAGACCGAGCTCAGTGGCGGTGGAACGGCGCATCAGGAGGGTGGCAGCGGCACCGTCGCTGACCTGGGAGCTGTTTCCGGCGGTGCTGGCACCGGTGGGGGAGAAGGCGGGCTTCAGGCTGGCCATCTTCTCCACGGAGATGTTGGCACGCACACCGTCATCCTTGGTCACGGTGATCTCCTTGGGAGCGGCCTCGGGGTTCTCGGGGTCGTAGGAGAGCGTCTTCACGGGGACGATCTCAGAGTCGAACAGACCGGCAGCCTGGGCGGCGGTGGCCTTCTTGTGGGACTCGGCGGCGAAGACATCCTGGTCGGCGCGAGTGATGCCGTAGCGGGAGGCGACGTTCTCGGAAGTGATACCCATGGGCATGATGCAGTCGCGGGAGTCCTGGGAGTGCGACTCCTTCAATTCGGGCCACAGGACGGTCGGAATAGCGCGCGAGCCGTAGTTGCGGGTCATGGACTCCATACCACCACCGATACCGATGTTGAGGGCGCCGGCACGGATACCGTTGGCAATGGTGGAGATCGCGGCCAGACCGGACGAGCACTGGCGGTTGATGGTGTGGAAAGGAACGGAGTGAGGGAAGCCGGCGTGGATCTGGGCCATACGGCCAGCCTTCGCACCACCCAGCTCCTGGAGCACGGAACCGATGGCCACATCCTCAATCAGAGCCGGGTCGAGGTTCGGGTTGGCCTCGAGCGTGGCCTTGAGCACATGGGCGAGGAGCTCCTCGGGGTAGGCATCCTTGAAGCCACCCTTCTTCGCACGGGTGACGGGAGTGCGCAGAGAGGAGAGGATGACAATGTCCGAGGGGGACTTCTGGAGGACCTGGCGAATGCCGCGGGGGACTGGGGAGGCCATCTTGACGGGTCGTAGCAGGGGTGGATGGGAGGTGGTTCACGAGGAGGTGCAGGTCGGGGAAATCATGGGGAGGGGGGTCGAAGAATTATATAAAAGCCCCATCCAGGGAAAAAAGGGCCACCGGACTGGATACCGGGGGCGCTCGGGATCCATCGCGCGTGGACTGAGCCATTCAAGCTGCCATCCAAATTGCCGGCAACGAAGATCGGCTAAGGGCTCTGCCGCCGAAGAGGCGGTTGGGGAAAGCCGTGAAAACTGTGGAGATGGTCCCGATCTTATCTCCAGGCACACGCCATCGGCGGCGGGGGGAAGCTTCTTTTCGATGGGGATGTCGCACCGCGCATGGGTCGACGTCTCTCGGTGCGGACGTGTCTTTCCGGCCATCTTTCCATGCCCCCTCGCGCTAGATTCGGCGGGTCGGAAGTGGGAGAGGAAGCTGGAAGGCGAAGAAATCCGTATTGCCGCTGTTCGGAAAGAGAGCCGCTTATGTCAGCTGCCCGTCGGAACGGTTAATGGGTCGGAAGCCGCTCTCTCAGAGGATCAACCGGACCTTGGATTCGTGTCTACATGCAGAACAGAGGGCATCTTCACAAAGTACCAATTGTTGGTGGCATAAGGTAGCAAAATGGGTACAGCCCACAGTACACGGTCCGAAAGTAAAGAGAAGTCAATAGAATACAAAAAAAGAACCCACGCCATAGCTCCGCATGAAAAGATATAGGTGGTATCATCAAGTAAGGGTCATGACGCGAAGGATAAAAGTACATGCAAACATTCGTGCGTCCATCCACCGGGGATGCAACGACGCATCTGTCCATCACAGATTCAGCGATCACAATGCGATAAGGTCAAGCGCGAATAATGTGGCTGTAGTGCCCGGGGACCTTCTGACGGCATTTATCGCAATCAGCGCGAAAGCCCATCGCAAAGGACACCTTCTTTTTCTTGCTCTGGGCCCCAGTCCCGCTCGACGATCCTGGCTTGCTAGGAGACGGAGGGCGGAGGACGTCAGCACCGCATGGTCGTAGAGGGGTAAGACTCATTGCATAACTGCTGAGTCTTACTCCGCGAGAAGCGCCACCAAGACGTGTGGTCATGGCATCTTCGCTGTCGCTGACAGGACTCGGCAGGCGTTTATTGCGCCACTGTGCCGTTGGTAGAGCCTCCATACTTGTATAACCCAGGTCCCGGCCAAGCTGTGATACACTGGAACAGTCCTGCCCAATTGCCACCGGGGGCATCCGGTTGTAGGTGGGTGTGACCGGATGCTGGTCGCTTATGATGAGAGACTGGTCGATAAAACTGTGCGGGATTGGTGATGGTTGTATACTGCTATTGGCTGGGGTCATTGTTGGCCAGGGGCGGGGGTAGTCCGTCCCGGAGGGAAGGATGTCGTGGTTGCTGTCGACATCCATGGGGGAAGGACCGCCATCCAGGCTGCACGGTTGAGTATCTCCCGTCCCGGCCAGCCGTTTGATATCAATGTCATCTTCGTCCGAGGACTCAACCGGAGTCAGCGTCGATGGGGCTCCGTTTTCGGTCACATAAGGGTCGGTCGAGGAAGACTTCGGAGAGCCGTGGCGTGCAGGTTGCAAAGTCAGAGGACGGAGTTTCTGCTCGCAACATTAGCGCCTTCATTCAGATGGGGGCAGGCACCCGAGTGTAGGAAGAGCAACGGGAACGGACCTTTCTTTCATGGGCGCAATTGTTGTCGAGGTCGGTGGACCCATCGTGCTCCCTTAGTCGTTTGTAGGACGTCATAGTAAACATGGCCCTTACACCGTCGCAGTTGGTGGGGAGCGCGACGAGGCGAAGGATACGGTATCCAGGTGGGCTGGATGCAAGGCCCCGACCGTAGCTTGTGCCTTAATCGGAGCTGACGCGGGCGGTAGGACGAGCCGGTGGACACGTCGAACGTGGAGGAAGTGGCAGAGATGATGTCCGGCGGCGCTGCCAATCACGGGGCATGGAGGTGAACCCGTGGCAGCGCCGTAGGGGATGGGAAGAATACGTCGAAATTAGAGCGATACAGACAGAAGCGCCAGAGAGTCAGCCGGATCAGACATGCACCAGTATGACCAGCAGCAAGGGCGCGCAGCACGACTTATGGAGGGATTGAACTGTCCGTGGATGGTGGTCTGCAGCTGTCTGGCTGGACTCTCGACAACAACCCCGATACGGGCTAGTGCCGTGGCGCCCTTAGTCAGCCGCGGCCTTATCCCCTTAGGGTCCGGGCACCTTCCCTCTTTGGGCGGGGCTTCCATGTGGGGGAGAAACAGCCGAGAAGGACACAGGAAGGTACAATACAGCGTACAAGAGCATCTTCGCTACAATGGTACCTACGGACCTCCAACGAGAGTTGGAAGCATTCCTTCTCCCAACTGGCGGTATGCAATCGCGCCCACATCCATACTTCCCAGCCAGCCAGCCTGCGGGCACCTCCCAGGCCCAGTCGATCGCTTCCAGGTCGCTCCCTCCTGCAGGTGCAGGCCCTAGGGGAAAGTCCTGCAGAATGCCCACTGCGGTGAATCGGCTCAACAGCAAGACAGCGGTGAGCAGTGGGGAGGGGGGTGAAGGGCTCCAGGACCAGTCCTTGCAGCAGGACGTCATCTGCATGGTCGACCATCGTGGGCCCGTTCGGGAGTTTTCCATCATGTTCGTGAGGTCAGTCCGAGGGCCCCGTATGGATCAACATGGCTCGTCAGGCAGAACGACGATGTCGTAGGACGTGAGACCAGAACAGGTGCCCACTGCATGCAGCAGCAACCATGTTCCCCAGCGCGAAAGTGCATGTTGTGGTGGGGAGGATCATATCATATCACGGGCTCGCGCGACAGATCGATTGCGGTGCATCTGGGGACTGCCTGAGTGGTAAGATGCAGTGACTGTGGCGCGAGGTGGTGACAGATGGGCGCCTGAGGGAGTTGGATTGCCTTGTACGACGTGCGTGCAGGCCATGTCGGTTTCCCTCTGGAGAAGTCGAGGTATCTCCTGGGCGTCTCTCAGAGAGGGAAGTCCCTGAGGTACCGAATGTAAGCCTGTGACGGGTCCCGTCAGGTCTCCGCTAGGCCCACGCCAGGTCAGCCTCGGTCCAGACAGGGGCTGCTGGTAACCCACCGGTATGCGAATAATACGGGCCCTGAGTGGCCCCGCCGCCGGCCAATCAGCACCCCAGCACAAAAAAGTTCGCTGTGTGAATCATTCGTGGCGCCCCACCGGCCGATATGCACTTTCGCCCAGTCGATCACCGTTTGTCCCTCCATCTTCCTCCACGCTCGACGACTTTTACCTCTCATTGTTGCGTTTTCTGCTGCGAGGGATTCCCGGTTAGGCCTTCTCCTGCCATTCCAGACTTATAAAGACCCCGTGTCTCCCCCCGTCCTCCCGCTCTTCGTCCCCGCGCCGTTTTTGCCATTCTACTTCCGTCTACCTGTTTGCTTCCCCTCGTCCGTGCAGACCCCTCCAGTCACCATGCCTCTCATCAAGACCACCGAAGTCAACGAGGACACTCGTGGTATGTTGCACTACGCCTGGTTTGCGCCTGACGGGCTTCCCGTTAATGACCCTCCTCCTCATAGTCCTCGGATACGATCCTCTGCTCTCTCCCCAGTACCTTCAGACCGAGATCCCCGCTGTGAGTCACCCCCCAAAAACATCCCCTGACGGGCCAATTCCTCCGGATTACCGTCAACAAGTCCTTCTCCCATCGTCGTCCTCCTCCGAGCCCCTCCGTTAACAGGCTTGATTCTCCGTAGGCGTCCCATGCCATTGACCCGTTCGTTCCGGCCGTCACCAGGCCATCGAGATCATCGAACAACGGGATGACCGTCTTCTCGTCATGGTGGGCCCCTGCTCCATCCATGACCCTGAGACCGCTCTGGAATATGCTACACGCCTGAAGGCCCTCGCGGAGAAGCTCTCCGGCGATCTCTGCATCATCATGCGTGCCTACCTGGAGAAGCCCCCGCACCACGGTGGGATGGAAGGGTCTGATCAACGACCCCGATATCGATGAGTCCTACAACATCAACAAGGGTCTCCGTGTCTCCGTAAGCTCTACGCCGACCTCACCGGTATGGGTATGCCCATTGCCAGCGAGATGCTCGATACCATCTCCCCAGTACCTGGCCGATTTGATCTCGCTCGGCGCCATCGGAGCCCGCACTACCGAGTCTCAATTGCACCGTGAGCTTGCCTCTGGTCTGAGTTTCCCCATTGGTTTACAAGAATGGCACCGATGGAAACCTTACTGTCGCTATTGATGCCATCGGCGCTGCGGCCCACCCCAGCTTCCTCGGTGTCACCAAGCAGGCCTCGCCTCCATTACCAAGACCTCCGGTAACGAGCATGGCTTCGTCATTCTCCGCGGTGGCAGCAAGGGCACCAACTACGATCACGAGAACATCGTCGCTGCCCGCGAGGCTCTGCGCAGCAAGAAGCAGCGCGAAGTCGTCATGGTGGACTGCTCGCACGGCAACTCCAACAAGAACCACCGCAACCAGCCTCTCGTCGCCAAGGACGTCGCCGATCAGATGCGCGCCGGTCAGGACGCCATCGTCGGTGTGATGATCGAGTCCAACATCAACGAGGGCAACAGAAGGTGCCCCCCGAGGGCCCTTCCGGCCTCAAGAAGGGCGTTAGCATCACCGATGCCTGCATCAACTGGGAGTCAACCGTCGAGGTTCTCGAGGACCTGGCGGATGCCGTCCGGGCTCGCCGTGTCGCCAAAGCCAACGGCAAGTCCAATGGCGCTGCCTAATAAGTTGGGGTTTGCGTCGTTGATGTTGGTGAGGGGCTTCCTTTGTTTGTTAAGATACCATGTCTCAAGTGCCTTTTCTATAACCCTCTGTTGGTACTTCTTCCTTTCTTTCAACCTCTCTATTTCGGGATCTTTGGTCCCAGGGATCGATGTCATGGCATGGTTCCTGGGCGCATTCGAACAGTTTCGGGGTGGTCTTCAGCCCCAACAAAAGTGTTTTTAATCCCGTTTGGTGGAGTTTAAGCGATATGAACTTGGAATCCGATCTGTGCTCTAGCAAAATCCACATAGTCCTTTCTTTGGTTACATTAATTCCTGCTTGTGGACAATAGATGAAACCCACACTTGGATGGTCTATCATATTTTTTTTCTATCCTTTGTTGTTAAGGGTTGAAATCAAGACACCGCTGTAACCAAAGTGGGGAAAGAAAAGTATATGTACACACGTGGACCCAGTATTACATGGTTCAAAGACAGAGACACACCCAGACAGCCAGACAGACGCCGTAACCCCCAATGGATGGAGTACAAGGGAGATAGATGAATATGCCATGCACAACAACAGCAGCAACAGCACCGGCAACAACATGTAGTCAGACATCATCAGAAAGATAAAAAGATAAAAGAACACGGAAGATATTCAAAGGAATACGGTAAGTTAGACACCGATTTTCATGCTAGTAATGGTAGGGAAGCTAGGGCGCTTTTCAGTCACCGGCCAGTGAGCCAGCTCTTCCAGCTGCGCGTCGTCTGCTTCGCAGCCGTCTCAGCATTGTCCGCCAATGCATCCAACTGTCGGGTCCCGGGGGCGTCGGGGTCGACGACGTCGCGAGAGCATCCTCGCGGGCCTTGGCGTTGAGCGCGTCCAGCACTCCGGGCTTGGTGCTCTCCGATGTAGCAGCCGCAGCGACATCTCCAGCGGCGTCATCAGTCTTGAGTCCACCGAACAGATACGTCTTCAGCTGGTTCCACGGCCGCTGGGCCTTGTCTTCCTCCTTCTTCTTCTTCATGATCTCGGCAATCTGCTCGTTCTTCAGCAGCTCGAGTTGCTCGGTCGTCGCGGTGCCAGCCGTGTAGGCGGTCTTGGCGTCCTGGAGTCGTTGCATCTCCTTCTCGATCCAGAGGGCACGCTGGCGGCGGTTGTACAGGGTCAGCGAGACCATGGAGTAAGCTGTCAGGGCTCCGCAGACACCTATTGTCGCGGTGTTAGTTTCTTCATCATTCACGGGAGTATCTTAACTCAATATACGGGATCATGGGAATGTGTCGGGGGGTGGTATGTAGGCACACCCAGAGGATTAGGTGGGAGTAGAGCATGTGGGTGCTGAGGTGGGATGGAGATGACATACCCGAAGCAGCAATCAGCGTATACACCATCGTCTTGTGCGCCTTATTCGCGAACCGCCGTCCCACTCAATCATCCTGTCCATGGAGGAGGTCGACTGTGCTAACCGGGCGGCGCGGGCCTGTGCTCGCAGTCGCTCGACCTTCTCCTTCGGCGTCTCCGGACGGGCTCCTCCCGGCCCGGACGAGGAGGACTGTGTGTTGGACTCGGCCATGAAGCCGGGGAGTTTGTACGGGGCCGATCCGGACTTGGAGTTGGCGTAGGGGCCTGTGGCCGTGAAACGGGTGGCGTCGGCGGCCGAGCGGGACATGGTGGGTGGTTGTGGTGGTGTTTGGGATGTGAAGGGCCGGAAGTGGATGGAAGGATGGATGGTGGCCCAGGCGGGGGGATGACTAGTGGAGGAGCATAGACTGATGGATGAGGAGAGGCCGATGAGGGATTGGGGGTGCGGCGATGGCGTCGGATGGGAGGTGAGGATCGGCCCTGGTGTTCCGCGGTGGTCGGGATGCGGACGGGGAAATTTTTCTGGAGGTGAAGTTGCGCGAAGGAGAAAGACGGGCGCCAAGACCCCAGCTGCTGGCTCTCCACCCGCGGTGAGCCAATCCCGACCCCCATCTTACTACTTCTCCCCTCCATCTACTTGCTGGCAGGAGACGAGACAGCATCATGTCGGACTATAACGCGGCTGATCTCTCGTCCGTACTGCGAACGCTGTCGGCCTTTGCTAGTCAGCCTCAGTATCAACAGGCAACACCTGTTGGGGATCACCCCGAGGAAGACGACGATGCATACGAACCCTCAGATTCTCTCCCCCAAGTGCCATCACACCCCTCTCAACCGGAGTCACTTCCACCTAATCCACGACTACGTCCACCTCCAGGTCGAAGTGCACCCCAGCCCCTATCGGCATCTCCTGCATCAGTCCGCAGCACGAGCACCAGCGCCCAACCACACGTCAGAACCAGCTCATCCATCGAGCCCGGTGACCCTTCCATGATCACGACATGGTCTGGTGCCCGGAGCTATGTCATGAAAGCCATGCTGCAAAATGAGGACTTGCAACGGCGTATTCGTCGGTTGATCCAGCGTCAGCATGACCACGAACGACAGTGGTGGCAGGGCCGAGAAGCTCTCCTGGTGAAGCAGAAGGCACGCGTCCAGAAGAAAAAGGAGCTGGACGAGGTATTGTATGAGATCCTGCTCTCCTTAAGGCATTGTTCCTTGCTAACCCCTCCCATAGACGATCTGTCGGCGCACCCGTTGATTCAAAACAAGTCTCGGTATGTCTTTTGACCGGCTGAGTCTTCCCTCAACTTCGAGGAAAACATCAACCCAATTCGTCAGGACCGTATGTTCACCGCTAACATTGACCCAGACTGCTGAAGAAGACCAAGCTGAACTGCAAAACTACGATACAAAGGTCTACAAAGCATCCAAACAAATGGCAGACGCCATGGTTCTCGAGATGCGAGCTCTCCGAATCCCCTTCTTTGTCATTCAACCGCACCTAGTGGCCGCATCGCAATCAATTGGCCAAGGACAAGACACCGCTCGCGCGGCGGGAGAGGACAAGGACCCATCGGTTCTCTCGAGACAGTCCCTCGCCTTGTTTCAGCAGCGAGTCCTGAAGTTGCTGCAGGATTTATGTGAGGAGTAACTCACGGAGCGGTCCCTATTGCTAACGATGACGACGACCATGACGACGACGCTGTTATCTCATTCTCAATCTATAGACATACACCGTACGACTACGCGACGCCGCTCCTTCGTGATACATAATCTTTCTGTATGATTATTCATTATTTACACCTGATATCTCTATCCCCGGCCACCAGTCCGAACCGTCTATTCCGTTCGCCTAAGATCATGTCCGACTCCTGAATCTGTCTGGGGCCGTATATGCAAGCGCAGTGCAGTCGCTGAAACCCCGTAGAATCCCAGCTTCAGAAGAAAAAAGGAAAAAAACATGGCGAAGAAGGATGAAACCCAAAACGCCGACCCATGCAGTGAACGCCATGCTCCTTTGAAGAAACAGAAAGAGATGAAAAGAAAGGTCATGAAACAGGCAGTGGACAACAAAGCGATGATGCATGTTCGCGTGTGCTTGTATTTACTTCAACCCACGCCGAACCGGATTCAATGATGTCCCGCTGGTGATTCATTCACTCCGCTTCCCGTCAGCCACAGCGACGGCCACAGCGACGGCAGCCCCGAGAATCGCACTCTCGGGAGCAAGCTCCAGACGAATGGACGGGCTGGCACCGGTGTGCAGGGAGTTCTGAGAAGCATAAGTATCCTGGGTGAGCTGGTTCAGGTACCGCTGGCAGCGGTCGCGGAATCCAGGGTACTTGTTGATCACACTGCCGTCACACGCAATGGAGAGATTCTGGTCCTGGGGCTCACTCTCGACTACAGTCACGTCTTGGGTCTCTTTTGCGGAGGCGGTGGCGGAGGCATTCGTAGCAGGGAACTCCACCTCATTGCGCAGGTACCACATGCTGTGAATGGCTGTCGCCAGGTAACCAGCAGACCGTTTGGATACGATCTCACAAATCCGGCGGAGGAACTTCATATCATCAACCGACGGAGGTGCCAGGAAAGTGTGCTCCTTCTGGAGAAGGGCGGCGGACGACGTGAATGAAGGCGAAGCATCGGCTTCGATGGCGGCAACAATACTGGTATCGAACGAGTAGGCATCGCGCATAGAGTGCGGGAGTTCGCCGCCAAACAGGTGGGCAGTCTCGACAGCTTCGACAATGATGAGACGGATGATTTCACCCAGGTACCGGCCGGTGATCATGTACTCGAGAGGTTGATAGTCGGGTCGTAGATGGGTCCGGTTGAGAGTCTCGTCCCAGCGAGTCATCGGCAACACCCCGCCACCGAACATGCTCATTTCGCTGTTGATGATGACATGCTTTGCATAGTCGAACCAGCCAGGGGGGCGAGTACCGAACTTGGTCAACCGATCTCATGCACGGGGAAGTGGATGGCCACATTGGTTCCTGTGCCGAGGATGAGGGACATGCGCGTCTTGGGGTCGATGTAGGCGCGGGAGAGGAGAGTGGCAGAGCTGTCATTGACAATCGCATCGACGCGGACATTGAGACTCCGCTTGCGGCAGGACTGCACGATGAGGTCGCCCAGTTCCTGTCCCAGCGTGCCGTTCGAGCACAAGAACCCTTTGCCCATGTGGATCACCAGCCCACTGCTGATGGACGTCTGTTCGATTGGGAACGACCACGACAGTCCCATGGGGAGCGGTGCCTCCTCTCGGCCATAGTTGGTGCCCACCTCGGAGAGCATCGCATCAATCTTCTGGGCCATCCAGTCGAAGAAATGCGTGCCTTCCAACAGCTTCACCTGGTTGTCGATGTACGGAGCTGACCTGCACGATCTTCATTTCTCCATGGCCGTGCAGTTCAATCAGGGCCACCCGGAAGGTGGATCCGCCCACGTCGAGGGCCAAAAAGGTGCCAGTCTCCGCACCAGAGGGCAGCGCATGGTTGTAGGACGGCAGCATGCACACGGGGCTTGACTGAAGACCCGTGCGGAATTGCTCGCGGATCTTTTCGGACATGGCGATCATGTTCCGTGTCGTCAAGGGGCGGTAAAAAGGTGGTCGATCTCATCAGCCAGTTCATTCAGGTGCGACGTCGCCAGTATGGCTTGCGGAAGGGCTTCTGCCGCCTACGGGACGAATCTTTGAACAAAGAAGGGAACAACAGCATAGCCTCGAGAGCGGCGAAGACATTGGCGAAGAGCTCCTGCATCCGGTGCAGGACCTTCACTAGGGGAGCAGACATGGTCTGGGTGGGAAGAATGGCGAGGGAAGAGGAGTACGGCACAGGGGACGGACAAACGCCAGAGTTCCGGCACGGCGGGAATCAAGGGGCGGAGGTGGGATTAGATGACGGAAGGGGGCAAACACAACGGCGATGAGTTCATAGGGACATGGTCCGAGCCGGGTTGAGGGAGGAGGGGAAAGGGGAGAATGGAGAGTCGAGATGGGGAATTGGGCGATAGATATCCCAGACAGGAGCGATGATAGGATGAAACCTCCCGACGGGGGTGATCAGGGCGCGTTGACACAGCACGACAGGAGTCGGAAGGGAGGCGAGAGAAGAGAGATTGCAAGACGTCAGGAGATGAAGTCAATTCCCACGCGGACGATGGAGCCAAGTAGCATGTATGAGACTCAGGGTAACACTGGCAGGAGAACGGAGGATGTTTCTGCAGTGGAGACAGTATGGGGAAGGCGGCACTTTGAGTCAGTCCCAGCAGCGTGGAGGGGCGGAGGGACGGACGAAGCCCACACAGCCAGGCGCAGCAGAAGACAGAGAGTGAAGAAGAGGCCGGCGGGGGGGGTGGTGGTCTGCTTCTCCCCGTGCAGAGGTGAGGGAGTAATCGTCGCAGTCGCAACGGCCAGTCAAGTCGTATTTTATCTGGGCTTGGGAGTTGGTGGTAGGTAGCAATGGAGCAGCCACTAGTCAGCCAACGGGACCATGGATGTCGATGTCGGCAGCATGGATCAACGCGTGTCCCGGGAAGAATGAGGGGACAGGGGACGCGATGGTGGCTTTATGCTGGGCGGTGCGGGCAGGTTAGAGTTGTCGCCTGAGCAGCGTTGGAAGGGATCTGGAAGAATGCAGTTCCTTAGGGACCCTGGGAAGAGAAGGTCGTCGGTAAGGAAAGGATGCCAGTGAGGTCGCAGCGCCCGGGGGTGGTGTCGGTACCGTACCGTCATGACGGGGATTCCACACCATACCGCCATGCCTATCTGGGTAATTTGCATCACCGCACCTACTACTAGGTAGGTACTGTGTAGAGGTAGTACTCCATAGTCCCCAGGCTCAGCCTCTACCACCTCATTCCTCCGCCCAACACCTACGCAACAATCTCTATGTGCCGGTGATCGCATCAATGCATCATTCAGCGCAGCATTGGTCTTGTGCAACCCGATCGCCAGATCTCGACGACCCCCCAGCGCCCCCATCGTGAATCATCCACATCCAGCCTACCCCAGAAAGTCGCCCATATGCCTCCTGCAGAGTGCGACCCAAGCCGAGAGTCGAGTCTCCCACTCCACCCGGATAACATCATCGACGGGTCGCAGATGCTCCTCGAAGGATCAACAAAGTCGCATTGATCCAGCTCTCAACGCATGGATTAAGCATAATGCTACCACTCCCCCCGTCTCACGATCAGGACCACGCCGTCGACTCCTGGTTAGTGTCCGGCTAACCCCCCTTGATCCCACCGGGGCGTATAAGAATCGACGTCAATGATCAACCGCGTGGCCCTGGGGACGATCCGCCATCGCCAGAGTTACATCCCAGCGTCCACATCACGTAATCCATGGCGGACCCGGTTAGATTACCGTCTGGTCATTCGATTACCACCCCTCGATCTGATGCGATGCTTGTTGCTGCACCCTGCCAGCAAGGCGGGACGACCATGTCCAAACATCCAGGGTATGGTCGCATCGACATCACCTCATCTTTTGCTTCATCTTTTGCTTCTTCTGTTGCTTCTTCTGTGGTATCATCTTTCGAATGGCGCATCCTCAGACGTTCGGCCCTTCTACCGCAACAACCACGAGGCATGTTTATTGTGCCCGATCGGTCCCTTTCCTGAGAAAGCAAAATAATCGGCGCAAACTCGGGGGATGGAGACGACGATGGAGCTGGTGAAAAAGCAACGTAGGGGGCGGGCGTGATTGGGCGGTGGGATGTGACGCTCGGGGCTCAGGTGCAACGGTGGTAACCAAGGTACCCTTCACGTTACACTGGCTGGAGCCTCCCTACCTACACTCTTACCCAGAGACCTCACCCTCTGCCTGCTGTAGGTATGGACGTCTGTCCCGGCACTCCACGGATCACAACTCCCCACTTTCGCCTCTTGTTTCAAACTGAGATCGCTCGATAGGATCAACTAGCATTCGTCCACTCGCAACCTTCAGCCTGGCATGCTGGTCGCATTGCGCCCCGGACTCTCGGTACACCACCCCCCCTCAGACCTGAACCTTCTGCCTCTCCTACATTCCGGAAATCCTGCACAGGGGGAAGCCCAAGGTAGGGCACAATGATCCCATGGAAATCTCCGTTCGACGTAATCCGTCAACCTGCATCGTGAACCGCAGCATTCCATCCCCATCGTATCCCACCCATCCGTCCCGCAAGGGCACGAGTCAGCTGTCATTTCCCCATCCCATGGTTACAGACGCACAAGGACAATGGCAAACATGCCTTCCGGTGCCCACAATCCATATTGTTCGGCTCCTGCTCGTCAGGCCCCCTCCCAATGCAGATGGAGCCGGTCTGGCTTCCCCGCCACCGGGCTCGGACGGCCGACTCATTCCTGAGACAAATGTCTTGCTTTCTGACATCTAAAGAACGGTTCCGAGCACGACTCCACCACGTGGTCTTCGGCTGATCGGTCCATTATTATCAAGCGTTACATCAAAGTTCAACGTGAAGATGATTCTCGCCACAAGATCTAATCACCCCTGAAAGACAAACTATCAGCTCAGAAGACTATCTCTGGTATACATTCTGGCTGAAGTCTGCATCGCGTCCATCTATCGGGTCACAAATCTATCTACCGCATGCACCCACACGAATATACACGATAGAGCTACCTCTTCCTCCCACTGGCGTTACTCTTTCATCGGAGAATTCACGATCGAGGGAGAGATAACCAACCCCTTGGGTTCGACCAGTCGATCGCACTAACCTATGAGACTGGGACCGATGGGTCACCAGATTAGATGTAGCACTAGTGTGCATTTGTACGACTACTGCACCACAGATTTACCACATTCCTGCCGCTGATTCCGCTGTGGATTCAGCCGTAGATTTGGCCTGGATTCTGAGCCGTGGTCTTCGTGGCCTCCGACTAGTCAGCGGAATGTTGTTGCACCAGTAG
Organism: Aspergillus micronesiensis; assembly: GCA_039763685.1. Classification (NCBI taxonomy): domain Eukaryota; kingdom Fungi; phylum Ascomycota; class Eurotiomycetes; order Eurotiales; family Aspergillaceae; genus Aspergillus; species Aspergillus micronesiensis. Next base: position 143,087 of record JASHHO010000089.1, on the reverse strand, counting down.
TGTTACGACTGTGATCCTGTCTTTGATACTTCTGCCCTTTCGTACCCCTGGAATAATGCAAGATACGCTACTACACCACCAAGTGATAGTCTTATCTTATGCACTTGCCGATTAAGTTCTTCATGTTCGGTATTCCACATGTAGCCATGGCTCTTTCGCCACCTTGGTGTAACCATCCCGCATACCCTGCCTGGTCATCGTCGAGATCAGGCTTGGACTTGGCCTTTGATGCAAGCTCGAAGAGGGATTCGATCGCATTATTAACTAGCTTTTATATCGTCCGTGTGTCATTCGTCTCGGTCTGCTTTATTCACTTCAAGTAGAGTGAACTCATGAAACGACTGAATTTCCCAGCACCACACCATCCACGGCAACTTCTCATATACGACATGAGCTTGATCGAAATTGACCGACCAGACACCGTCCATTGTGAATTGAAGAATGTCTGGGGTCCTGAACAAGGTTTCCTAGATCACAATGAGGAAGTCGTTGCATTGCTCAGTCGACCCGGCCTCCTAAGACTCGTGAGTTCTACGTGACACCGTCGGACCAATGTCTATTCATTCATGCACCATATATTCCGATCGTTTGCGGTTTCGAAGGTCATCCACTGAGGCATAATGTGTGCTTCCTGCGACAAAGCCCGACCTCGGCAGTGATAAGGCTTGTAATGCAGGATTCAACGGCCACATAACGTTAGACTCTGTACCCCATGGGGGCCAGAGCCAATGGTCCGTGTCGACAAGCATCTGGCGTGGGGAGGGAGCGACCAGAATGCGCCGAACCCCGAAGGACCAGAGGATCGCCAGTCGATAGTCTGTCAGCCCAAAACCAATACTTCGCCGAGCCTTCTGGATCCTGTCATCATCCCAAGGTAGGTGAAGTTATCTGCGACATAAGTCTGAAGTCGTGCCAGTCGACTGGTTGGAAGCTATAGGTGAGCATCGTCGGCTCCGATCTATACGGTCTAGATGCATGGGACGTGTTGAGATCTCTTTGCTCGTCTCCCACATGACAACTCGTGTCACCATCCCCGCTTCATGAACCATAACGCTGATCACCACAAAACCCCTGGAAATCAGCATAATGCAACCGCTCCAGGCGTGAGGCCGAGGCTGGTTCTCCTGCTAATGCCGTCTGATTGTCCTGTACAAGTAACCCCGTTCCCCTCCTTCACTTGACCCCGTTGGGGCGCCATCATCGCCAGATTCCACTCAGATCACTGATCTCCCACTGATATGAAAATGCGACCCGCAACCTGTCTCGCCTTCTGTTTGGCCACTGACATTCTGTCGATCCCCAGGGCCTTGGCTGCGGCTGTTCGTCGAGACGAGCTATCACTCGCATCGGGCGCAGACCTGCTCACCATTCTTTCCAATGGTGGCAAGGATGCTTCTCTTGGGGATGAGAGACTCTCCATAGTGGCCTCGTCAATTGTGTCCAATCTTACGGAAAATCAAGGCGCAACATCGGATACCGAGTCGGTGCAATCGGCATGGCAGAAGATCCAAGCGGCTTTCGCAACTGAGCACACAGGCATCCTCTCCGCGGCCAGTGCCATCGTTGCATCAGGTCTGGTAACATCCGATGTACTCGCACTTTTGAACGGGTATCTCAATTCCGACCTCAACTCCGTTCAGAACGACAACCCACCACCCGGAATCCCTGATATATATCCCTCCAAAGCGGTCCAGGATGCCCCATACTCGGTTCCTGAGAAGGATCTCCGCGCCGCCATCCACATTCCCGGCTCATTTTCCTACGGGAAGAACGGAAAGAAACCTTTGATCCTGGTCCCAGGAACGGCCATTCCAGCAGGCACGACTTTTTACTTCAATTTCGCCCACTTTGGGGAGGCTGTGCCCAATGCCGACATCGTCTGGGTCAACATCCCGCGAGCCTCCTTGGACGACGCGCAGGTGAACGCAGAATACATCGCCTACGCCATCAACTATATCTCGTCCGTCTCCAAATCGCACGTGGCCACTCTTGCCTGGTCGCAAGGGAACTTGAATGTGCAGTGGGCGTTGAAATACTGGCCCTCGACTCGCACCGTGGTGGATGACTTCATTGCCATGAGCCCGGATTTCCATGGCACGGTGGTGCGGGATGTGGCGTGTCCCCTGCTGGGGGCTCTCGTCTGCACCCCGTCTCTGTGGCAGCAGGGCTGGGAAACCAATTTCATCCATACTATCCGAAAAAAAGGAGGCGACTCCCTATGTGCCGACAACAACGATCTATTCTTCCTTTGATGAGATCGTGCAGCCCATGATTGGGAAGCATGCCTCTGGTATTCTGTCGGATTCCCGGGATATCGGCGTATCCAATAATCATATCCAGAAGATCTGCACGGGGAAGCCTGCGGGCGGCGTGTACACGCATGAAGGGCTCTTGTACAATCCTCTGGCGTGGAAACTGGCAGCGGATGCGTTCAACAATGATGGTCCCGGTCAGGTCGAGCGGATTGATGCGGAAGCTGTGTGTGGTGGGCTCGTCGCTCCGCAGCTGGGAGTAAAGGATATGCTGGGGACCCATGGTTTATTGCTCGTTGCTGTTGCTGAGCTGCTCAAGTATCTGCCGAAAACTTCCCAGGAGCCGGGTATTGTCGGTTATGCGGGTTAGGCCTCGTGGGGCTGTTCATATACATATAGCACATACCTGAGATGTGAAGTCCTGTGGAGTTTATGTCTTGCTTTAGATTGAGCCAGTTACAGTGATACATATTTGTTCACACGCTACTCCAGGTCTTGCCATTTATCTCAACATATATCAGAGCACGATGCGGCAGGGGTTTCCGGTAGGTTTGCACGAGGTGTGCCTACGAAATTGTCCCCAAGACTTCTGGTCACATACTGGTCACGGGTCACATGTGCTTCTGGCGTTGATGTCGGTGCACGCAATGTGTTGGTTAGGTGTTTGAACTCGTTGCCAAGTGTGGAAGCTCGTGTGTTTGTCTGAGTTTGTGCAATAGTGGAGTGTGAAGGAGGCACGTGTAGTTTTCACTGAGCATATGACTCGAAGGAAAGTATAAGGGCTCCCGGATAGCTAGTTGTCGAGAGTACGAAGGATAGACAAGGGAAGAGTTAAATTAAGACGTGTAAGCTAAATCGAACATGGACGGCTGAAATGATAGCAGATGCCCACCTCACGGACGGGAGATATAGATCGACAGCACGAGGTCATTTTATACTTCTAGCTAAAGTTCAACGACCCACGAGACCAGAAAGGTAATAATCCCCTTCGCAACACTTCGACGACTTCACCTCACCTTCTATCAATTAATTCATTAGGCAAGGAGTGGTAATGAGGCTGTGGTTCGGGGAATTATGATCCAATTGCTCCGTTTCCGTGCATGTCTCATGTACATGATTTACTACCGGGAAGGGCCTCCGACATCTCCCCGATCTTGACAGAAGCTTACCAAGTAGAGACAGGGTTTCAAGCCTTGGGTCTCCATGGGTCTTTTTCCATGAGCCAACAGGAATGGCACAGACCTCGGATTTGGCTTCCGTCAAGGTAGCCGCAGTGGATCCTGTGAGTTGACGGTCACGGCTTCAAGATGACAGACTGAACCTTTGGGAGATAATCGGGTGACTTTGAAACTTTGACTTTGTGTGGGAAAGTAGTAGTAGATTCTGTACTCCGGAGTAGATGTCGACAAAGTATTCGTTATCAATCAGTGAGTGTGGGGTTGTCGGGCGAAGGCTAAGCTCCTTCGGGCTGCGTCCATGCAGGAACAATTCAGCGGAGTCTCGGGAGACGACGAAGCAACTATATATATTGGCTGATTGGATTCTCCCTGGCCCTTTATCTGACACAGGGGTAGGCTTTGAGCCCGGATGAATTATGGCTGGGGGGATATTAGGGCCGGCGGACGCCGAGATTTCCCAGATCCCCACTGGCACACTGCTGAGGAAGAGACTGATCCTGACAGGATTCTTAGAACAGAATGTTCCTGCGTTCCTCAGGCCGCCCATCACGTGGGATGACCGTTTGGGAAGCCTTCCGTCCGTTGTACAACCACCATCACCATCACCATCACCACCACCACCCACTACCCTTTCCCACTGCACATCATGCCAGACCACAGAGTCCGTGGTGGAAGAGGAAAGTACTCCCCGCTGAAATCGATCAGGAGTCCCCGTGGACAACGCTGCTGCTGGAGCTGACAATAGTAGACAAGCCTTGACGATCACTATTAATCTTCTCCTGACGGGCAAATAAAACCCAAATGCCCCAGACGGCACGGTTCGCTGGACTGGCGGGTACACTGGCACCACATGGGGGCCAATGGACAATCCCAGAGACCATTTCCAGAAATCTTTCTGGCCTCTGTCGCCGTCTCTCATTTCGCTAACCTGCCAAGCCCTGTGGGGAGACGCCTGAGAAGGCTGTCAATTGGCCCTTATCTCCATCGCTGTTCTTGGTACCATCTCTTTGGCTGCCCATCTGCCCATTCCCCGGCGACATTTCGAAAATGTAGCCACGCGCCGTGACACAAAGTGATGCTTCCCCCCCTCCCCAACACGGCAATCGGGACCTCGGTGGATGGAGTCATGTCCACGACTCAGTCCCCATGACCGCGCAAGCGCAACGTCTCCTGCGTCGTAGGAGTTCTCAAGGTGGCCCGCAGCTCCACTGGCCGAAACACCGCCAAGACCATCCGTTGGGCTCGATCGTCAGCGTCCATATCAGCTCTTGCGTCGTCACTGGTCACACCGGCGAATTTTATGGAGTTGGTATCGGTGCGGAGTCTTTAGCGCATGGCCTTCTTTTTTTTCCCTTGTCCCCTTCTGATTGCACGATGCTCCCACGATTGTTCCGTCCTCGGTTTCCGTACGGAGAAAGATTCGCTCCTCTCCATTCCCCAAGAGGGCTCCTCACTGGAAGATCGCGTACCCTCTGGATCCTTTGTCCGACGACGGCCGTCTTAATTGACCGGGTTGTCTCTTGGGGAATTTCCTCTCCTTTCTTTCTGTGCTGCTGTGCTGGGTTCGTTTTCTTGTCTTGGGAGATTTTCCTCCTAGCCGCTCTTTCAACATGCTGTTCTTCTGGGTCTCGATTTTCCTTTTCTTGCGGAGTGTTGTTGCGGAAGCTGAGCCTGATGATGATTTGATGTCCTTTGTTACCGTATGTGTGATCTTGGTTTCCTCTGCCCGGCCAACCAACCCTGCTTTGCTGACCATGAGGTCCAGCTCCCCGAGGTTCGAGCCTTAAAGTTTGATGTCGCCTACTATGACCGCGAAGCCATCAGCCCGGGGTACTGGTTTGTGGCGCCGTATGGCATCATCGAGCCAGAAGCGCCCACCCAACAATGGAAGCCGTGCCAAGTTGGCCCATATATTTATGATGCCGATGGGGTACGTTTTTCCACTATGCGCAATACGCATGCTACCCCAGAAGATGCCAAAAACGAAGACAAGGTCCGAACTAGAAGCTTACATACTCTATCCTTCTCGATAGACTCTGATCTGGGCCGGCTCCTGCATGTTCAACAACCGCAACATCTTTGACTTCAAGGCGGTTGACAACATCGATGATCAGTCCCATCTGTCGTTCATTCTGCAGCACGCCTACCACGATGATGGCAAGGATAAGGGACTTGGGTACATTCTGGATCAGCACTATGAGATGGAGAAAGCCGTCCCGGTCACCAACGATCTCGGCTCCTTCAACATGCACGAATTCAACGTCCTTGATGGTGGCAAGACTGCCTTGGCCTGCACGTATCGAGGCGAGCACGTGTCTCTCGGGGACCTTGGTCGCCCCGATGAGTACGGCTGGATCACCACCGGTGGATTTGTTGAGATGGATACTGCCACTGGTGAAGTTCTCTTCGAATGGAACTCTCTAGGATACATCCCCATCCACGAGTCCGTGAAGGTGAGCCCGGATTGGGGGCCGTCCCCTGAACCCGGCTGGGATTACGTGCACGTCAACTCGGTCGATAAGAACGAAGCTGGAGACTACATCCTATCGGCCCGGTTCACCAACACCATCTACATGATCTCCGGCCAGGACGGCCACATCATGTGGCGACTGGGTGGAAAATTCTCCGACTTCAACATGGACTTCACCTTCTCCAAGCAGCACCATGCTCGTTTCGTCGAGTCTAACTCGACTCGCACCGTCATCTCCTTCCTCAACAACGCTTCAGATGAACTTGAACAAGGCGAAGACACCTCTGCCGCCCTCTATGTTGAGTTGAACACTGCCGCTTCCCCGATGACCGCCCGGCTTTTGAACCGCTATAACCGCCCCGACGGCAGCCTCACGCGTCTGCGTGGCAGCGTCCAGACCCTTTCGAATGGCAACGTCTTCGTCGGGTGGAGCGAGCGTGGCTTCCAGAGTGAGCACTCTCCCGACGGCAAGGTCTTGATGCAGGCTAGCTTCGCCTCGACCCGGTTCTCCACCTACCGCTCCTACAAATTCCCCTTCGTGGGTCGTCCCGCCGACCCGCCGGACGTTGTTGCGTCCGTCTACGGCACGGAAGAGTCCGACCTCACCACCATCTTTCACGTCAGTTGGAATGGTGCCACCGACGTCGACACATGGAAGTTCTATGCGCGCGTAGCGGACGACGGCATCCCTGTCTTCATCGGCAACACCAGCAAACTCGACTTCGAGACCATGTATATCGCCGACGGATATCTTGACTGGGTGTCCGTAGAGGCTGTCGACCAGGACGGAAACATCCTGGGCACGTCTGAGATCCACCGCACCGAGACGCCAAGTAACTGGCGCCTTGCAGGATTCCGGGGCGAGGTGCAGCCAACACCTGATGATCCCTCCATCCTGTTTGGGAAGAAGACGCAGACAGTCGAGGCGGAAGATGTCGAGAAGCCTGAGGATGAGTACGCCGAGGCCAAGGAGGCGGCCAAGGCCGTCTACAAGGCATACGAGGTCATTCGCGGGGTCGGCGGCCTCCTCATCTTTATCTCTATTGTCTGCTCCGTGGGCGGGATCCTGGCGGGCGTCTACTACTACCTCCGTCGCCGTCGTATGCAGGCATACCTCGAAGTTCCGTCCGAGGAAGGGCATCCCATGGTGCAGCGGAGTAGCTAATTGACGACGCCGGCTACACGAAATGACGTGTGAACTCTTGGCTTATAATTGTGATGTTCATGGCCGAAGCATTTGAGAATGTTCTTGGGGAGGGAAACTATCACGAATGCATGCATACACATCCTTACGTGCCAGGCGTTGCGCCTTTTTCATTCTTCTTCACTTCGTCCTGTCTCCACTATTCGATCCCCTACTCGCCTTTATTTTCTTACGATTCACGTACATATTGACTACCTCCTAATCTGTACTGTACTTACATACATAGAGACGAGCAGTCTAGTCATCATTGCATCGACGGGTAATTTCATATCATGATTTGCTATCAAATTTTCAGTCGCCAACTGTTGCAGACTGACCGGTCTTTATCTGTCTGAGGCGAGAGTCTTGTCCTTCGACCAAGAGACATAGATGACCACGCTGGAACAAGAAAAACAACACCATTCAAAAGCACTGTAAAGCAAAAGGAAACAACAAATGCGCTAACGTTGGTCTAAGGTCTCTGACACGGAGGTTGAAATTGGAAAAAGCCGATACCAAACATACCTTCCGAGTTCTCAAAACCAAAACCGCAGATCAGTAACAGAATACTTGAAGTTAGTATTACTCTTTTCTCCCTCGTCTCCTGTCTTGTCGGCTTGCAGAGCAGTGAGAACCAAACAGGGACCCCTGTCAAACCAACCTCAGGATTCGTCGCGCCTTCACCCCCTTTCGCATCTTCTTAGAAAGACGCCTTTTTTCACGTTTTTCGAAGCTTGAAGGTTTCATCAACTCTTTTTCAAGCTCGCGCGCCACCGCCTGAAGTCTGTCCCGATCAAAGCGTCTCATGGCAAGCTGAATCGACGCATAATCCAGAGCGTTACCATGGAGGCTGAATTGCATCAGCGGCCACGACCAGCGTTCTCCCTTTTCCATACTGATAGGCCAATCGTGGATTGTGAGGTTGACATGAAGGACGCTCAGCGAGGTGTATGCCTTGGCCATATTTTCGCAAAGATCGAAAAAGGCGAGATCGCTACGGTGCTTGTACTTCCGAAATTCGGTCAACCTGGGCTCGCTGTACATGACCTGGTTCAATTCCACGTGGCGGATGGCGGCTTGTGCAATCTTTGGGGTGCATGCTAAGAAGCGGCTTGCTGCTCGTGGTATTGAATATGAACTGGGTTGTGGAGTAGAGCAAGGCGAGCGATTCGCAGTAGGTGACGCGGCACAAGGTGAGTAGGGTGAGAGGCCGTGTAGGTACACGGCGATGGAGAGCCAAAAGCTGATGTTCAGGATGACGTGCATTGCATTCGCGATTGTACAGTCGATAACGGCCATTTCTGGCAGGGTTGGAGTCCTTGATACGGAGGACCTCCACGCGGCGTGGGATGAGAAGGTGTTGGTAGATCTGCCATCGCAGCTCGGGCGGAAGACGTAGGAACCCAGGAACTTTAGGACGCGGTTTCAAAGGGTTAGAACGAGAAGGCCCTGTCTTGAAGGAGGGATTTGTTTCCCCTGTCTTGTTTTTCTTGCCATCGGGTTAGAAGCTGGAGGAGATCGGGTTGCTGGCCGCTTGCTTCCACGCGCGGTTATCGAGAGGGTGGCAAGATCTGGTGCGGGGGCTGCAACATTTGTTAGTGGGATATGTGAAAGAATATCGGGAGCTCGTTGGTACCCTGGGAGGAAGTAAGTGAGTGAGGTTGGCCAGGCTGTTTGTGAAGCAGTTTCACTTACTTTGGAATGTGCTTGGGCAGGTCTCTCGGATGGAGTGCCTCCTCTGCTGCCTCTGCCTCCTTGTCTGCCACCTCGACCTTTTTTCTTCCTCTTCCACGCTGAGGCTGAGAGTTGTGAGTTGGATGAAGCATACACGATGGGAGGTTAGCAAGGGAAGGGACGACGCACGGTGGTCTGGGTGGAGCTTCCTGCGGGAGAAGTATCCTGAGGGCTGTTCTCTGCCTGGTGGTTCTGATGGGTGACGTGATGTCGTGAGCCTCTGTTAGGAGGTGAGCCCCCACGATGGCTCTGGTTTCCACGGCGATTGGCCATCGTGAGGTGTCGAAGGTGTTTAGCAAGGTGTTGAGGGTTGGATGAAGTAGGAGGTGAATAAAGAGGGAAAGGTTGGAGGGAGAGGGGTGGGGGAGGAAGAAGAACGATGGGAGAACAACAAGAGAAAGGTGAGAGATGATGGGGGAGATGAGAGATCCGAGTCGAGGGTGGTGAGGCGAAGGTTGTGCAATGAAGCTGTCAAGTATTGTATACTTCAGCAGGTGCCTGTCGGCCTGGGGCATCGATACCGTCGGTACGGGCGATACGGTCGGTACGGTACGACACGGGCAGCGGCTAAACCCGAAGCGGACGCCCAGGGGCCCGAAACGGAAACATGCAACCAACCTGAATGGGCGAGTTTGCTTCATCTTCTTTCGTCTCTCGCGCCTCCTTCTCGTCCTCCTCCTTTTTCTCGGCTTCTTCTCGCTCCCAATGTCTTTCTTCCCCCGCGCTGCCCTCCGTCCTGCCTCGTCCGTGTCCTCCCGTGTCGGCCTCAATTTGCACGCTGCCGCACGATCATCGTCCCGACCCCACCATCATCTCCGAGGCCAACAGCAACTTGTTCTTCGACAACCTTATTCTTCCTCCTCCTCTTCCTCTTCCTCCTCCTCTCCCAACACCTCCTCGCACTACAATCGCTCTCAATTCAAGGTCCTCCCCTTCCTCGCTCTCTTCGTCATCGGCTCCGGCTCCTACGTCCTCCTCGTGAAAGCCCGCACCGGCCAGCGCAAGCCCCCCTCGACCCCCGAATCCTCCTAAACCCACTCACCCACCATGTCGTCCAACACCGCCTCCTCTCCGCGCTTCTCCCCCGCCGACGTGACGGTGGTCTTCCTCCTCGGCGGCCCCGGCAGCGGCAAGGGCACCCAATCCACCAACCTGGTCCGCGACTACGGCTTCGTGCACCTGTCCGCCGGCGACCTGCTGCGCGCCGAGCAAGTCCGCGAGGGTAGCCAGTACGGTGACCTCATCAAGACGTACATCCGCGAGGGCAAGATTGTCCCCATGGAGATCACCGTCGCCCTGCTGTCCAACGCCATGGCCGACGCCCTCGAGAAGGACGCGGGCGCCACCGCCGCCGCCGGCCGCAAGGCCCGTTTCCTCGTCGACGGCTTCCCCCGCAAGCTCGACCAGGCAGTCTTCTTCGAGGATACCGTCTGTCCCTCCGAGATGACCCTCTTCCTCGACTGTCCGGAGGAGGTGATGGAGCAGCGTCTGCTCAAGCGCGGTGAGACCTCCGGTCGTGATGATGATAATGCCGAGTCGATCCGCAAGCGTTTCCGCACTTTTTTTGTTGAGACCAGCATGCCGGTCGTGGATGCTTTTGCGGCCCAGGATAAGGTTGTCAGTGTTTCGGCCACCGGAAGTGTGGACGATGTCTACGCTCGCATCCAGGAAGGGTTCAAGGCTCGTGGGGTGCAGCCGGTCCAGGCTTAATGTTGTCGTGTCCGTTACTCTGTAATTAGCTAGCTGTTCTTGGGTCGTGCCTATAGCTTATATAGATAGAATCTGTTTTTGAAATCTGCGCTTGATGTCTATTTTGCGGGGTTGTTTTTCTTGGGTGGGTGGCTCATCGCAGTCCCGTGCGACGGAGCATCCAGCAGGGTCCATCTGAAGAAATGCATGACATGACTCGTGTCCATTGTCGGGTCCAATCCTAACTACCGGGAGGCCAGGCGGAACACCCGACCGGTCTAGAAACAAAGCGGTACTTTGAACCGATAAACATTGTCGCCGTGGGGTAAAAAAAGAAGCGAGAAACATGAACAGCGAGAAAGGAAAATCGAGACGTGAGGGCGACAAGACCAGGGAAACATGAGAGACAAAAGGAAATCGATAGGAAGGGAAACAAATAGTAAAAGAAAAAAAAAAAAAAAAAAATTACAACACGAAACACCTCTTTCCCAACCATTACACAAAAACTTTTCATTCGTCCATTGCGTTTTGGTGTATATGCGTTGTCATATCTTTCTTTCATCCCGTTTACTCCGCCGCCGCAGCAACCTCCTGAGGCTGCTGGGCCGGTTGGGTGGAGCCGGTGGTATTGTTGCCTTGACGCTGTCGGCGCTCGCCTGTCTTCTTCTCGCCGGACTTGCCCTGAGCAGCCTCTCGGCGGCTGAGCAGCCTGCTGGCTCTCGCGGATGAACCGCTCCCGCTCGCTGCGGACGAACCCAGCACGTTCTCGAGGCTGCGGCGCCACACCATCAGGCGGCCCTGCACCTCGGCCCACTGCTTCTCGCCGAAGACACGGTAGGTGGAACGGTGCACCAGGAACTCGGAGCGCAGCTGGGACAGCTTACCCTCAACCAGGCCCGCACGGATGGTATCGATCACCCACTTCTCGACCTCGGCGGCATCCACCCGGAGAGCGGAGGCAATGGAGGCGTAGGGGAGCGAACGGGAGGGGGGGTCGAAGCGGCCAGGGAGGCCAGGGTCAACAGACGCAGCTTGGTCTGGAGCGCATCACCGGCATCGGCGAGAACACCACCGGAGATGCTGGACAGGGGGGTCGCGGCGACAAAGTCCTCGTAGGCGTCGAGAGTGTCGGCGGTGAAGATCTCCAGCAGCTCGAAGAGAGTGCTGTCGCTGGAGCGGAGGGCCTGGACGGCATCGGACGCCGTCAGGGGGGTGAAATCGAACACAGCGGGGTGAGTGAGGGCGGAGGTCAGGGCGCGGACAGCCAGATCCCGGGCTTCCTTGGAGGAGGCCTTCTCGGCGGGGATCGTCTGCAGGGCCTGGATGATGTGCGTCTGGGCGAGCTCCTGGTCTCCCGAGGCCTGGGCGGCATCGGCAATGGCGAGATGCAGGCGCTGGGCCTCCTCCTCGTCGAGCTCCCAGGCGGCGAGCCAGGTGGGCAACTGCGAGGCCAGCTTGGGCTTGAGAGCGTCGAAGGCCACCCGGAGGCGGATGGCGGATGGCGGCGACAATGGCCAACAGAAAGTGGTAGCGGCTGGAGTCATCGGTGGAGAGGGTGTTGAAGATGGTGGACAGGATGGAGATGGCCAGCGAGGGACCGAATTGGGGGGAGGAGGTGATGGGCTTGGTGAGGTAGGAGCAGATGCGGGAGAGGAACATGTCCGGGTCGGCGGAGTAGTGGACGAGGTGCACCAGGAGGTTGTAGGCGGAGATGATTTCTAGAGATAGTCAGAACGGTCCTGTAGATTTCATTGAGTCTGGGACTCCGAGGGTTGTTTTTGTGCAGGCGAGAGGGAGGATCATCCGGGGAATCCATCCACTGGTGTGATCTCCGGCCTCAAACCCTCCTCGTCCACGCGACGGCACAATCTGGGGGTGCGACTCACCCTTCTCGGGGGCCGCGTTCAAAGCGGTGGCGGCGGACACCAGCTTCTTGAGGACCTCATCGCGCTGCTTGCGGTCGGGCTCGGCGTCGGACTGTTCCTGTGGCGGAGGGGCTCGAGGAGCGGGGAGATTTCGGCCTGGAGCGTGGTGCCCTCGGGCTTGCGCAGGGCATCGATGTACTGGGCGAATTCGTCGGCGAGTTCGGTGAAGGAACCCTCGATGAGGAGGGTGTTGGAGGGGGCGGGCATGGTGGCGGAGGTGCTGGGGGGAGTGGGAGGTGGAAGGGAGGATGGAGAGGGAGGAAGAAAAAGCGAGATGGTGAGGGAGAGTTTGGTGGTGTTCGGGGCGGTGGAGAAATTTCTCTGTGGGAGAAAAACTCTTGGCGGACGGTGTCTCCCCCAACACGCGCCCACGTCCCCTCCACGCCTACGTCCCATTCTGAGGATTCGGAGAGCCATGCAGTCAAGCGTTATTAATTCATGCTAATCATTAAACCCAGAGCGCACGCGACAACCAGGGGAATAAAATATATCGACGACAATGCACACGCGACGCGCGAAAAATGCAGACAGCAGACAGCAGAACCGAGAACCCGGATGGAATCAATTCCAATGCGCGTCACTCCCCCAAAATTTCCTTCCTGCTCCATCTTAGGTGGCACAGCAGCCCGCCTTTACGAGAGACCCAGGTCTCCATTTACAGAACCAGGCGCAGGCCCACGAAGAGAAGAGTAGCAAACAGACCCGTCGCATGCTCCTGGGCCATGCGGATCGCAGCGCTGCTGGTCGTCGCAGCCGCACCGCTGCCCGAGGTGGTGGCGGACGGGCTGGAGTCATCGCTGCTGGAGCTTTCGGTCTCCGTGGGCAGCGAGGTAGCCGAGCTCGTGCTAGAGGGCGAGGAAGAGGCCTCCGAGGCATTCATACTACCACACTGGTCCTTACCCTCTTTGCACTTCTCATCCTCATCCAGCGTAGTGGATCGGGAGATGCACTGGCCGAAGTTCTCCTGGCAGACGAAGAAAGGAATGGTGCTAGCGTAGAGAGCGACATTGGCGTCGCTGCCGTTGGAGCACTTGCAGGTGAAGTCCAGAGTAAGCTGCGACGGTTAGTTTGGTGGTCATCCACAATGAGGAAGCATGGGAGTAGAACGTACGGGGTCGCAAATGTTGGTTTCGGCGACTCCGCCGCAGATCTTCGGGCACGAGTTCCGCTCGGCAAGACACCAAGAAGCTGTGTCGATCATATAGAGTCAGATCCAGCGCACAACTTTGGACAACCACATTGGGCGACGAGAGGCGGAGGGGACCTACCGCGAGTTGACTCCTTGACCAGGTTCAGGTCGAAGCCCTCGGGGAGAGTGTAGTTGCTGGCCGCGGTGGCCGAGGCAACGAAAGAGGCGAGGAGGACAATGGGCAACATGGTGAGGAGAGAATCGAACGAGATAATCACGCAGGGTAAGCGATGCTGGAGACAACAATGGATGGGGAGGGGAACGAGGAGAGTGGGATGTTGCTGGAGGGAGGAAGAGAAAGAAAGAGGAGAAAAGAGGAGAGGAGAAAGAACGAGAAATAAAACCGGGAAGCAGGGGGCCCTCTAGGAAACCAAGAATGTCGCAGCAGGAGCGATTGGGCCGTTAGTTTATTGTTTGGTGCGGACGGCGTGGAAATGAGGGATCTCCAGTGTAACGATCGATCCTTTCTAGTCTCTTCACACGGTCTCATGCAATTGCTCGCGATGTTTCCGGACCGGCCGGAAAACCCAGAGGCTGGAGTATTTATTTACGCGCCCATGGCTGGACGAGGGTTCAGATGGCCCGGTGACAAGTGAGACCGGCGATAGCTCCATGCCAGGCGAATGTCGACTGGAATGTTTGGCGGCGAGCTAGTCTTAGTGGTGCTCTAGTTCATTTCGCTTCTGCTTTAGGCTCGTTCCTCATGGCTCGGACTCGTAGTGTCGGGGATTGGGTTCTTCCATGCCAAGGGGTTTCCCAGGTTCCGCCCCGATGCGCCATGGTTGCGCAGGGTTGAGAGTCAATTTGAAGACTCGGTTATGTTGCATGCGATCGAGTTATGCCGAGTTATGTATGTCTAAGACTACGATGTAGTAGTACTTGCAGGATCGCCGACCTTCAGCCGAGGCTGTCCGGATTCGGCAATTCGCATATACTCCGCCAACTTTTGCCTCAACTTCTCTTCCTCTCTCTTCTCCTCTCCCATTCTCATCCCTCACCACCACCATGACAGAACAAAACACAGACGACCCCCCCTCCATCATGGAGGTCGAGCTTCCCCTCTCCCCGGCCGACTATGCCCCCTTCTTCGCCCACCCCCATGGCAACCGCCTCCTCCATGACCCCGATTACTTCCCCATCCGCACCTGGTCGCGTCTGCCCAAACGCTCCGGCGAAGATGGCTTCTTCTCGCGCACCGTCGCGACCCCCGACACCATCTCCCACGTCCTGACCCTGCGTCGCCGCAATCCCACCACCGAGTTCTCCACCGCGCCGCCCCCCTGGCCCGCGCCAACCGCCGACCCTCTGACCTCCGACCCCTCCACCATGCCCGCCGACATCTACATGATGTGGCATCTCGTCCCCCCGGGGATCGGAGGTCACCCATCAACCGTCCACGGCGGCATCGTCGCCGCCTGCATCGACGAGGCCATGTCCATGGCCGTCACCATGTACCTGCCCCCGCGCGCACGCTCCGACGCCGACGCCGTCTCCGAGGAAGGCTTCCGCCCCCCCGCAACGGTCTATACACCTCGCAGCTGGATGTGCGGTATAAAAGTCCCGTCCGGGGACCTGGGGTCACCATCATCCGTGCCAAGGTCGTCGGGCGCATCGGTCGGAAGTTCTGGACTCGTTGCCATGTGCTTCAGACCGACCGGCCAAGCCCGAGCAGTTGATCGTCACGGCCGATGCGATGGGCTTTTGGCTGGACACGGCAGCTCGTCTGTAGATATAGGGGTCGCGCTCTGCCATTATGACGTTATTACGCCGGAGAGTGGGAAAGAGACATGACATTGTATATACAACGTCCGTTCATGTCCATGTAGTTTTTCCACCCGGCCACATGTATATACGAATTTCTTTGCCCTTCCCAAGCTGAAGGGAAGCATATAGACCATTAATAGACCAATAGACTGTTTTTCATATGTCTGTGTCTGTATTTACATACTGTGTACAGTTGTCTATGTCGATGCGTATAGAGTCGAGGTTTCTACAGCCGCGGCTTGCGCGAGCCCAGATTGCGACTGGCACTCACCACCAGGCCAATCTGCGTGCTCAGCGCCACCACATCGCCCTGCTCATCCAACACCACGACATCCAGATCCGTCCGGCCATCCCGCACCACCTTGGTATGCACCCGACTGTACAGCCACTTGACCCCCTCCGCCGGCAATCGCTTCTTGAAGTCGATATTCATCGTCACCGTCGGATACCACTTATCCGCCGACGGCGGCTTCTTCTGCTGCTGCTCCCCCTCGTGTCCGGCCGTCGACGTCATCGTATCGAACCCATCCAACGCCATGGGGAACATGTCGACCAAGAACGCCACGGCCGGGTCCGTCCACCGCGCATTGCGATCTCCGCCAGGTCGGAACAATGCCCACTGATCCACCACCGACGGCTTGCCGAGCGCCGGGTCCGGCCCGTACACCTCGATCTGCTGTGTCACTCGTCGGAAGTCGGCGTACGGCGCTGCCAGACGCATCCACTGTCCGTCGCGGCCGTGTTTCTCCAGCGCCGTGAGGTCCACCCCGCCGTCCGCCTGGGACCCCCGGAGGGCCGCCGGGTGGAGCGACCAGTCGCTCGGGGCGGAGATGCCCACCTCCGTCGACGCCGGGCTGACTGTGATGTAGCCCGTGATCTTGGCCTCCATCGTCTCCGGGTGCTTCTCGCTGGGCTGGGAGAGGGTCACGTGGATCGTGCTCGTGCGCATTCCGAGCTTGGTGTCCTGTACGCTCAGCGTTGCGGGGCCGGCCGACGTCCGGCGTAGGAATACCAGTTGCATGGAAATGGGCGTTGCAGCTTCATTCTTGTACCGTGTCGGATGGGTATGTGCGAAGTGCATGATCGCCAGGCGATATAGAACGGCGGTGCTGTATCCGCCGTGGGGGACTAGGAGGGGAGGTTAGCTGCAGTGCCTCGAGAGTTGCTGTGAGGGATTGACGTGTACCTGTACCGACACACCAGTCCCTCTGGAGGAAGGTGGAATATGTGTGTGAATCGAGGGGCGTCACTTTGATCGCCTCCTCGAAGGCTGCGTTAAGAGCCATAGCTGTGCTTGCGTTTAGATGCGGATATAGTCCTGATGAATGGGTGGTCCGGGGGTGTATAGCAATCTAGAAGGGATCAGGCGTGAGTTGTGTAGCGCATGCAACACGAAGAAGTTCAATCAGGAAAAGAAGACGGAGAATCAATCAAGCAACCTGTTACGGTCGTTTATAAAAGGAGGAGGGGGTGTCGTTGGCTGCTGGGGCCTCGGCTGTCTTCTGCGCTCTGAGCCGAGCAGATGACTAAGTCTTTGGAGATACCACCGCATGGTCAAGTCTTCTACTCGGCAGCTGGCCGCTGGCTCAAGTCAATCCTGCAAAAATGTGTTCCTATCCAATGGCCTACAAACTCCGTCCGAATAACCCTAATGCAACCCGAGACACCATGGCTCTTCCTTTTGACTTTCCTCCAGTGCGCCACCACGGGCGCTCTTTCCATGCCCAGATATGCCCATGGGGAAGCGCAACTCAAATAGACTATATCGTACGCCTCATTCTAATCATATGCTCATAAGACGGTGTCCCGGGAAACCGCCAGGAATTTCAACCCGTCTTTTCAATCAATGCTCCGGCGTCGCCGCCGCCAGTCGCTCTAGAACCGAGAGTACCCCTGCCAATCACATCATTAGCCATCAGATCTCCTGTCTCATCGGCCCTCATGCTCTGCTTCACTTACCAGTAACGCCCTGCGTCAAGGTGGCTTTGGCTTCCGTACTGCGAGCGCCAAAGTCACGGACATGGAATGGTCCACTGCGTTCGCTTTCTCTAATTTATTTGCCCACCGGAACACCGGCTCATCGTCACGTCCATCCCCGATGACCAGCAAAAACTCCGGTCGTTCGTAGTGCGCGTCCTTCTCGCTCCGTTGGAGACAATGTCGCCAGACCATGGCGGCGGCCGAGGCCTTGTTGGTGTCCGCCGGCTCGACCACGAGTGCGCCATCCACGAGGACGGCATGTACCCCTTGGCTGGCGCACGCATCGTTGATATGGCCGACACCCTCCGCGGCGAGTCGCGCAGCCGCCGTTTGATCATCGGCTGACCCATAATGAAGCATCAACGAACAATGACGTTGTTCAATCCAACTGCCTTCGGCCCGCGCTTGATAGTATTCCAGGATTTGTTCGACGGCCCCCTTCCAGGCGTCCGTCTGCTCCTTGTTGGTCAACTTCAACCACTCATCTGTGCCCGGTTCGCGCACAAAACAGCCGTTCTCGGCAATGAGACCGAGGTTAGCCACCATCCGGAAGAGTCGCTCCATTTCCTCCGGCATTCGAGAGCTCATCACGAAGACTACATTCTTCGGATCATCGGTCAGCTCCGTTAACGCGGTGATGGCGCGCTGCGGGGTGGTCACGATGATGCTTTTGGGGGAGCCCCAAGAGGCCAGGGTGCCCTCGTAGTCCACAATGATCAGCCGACGGTTGGCCTCGCGGTAGCGAAGCTGCAGCTTGCTGAAGGACAGTCGGGGAACGGCCATGATCTCCCGCGACGATTGCTCGTTCCAAACCCGGTTCAGAGTCTCATTGAAGGACTTGACCCAGTTGGAGGTGGAATTCTGGAGGACAGCCCGGTGAAGTTCTGTCCAAACCTGCTTCCGCTCTTCCTCCGTTCGCGAGAGAGCCGTGTGGATTGCCTCCGCGCACTGTCGATAGTTCCACGGGTTGACCAACAGAGCGTGGTGACCAAAGACCGAAGCGCTGCCAGTGAACTCGCTGAGAATGAGGGACCCGTATTTCTTGTTCCCATATTTCCCATCCTGGCAGTAGACAAACTCGTGGCTCGTCAGGTTCATCCCCTCGCGCAAACTAGTAATCATCAACGCATCCGCAACCGAGATCAAGGCGAGGTACTGCGGAAAGGCGAGATCTTGCTTGAGGAAGACCAGAGGCTGGTGTGCAAGGGTCGAAAATGTAGAATTGATCCGCATGGCGATGTCCGAGATCATCGCCTCCAGTTCAGGCTGTTCAGTCGTGCTCGTCGCTACTTGAATCAATACCACCTGATACAATTAGTCTCTAGCAAAAGACATTCATCCCGGGGCCCGACAATTCCTACCTTGTCTCTCCATTCCGGATATGTGTTTAAGAAAAGTTCGTAGCTCAGCAGCTTCTGCCGGATTCCACGAACCCCATCGATCTTGTCTCGGGATACATCAAGCGCTTGCCTTCATATCGCTCGGAGATGGTTTGAATCCATTGCTCCACGTCGGCGGCCTGGCGCCGTTTATCCCAGGAGGTCGGATCAATGCCAATCGGGAACTTGTGGACGTTGACAAACCGATCTTCGAGCTGTACGCCCTCGTTGGTCGCTTCTACCGAGAGAATGCGACTACATGTCTGGAGGAAATGACGGCAATACTCTTCGGTCTGGAAACCAATCAGGTTGGCACCCAACATGCCCTCGAGGAGCTCCTTGCGCGGCGCCAGACAGCGAAACACTTCCGACGACGGGAACGCGATATGCAGGAAGAAACCAATTTGGGCGTCGGGCAGCAGTTTCCGCAGCATCGCGGGGACCAACAGGAGGTGGTAATCCTGGACCCAGATGGAGTCCCCTCGCTTCCAGTTTCGGGCAATCCGCTCTGCAAAGGCCTGGTTGGTTTTGACATAGTAGATCCAAGAATGATCTTCATAGGCCTTGCTCTTGGGGTTGTCGGGGATTTGATAATGGAACACCGGCCAGAGGATGGTTTTGCAGAAGTGAGTGTAGTGACCATCAAAATCGCCATCGCTGACATACACGGTCAACGACCCGTACTCATCCTCCAGCTTCTCCGCGATAGCCGTCTTGGTGTAGGTAGAGAGCGCATCTGTCGGCATTCCGAGGGTGCCGACCCAGACTTGATCGTCCAATTGGCCCGCATCTGTGGCCGAACGGACGGCATTGCGCAAACCACCATTCCCCTGCTCGGCCGTCTCGATGGTCCATTCCGCGCCAGAGAAGGAAGCCTTGCGGGTGGAATCCCGACGTTGTTTGTTGAAATACAACGGAATGGCCGGCGGAGGGCGGAGCTTTTCCGCGGGGCTTCGGTCGCATTGACGACCGGTTCCTGGTGTTTCAGGATGGACGGGGATGGTGGGATGACCGGCCGGGGGCTGGGTTGATTGAGAGATAATGTCGACCCCCAAGCCGGGGAGTGACCTTCACTCTCCGTCAGAGGATTGGCTTCATCAATGTGAGCCGGGAACGGGTAGCCAGTCCGATTCTTTTCCGCCTTGGAGATCTCGGTCGAAAAGATCCTTTCGTGGTCGGTGGTGGCCCCTGGAGTGAGTCCCGCCTTCCCATCCGCAGCTCGTCCCTCGAAAAGGCTGACGGCGGCGTTCGGAGTTTGGGCGACTGGCTGGGTGATGGGGGCCGCCGATGGAGGAGGATTGGGCGGTCGGAGGATGCGGTTTCGCGAATCGGGGAGATAGAAGTTGACGGTATCAGGAGGAACCTGGAGGAACATTCGATGTAAGCCTATGCCATGGGGGTGTGAGTGGGAAGCTCGAGGGACATACAATGAAGCAATATAGATCGTCATGGTTGGCAGGGAACAACACAATGCATGAACGAGGCCAGCAAGGGAAAAGACAAGAATCAGAAATTACGAGATCATGGGAATGCGACAATCGGAGGGGATCTTGGAGAAGACGCCGAGCTGCGAGGAAGCACCACGCCTGCGAGAACTTGCGAGGGGGAGAGCGATGAGGAAGCTGAGGTGGGGGGGAGGAGCGAGAGAAAAAGAGGAGCGAAGGTGAGCGAGAGAGTCCTGCGGGCGTGGGACCGCGACAGCGTGCCCAGCAAGCTGTCGGCGCCCTCGCCCTTCCGGCCTTCATCACTACGTCATGTGAGACTCCCGGCAGCAGGAGGCCTGGTGGGGCATTCCATTGCCTGGTGGGCTCTGACAGCGTCTACATCGCAGTCTCTGGGCCTGCGAGACTGTGGGAAAGTACCTCATTGCCCGGTCTCTGCAATGGATGATGTAAATGCAGTCCAGTGGGCCCCGCTGATTGGCGGAATCCTCCCATGCGGGGAGCTATCACGTGTTCTTATCGCTTATCGCTCTCCTCCGTGCCCCAGGCAGCTAGCATACTTCCTCCCCCGGCAGGGATCTAGGTCACCAACCATACCCTCACACGATACTCATCTCCATCAACTTCGAGTCCGCAAATGCATCGGCGGCAGTCCATACGAGATTCCAATTCGCGAAAACGCCCCCGTTCTCTGCACAGACCAACCCAAAAGCAACCCTAGAGACGATAATTTCCTCGTCCCCAGCAACAGACAAACACAGATTCCACTCCAGGACTCCATTGGGGGTCTTCATGGGAACAGACCCGAGCAACAGTCAAATCCTGTCGTCCGTTCGGCTCATCCATCCACGGTTTCAATGGCACATCCGGGGTGATTCCAACTCCGCCTGGTCCGTGGTTGGGTCTGGCGGCGATTGTGTAGGTGTAAGTATATCTCTCCGCCTCCTTGGTATAGTCTTTGTATGCCTCGTTGAGTGTGACTTTGACTTGCAGCAGTACGCGAATCGCTCGACCCTTGGCCCGGATGATTCCTGAGGTGGCATCAGCTATCGGGTCTGGAGTTCCCACTGCATGGGGTCCGTCTCCGCGGTTCTGTTCGACTGATCGGCGTTGGCGTATGAGACAGGTCCCTCAACGCTGAGCCAGCTCCACGATGGAATATGGTGTGCGGGATTTGGGCGACAATACAGATATCCCGACCCCCCGGGCTCACGCACGGAGTACCACGCCAGGCATGTAGTGAGGTTATCTTCCCATAAGCCCCAACAGGGAGACCAGTTGGTGGCTCTCTGAATCCGTTTTACCACCGCTTCAATGGCATGCGGTCGATCAGACGGTCGAGTGATATCTCTCCGCATGTACTCCTCGACCAACTTGGTCCACGACGATTCTGTGACATTGTCAAGCTGGGTAGACCAAGAATGTCCGGTCTGGCCCTCTTGGAAGCCCTCCCATACCGAGTGGCGACGACATTCGAACTTCAACCCTCCGGGTGTGAAGAATATGGTTCTAGTCGCGAGAAGGCGTTCCTGCCATATCCATGCTCTCGTTGATAGTTTGCCGTAATCCCCTCCCTCCTTCTCCTTGCTCAGGGGATGCCAGAGCCGCCGCGATCGGGCTTGGACTGGGGTGACGCCCTCCCAGCTGAAGCTACAGTTGAAGGGTGAGGAGTAAATGTTCTCTCGTGCAATCAAAAGACCGTCTTTCTCGGTCTTTGCCGAAGCAGCGGCGATCGTCAGGGTAGCGTTTCCATAAATCTCGCCCATCTTGGGGGCCTGGGAGTGAAAGTCTTCATCATCCCCTTGGATGATACACAATCGGTCTATCCAGATATACTCGATTCCCAAAGCACGCGCCGTCTTAATGACGTCCTGAAAGAGTCGTGGAAGATCCCTATACCTCATGCCAGATTTTCTTTCGCGAAGTGTCTCGGCGGTTGTGAGGTATGTATCTTGACTTACTGGACCCCAGCAATAGCTAAGGGCAATATATCGCGCACGGGCTTTGGGCGATTCCACGAGCTGGATACCGGTGTCGTTATAAGCTTCAATCCAAATGATACGATCAGGGAGCAAAGGAAGCGATTTCTCGTCATTTCCGCACGTGTGGTGCTTCACACATGTGTCGATCGTTTTCTTGATGAAATCGACGCATTCCTGGTCTCCCGCGTTCTTTGCGATCTTCTTTGCGAACCCCATGTTCTGCACCATAGGCTCAAATACAAGTTCTATCGATGAAAGCTGTTAGACCCATCTCCAAGCAAAGGACAAGGTAATCAAACCTCCAATGGTCCGCTGGCTTTCATGGACAGCAGGCCGATAAATCTCAACATCTACAGCTTGCTTTCCATGTGCCACGAATCGTGCAATCATGGTCGCACTGTGGCCCTCTGGTACATACCATCCCAGCCCATGCGCCCTCTCTGAATCTATCGAGATATGGTTGATGCTACCAAACGACAGACGCACAACTACCGGTAAATTTGCAGCAAGATAAATCTGTACAAACGTATCTTCCGCTTCCCAGCCGGGATGCACAGCTTCAAGAGCATTAACAATCATCGCGCAGTAGATGCAATTTTCTCGTGCGGATTGGAATACTTTTAGACTCTTTGATGGTAACATTTGCAGCAGGCGTTCCGTCGGGGACGTGATACTCTTCTTCGGCGAATGATGACCGATGGCTGGGGTTATCTGATAGAGCTTTCCATGGGTCCAAGTTATAGCACCGAGCAAACTCCCAGTATCTTGACCGTCGCCAGCTCTCTGGGGTCCCGAATCAAGCCGGCCAGAGGCCGTGCCAGAAAGGCATCGAAAAGCTCCAGTGGAACTGACGTTTGTATGTCTAATTTGTTAGATGAAGCCATCTTGACTGACTCGGTTGTTTGCTGCAGAGTTTGTCCCTTGAGCGAAGAACTGACGATGAAAAACGGCCGGAGTCCCCCTGATATCCCATCCTCGTGAAAGTCAGGAATACGAGCTCGGGCGATGCCGTGCCAACCTTCTTTCAGACGGATGGCGATCCTTCTTTGCTATTATTGGATATGCCCTGCCTGCGCCATGCTATCATTGGGACTGTGAATGAGGGGTGCGCGAGGGAAAAAAATGTTGAGTACGATGTAAGGATTGGGTGGTGTGGTGATGGTGCACTGATGAACAGTGTCAAGCGAATCTTTTTCATGCAGTCCCAACAACCATGTTGAAGATCAACTACGAATCACGCATGAACACTGCTATTGTTACTCTTATCTCCACCTTCTTGCATGGTGCATCGATAAAGGGATCAATGGGAAGCGTTTCATTGGCAGGGAGACGCTCACGATGGTGCCATCACTGGGACAATTTGCGTGACAACCAAGCGGATCCTATTTAAACGGCCACAGGAGCCAAACCTCCTACTAAACTCAAAAAAAGACTAACATTTTACACCACGAGAGTCCTGTCTATACCATGAAACAGAACATAGTCGAATCATGTAAACACAGTAATGACTAATTGAACAGGACAGATACCACTTCGCAAGATACAGATTCGTCACATTAGTTCACCGTCTGAAGCATGCCTGGAAGTCTACATTCCTGACCCAGTCCCAGCTGAATTGGGGACGCTTGATCAGCATGACCGCCAATGCACCCACGCAAACCACCGAGATGCCCATGTTGCGCTGGGCTCGTGTGACACATGGCAACAGATGCTCCTCCCATGCAGCCTGCAAATACTCGGGAGTGTTGCCAGAGGGAAATTCCTCTTTCGGGGCCTCCTTCTCCAGGAACCTACAGAGATCGTATCATCGACGTTAGCTACGAAGGCGGGTTTCTCACGGACGCGCACGGATTACGATACTTACTCGCAAAGAGGCTCCCAGCTTTCTTCCA
The DNA here is from genome assembly GCA_039763685.1 of Aspergillus micronesiensis. NCBI lineage: Eukaryota > Fungi > Ascomycota > Eurotiomycetes > Eurotiales > Aspergillaceae > Aspergillus > Aspergillus micronesiensis. The sequence continues at coordinate 119,028 of JASHHO010000089.1, read as the reverse complement.
CTGTCCACTCCAGTAGGTTCTCCTGGGGCACCAGACCTCGAATCATGGCGCTGTGCTCCTCGTACACCCACTTTCCGTGTCGCTCCCAGGACCCGCGGAAGAAGGAACCGAAAAGCTCGTCCATGAACCGCCGGGTCCAGTACAGATCTGCCTGGAACCACGGGTAAACGTGATAGAACAGGCCCGATGTCAGGGGCACCAGAACAGTGCAGAAGCTACGGTACCAGGCATCGACACTGCTGCGACGATTCAGAATCACCTTGGCCTCGGGGTAGGCGCGGATCATCTCCGGAGCGAACATGGGCCAGGGGACGTCGGTCACGGCTTCGAACTGGCTGATGTAGGCGTCAAAGTCTTCGCGTGTGAGACCCGTATCGCCGGGGACGGTGCCGTCGTCCCCGAACTTGCGACGACCCAGCTTCACCCAGCCGCGCCACAGCATGGGACGAGACTGCCACACATGCCATCCGTGAAAGACGTGCTCGTAGCCGAGTCTTTGCAGGGCGCGTGAAAGCGACTCGGTTCCGGAGCGAGAAAAGCCCAGAGCAAGGATTTGCATGGGTCTTTCGCGGGGACGACGTGGCGGGTCCGGGACATGATACAGGGTTCTTTCTATGAGATCCATGATGGCGGTGACGTGGGGGGATGGGAAGTGTTGGATGTCGGCCTCAGGGGATGAAGCAGGTTCATTCTGACTTCCCCTCTGGTGCGTCTGGTCGCGCTGAAGTGGAACAGCCCCTCATGCCATGACTGTGCGCGGGCGACAGGGGTTGCAGGACCTTCGCTTGTCTTGGGGCTGTTGGGGCTGAAACGCATGCGCTAGTAAGACTGCCGGTTGCTCCTTGTTACGATGCACATATCAACACTTTCGAGGTCAGTAGTGGGCCATATATTTTTGCCTTTAGTCTGAATAGAACCAGCCATCGAATGAAGAAGCGAGCCGGTGTCACTTCGGAAACAAACCTTCTCCTTGTACGAGATCGGGGGTCTCTTGCAGAGTGTCAGTCACGAACAACTCGAAGGACTGGCGATATCTGGCCATTGTCTGCGATACTGCTGGAGCTGCTGTTGGAAAAGCGCAAAGTCGCCCACAGGAGATATACTCCGGAGTAGGTTCACTGAGCCTGGCGGGCTTTTGGATGTGCGTGAAGGACATTGTATGGGGAGTAGAGCTAGCGTCTGTCATGAAATCCTGCTCCATGCTTGATGGGACAGTCTAACTGGTCGGATACATTAGCCCCGAGGGAATTCCTCTTGACCTTCCTGATAACGGTCTCGCATGCCATACCGACCAATAAACCGTCTCAAACTCCCCATTCGTCAGGCAATGTCGACTCCGCCAAGCCTGGTTGGAGCCACGAGGGCGCGAGGTTGACGAGAACCCACTTGCCGCGGTGCTGGCGGAAATTGGGAAGTCAGAATTATGGGGCCATCGTGTCATGGACAACGCTATTGTCACTAGCCATGAGGCTGTCGATTGTCCGCCGTGAGCCAAGTCCAGTCTGTCCCAGTGTGGCGGCCGAGTTCATCCTGCGAGGTTTTCACTAACAAGAATGCGCCGACTCCGTATTTGGGGAGGAGGGGAATCCCCCGGTGGTCGCTGCAGAAGATTACCCATGCATTCAAAAAGCAAAGACAACGACCATGATTGTCTCTTCTCTGTTGAGCGTGGAAGCGTTCTGGCGAACGGTGACCCTTCTCATCCCCATCAGCCTGTTCTACCTGCTCTCCGTTGCCGTCTATAATCGCTATTTCCACCACACTCCGCCGTTTTCCTGGGCCATTCTGGGCATCGATAACCTCTCTCTGGTACTTCCAAGTCATCCGCTTGGGCAAGACTCACCAAGTGCAGCATGCCCTTCACAAGAAGTACGGCGACTTCGTCCGCATCGGGCCTCGATACCTCGCCGTGAACAATCCCGCCGCCATTGAGACGGTCTTTGGCCCCAAGAACGGCGCGGTCTGGCGAAAGGGCGACTTCTATGACGGCTTTGATGCCCACATCCCGAATGCTCGGACAGACAGCTTCTCTGAGCGGGATGATTCCAAGCACGCGGAGAGACGCCGGTTGGTTGCCAGTCTATATACCCAGGGTAACGTGCTGAAGTATGAGCCGTGCATCGACCGGCTCATCGCCCTATTCCGCCAGCGAATGGAGTCCTTCTGCGAGTCAGGTGAATCCACGGACATGAGTGTATGGATGACCCGGTATGCATTTGACGTCGTCGGCGAGGTCTTCCACGGACGGCAGGAGGGTTTCGGCATGGTCCGCGATGGCCAAGATTACAACAAATGGTGTTATCTGATGGAAGTCATGCCGAACATTGGGGCGTCGGTGACATATATTCCTTGGGGCTTCCGAACCATGTTCTTTGCCTCGCAGCTGGTATTTCAGCGTGCGCGCGATGGGCTCCAGGGGATGCAGGATGTGATCCGGCAAGCTGAGAAATCGGCGAGTCTACGGTGGGAGGCGATGCATCGAGACAGCAGCCCTCCCCAAGATGACATCCTGACGGGTCTCCTGGAGGTCGTTCGCGAGAAAGGGGCCAAGGCTCGGTGGTCGGTGGCGGACGTCATGACGGAGGTGTGGGCCGTGATCTGGGCGGGCAGCGATACCACTGCCAATGCCCTGAATAGTATCTTCTACCATCTGCACAAGAATCCCATCCAGCTGGCAAAGCTCCGGCAAGAAATCGAGGCGGCCTTTGAGGAAGGCCGTCTCTCATACCCTGTCCGGTTCGGAGACGCGCGGAAGCTCCCCTATCTCCATGCTGTAGTGATGGAAAGCATGCGGGTGCACCCCTCGCTGGGACTGGGACTGCCGCGAGAAGTCCCTGCTGGGGGCGCTGATCTCTGCGGTACTTTTGTTCCGGGGAAGGTGGAAGTGATCATGAATTCCGGTGCGGTCCAGTTCTACCCGCAAGTCTTTGGCGACGATGCGGAGGAATGGATCCCAGAGCGATGGTTGGGCGATGCGCCAAGGGTGCGACAGATGGAGCGGTCCATGCTTCAGTTTGGGCATGGGCCCCGGATGTGCATTGGCAAACACATCAGTGAGATCGAGATGTATAAACTCTTGCCCACGATCCTGCGCGAGTTTGATTTTGAACTGATGGTGGATGAGTGGAAGGTCTGGGGAGGCTGGTTTCACCGGGTGAGCAATGTGGTATGCAAGGTGAAGAGAAGAAACGCCTTGTTCGGCTGAGCTCTTGTTGTGGGCTGTCGTATTATTATATATGAAGTTATTGATTTCATAGCCCTGCCAATTCGACGAGAAAGCACTCCCATATGAGACAGAACAACATGCTGCATTCTGGCTCTGTATCTCCTTCGGCGATCCAGTAACCCATGTTAGCCACACTGATCGTCTCACTGGATATATGTCACCAACGAGCGGGTCAAAGAGACTCAGGGGACATGGGGGGCCTCCAGTGTATCTCAGAGTTTCTCGACAGGGTGGTTATACTCAGTGTGGTTATACTTCGACAATATCATCACGTGATGTATCCGTCCCGAGGCGACATCATCTTTCCCTTCGTCTGCTTCTCTTCCAACCTACTCCGCACAGAGCAGCCAAGGAGCCCGTGGAACTGCATGAGAACACACAGGACGGCTCTATTATATGCTTGACTTGGGGGAGTCAAGCTACTTGTGGAGTGTCATACATTTGATACACATGGTGCGGCGAAACTAGACATATATATTTACTGCATCATGCCCTTGCGAATCACCTCCGCCCCGGTTGCGGGCGTCAAGAAAAGGAAAACCGCTGCCAGCTCAAGACCCCGCGCTTCCCCCTTTGCGGGACTCGCTCGACGTAAAGCGGCCGCCGCACCGTCACCTGCGTCCAAGAATCTCCCAAGCGCCGAGATGCATGATTTTGAAGACCAAGGACCGCTACCAGACATACGGGGTGTCGCATTACATCCCGACACTTCGCCGGTGAACAATGTCGTCCAGGCTCTCGAGTACATCCGGGACAATATGTTCGAGGATCTGCCCGCCCGTGCTGGGATGAACAGCACTCGCATCGCGGAAGTGCTCAACCTGCGTCGTTCCCTCCCCCACTTGCCTCGGTCGCGCACGTTCACACCCTACTGAACGCGCCCACAAAGGTCGAGAAGGAGATCATGGAGCTGGTCAACGCCGGTCGTGTTCGCGGCTTACGGTTCCTGGAAGAGGAAACGATGCGGCAGGCTTAGGCGACTGCTTGGTTCTTTCCGAGGACTGGGAAGGACTGGTGAGAGATAGTGGCTTGGAACCGTCTCTCAAAGGTAATCAATCATCTAAATCCACTGCAAGGAAAACCCAATCTAATCTGGCTTAGAAAAATTCCTTTCGGTGCTCAAACAAATCGGGAACACATCCGCGGTTCCGGGCACATCGTTCTCTGGCCCCGAGTACATGACATTGGTCCGTGCCGGGTTCCTGGTCTCTTCCTCATCACTATCCCAAGGATCCTCGGGTCTTGTCTCATTACCCAGTCGGTCGCCTGCGTCATCTGCCGGGAATTCGGCGAGTCGCAGTGATCGGATCCACCAACCGCGCGAGACTGACTCGCGCCCTCAGTTCCATACGGCAACTCTGTTTCTCTCCCTTCCGAACACGGGTCCATACCTTCGTCTTCTCGGGGCGGGTCGCGCACATCTTCTATCTCTTCTTCACAGATCGAGCGCGAGCGAAGTTCCGCTCGATCTGCTGCGCGATCGATGGGACGGTGCGGTCGAGAGTTCTCGCAGTTACAGTGTCGCCAAAAGGGCCCGGGGCGAGTTCGCGGGCATCCTCCCGGGTCGGACAAAGAAATGGAAGGAATTGTATGGGATGAGCTTTCGTTGGGCCTTGGAGGAGGCCTTGGGAGCTGGATTGCTCGAGATATTTCGACACTGGCAGCGTGGGACCGGGGGTGCGTTGTCTTTAGACAGGCTGTTTGATGCACGGCGACTGTGATAAGGTGCATATAACCACCAGCTAAACCGGGACACCACAGAATTATTGTACGATTGACATGAGAATACACCTATAAAGAATAATGACAAACCAAGACCTTGATGCATTACTTCTCCCCGAGGATCTGTGCCATGTCAGGTGATGACCAAGTATATAAACTCTGGCCATGGACGGAATTGCGACAAACAAGCTTTATGCCACCCACACCCTCCAGGAACGAACATGCAGGAGGAACCAGAGCGAATCCTCTCCAGCCAGCCGCAGCCTTTCTCCATCCTTCCCGCTCATCCGTCCCCGATAGCACTCAACCACGTCCCTCCCCACAACAATTCCTCCACTTCACCCTCACTCAAGCCCACGCCTTCCTCGCTGAAATCCCCCGCACATTCCGCGCCGACCCCAAAGCGCGGTCTTCACCCCCCGCGCGCGCCCCCGTCCAGCTCTCCACGCGCCTCCTCCCGCCGAAGGAGTTCTGGGCCTGTCGGACCAGCCTGCACCAGAATGCCCCCGTGCACGGCTCGGCCTCGTGGGAGGAGTTCCGATCGGGTCTGCGGGAGAACCACGCGGAGAATGAAATGGCCTACACGCCGAGTGTGAGTGCGGTGGAGACCTTGTTGACCTGGCCGGTGGCGGCGGAGGTGGAGGGCGGGTGGACGGATGTTGAGATGCAGGGTGAGTTTGCTTCATGATCATCCTATCGCCCTGTGATGAGGCCCGGTCCTACCACGGCCATGGTTGATGGAGGTTGGTTCCCCTGGTCGTTGTCTACTGACACCCTTCCAGTCAACATGATCACGCACACGTTCCATCCGACCGCTCTCATCGCACCCCGTTCGTTCGTCGTCCTGGCCATCTCCGCCGACCGCCCCGACCCCCCGAACCCCGCCTTCGTAACCATTCAGATCCCCCTCGCGACCCAGAAAGAAGCATCGGCTTCGGTCCCGAAGCCCCTACACGACCAGCTCGTCGGCGCGGCTCCCCGGAACGCCATCTTCGCATCCTACGCCAGCGTGGAGCAAGTGATGCTCCAGGCCGAATCGGACCACATTGAATGAACGATGGCCACTACATCGGATGCTGGCGGGACCATTCCCCAGTGGGTACAGCGGAGCTGGGCCCTGGGGGTGTTCCCCGGGCTATCGTCGCCGACGTGGGGCTGTTTCTTGGGTGGACAAGCCAGAGAAGAAGCACCTGACGTCTTGGCTTCCTGCTAGTACTATGCAGTACTATATGTAGCACTATGTATAGGATGCACCCATTGTCGCGATGTGTCTAGGAGCTACAGGATTAACCGCCTGCTCTTAAAGATCATTGATTAACAGAGACCGTAATCCAATCAGTCCATTCACACATGCCAGAAGGAAATATTTCCACAAGAAATGATAATAATTCCAAAATGTTGCCCCAGGACTCCCTGCTCCTCCAATCAAAGAAAGACAATGCCAATGCCATACAAGAACACAACTAGAATATCACTGCTAACATGTGCTACCAATAAAGCTGAAGCACAAGAAGAGGTTCCGGGAGATACATTCGCTTAAATCCGCAAAGAGGATCAAGACAGCGCAAATCAAGCGGAACCGACGAGAGAAGAAGATGATAAGGACACTGAGGACGAAAGGTAGATTTCAAGGGGGAAAAACGAAATTCACACAAGTAACATCCAGCCCGCCTCGCAGCAGGCGTTTCGTGGATTGTAAGCCGTCTCATTAAAGGCATCAAGAATGGTGACAGGTAATTAATGGTAGATAAGTAATCATGAGGGAGAGGAGACATTGAAGAAGAACAGACGGCAAGAGAAAACAGGAGAAAGGGTATTAATTCTAGTGAGAGGTGCCTGGAATCTTGTCGAAGCCAATAATATGTATGACCTTGGCTTACGAGCAAGGACCATATCAACCGGGCAGGGTTGGCGTCATCCCTCATCGCTGTGCCACGTTTGCCGTGGCCGGATCGGCGGCAGGAGGCGCAGAATTCGTATTGGGTGTAGCAAGCGTATTCACATTGGCCGACGCCAGTTGTGCACGAAGGGCAGCGACTTCTGTCTTCAGTCCCGTCAATTCCTCGTGCATCGAACGTATATATGCCCAGATTTTCTCGTCTCGTTCCCGGCTCTGATCGACAAAACTGGGATCATGTGGTGCGGGGAGTTGGGTGCCGTTATTATGAGTGGGATCTGGGCCGGTGTGTGATGGCAGCGGTCCGCTGTGATTACTAGAATGGCTATGAGAGGAGGCGTGCTTAGGCGCAGGGGGTGGCACCGACCCTTGGTTGTGAAGGGCAAATCGAGAATCCGCCGCATTCATACCAGCGGTGGGGGAAGTTGGGGGGCACCCGGCTGGGGTGGCGGAAGTCCCAGGCTGGCAGTGTGATTCGCGACGGGTGCCTGAGACGGTCCGGGCCTGCCATAGGACTGTTGCTGGAAGGACTGGGCCATTCCGGGAGAATGAGCGCGATGGAGATTGTCAGGCCCATGACCTAGTTGGTGAGAGGTGAGCCCATTCGGAGAGAGGGGTTTCGGGCTGTCTGATGTTGGTGGGCGGAAAGACCGAAGCGCCCGATGGTTGCCCGAGGTGGGAAGGTCATGTTACCAGACTGAGAGATGGGAGACGCCGAGGGCTCGAGCCACCGTGGCTGGTAGGAGGGGGGAATAGACCACCGGGTGAGGGACGCCCAGCCGCGATAGGGGGGTAGGTGCTCGGCTGTCGGGCTGGTAGCTGCCCGTGTTGGACCGAGGGATCGAATCCGTCGAGACATCATGCTTCTTGATGCTGGGCATGGCGAGGCGTCGCTCGTCTTCCTCATCCATGCGCTCGGGCTCCGCATACATGAGACCGTCCATGGCATCATCCGGACCGCCATGCGTGCCCGCATCAGGTATTCATCCTCGGGGCATAACTACCCATACTGGCCCTCCGTCCGGCACACCCACCCTGTCCCTTGTTGTGGCGAGCGAGCGCATCTCCGCGGGCGAATCGACGACCACATTTCGGACAGATGTGTGGCGTTCTCCGGTGTGAAGCTTCGTATGTCTCTTGAGATCGTGCAGTCTCCGAAAGCGCGACTGACAGGTCTGACAGACGTACGTTTCTCCTGGCTATGCGTCAGGAGATGACTCTTGAGGTTGTGGTGCCGCGTGAACTCGGTGGCGCAATACGGACAGCGGTGCTTCTTCGCGGATGGGGACCGTTGGCCGGCCTTACCGAAGCCCGAACCGGGGAGACTGAGGCCACGACGAGGATCGTTGATGCCAGCGGTAGGCATGGGGTAGGAGAAGGCTTTATTACTCGTGTCTTGAGACAGCTCAGCCTCGTCCCGGTGACGGGGACGGTCCCCATCTTGCGACGCGGAATCTTCAATGGGCCCGGGGCTGGCGACGGTCGAAGTGTTCATGAGGGAGGTACTGTTATCGGCGGGCCCGAAAGTCTCCGGGCCCCGGTCGGCGGAGGATGGAGTCGACCTGCATGGCATCGGACATGTGCATCGCATCATTGGTGGAGCTCGGGGGCTTGCTGTGTGCTCCTTCTCACTCGCACCCAGCGCCATTCTTGCGACTTGGAGCTGTTCTGTTCAGGTTCTTTTTCCTGATGGAGCGGTCGGTCGAGCCCGCAGTAGGGCCGGTGTCGTCATGGGGGCAGAGAGTCCCTTGAGCGGGAGACGTTCAATCCAGCGCTCGCAATGGACGATAGGTTCGAGTCAGGTTTGGATTGTTTGAGGAAGGCGATAGATTCGGAGGGCTGGAGACGATCGGGTTGGATGGTCCGGGTAGCGGATTGGAGATAGCGACAGGTTCGTTGTTCGATTGCATCAATGCAGCCATTGATGACGTGGTGTCCGCCAGCCTGGAAGGGTTGGCGAAAGATTGGGGAAGCGACTTGGGTGGCACTCATGTTAGCAAACCGGGATTAATACTCCAGGATACCAGCGGTCGTTCACATTGGCAGCATGCCGGTGCGGGGGACATCCAACTGGCTAGGGGGGATTGAAAGGGTTTAAAGCAAAGGATGAAGCCAAGTTGAGGGACAGGAGACGAGTGAGAGGCATCGGAGGCAATGCAGCGTGGGGCGCTCACCTGGAGCCGAGTGTGGCGCAAGCTGACGGGGGGAGGAGAGGGTTCAGCTTTTGCGATGTCTTGTCAGGCGATCAGTCCCACGAGAAGCCGACAGGCCTTGCAGGAGGATAAAAATAGTGGTCAGCCTTGCCAGGCGGGCAGCGAACGGGAAGGTGAAGCAGTGTCTCGATCGATCTCGGGGGGAGGTGTTGAGAGATCACCCATCTGGCGAGATCGTGGCGGTGTTGTGGCAGAATCGAGCAACCCAGGCTGCAGCGGAGACCGGTCGACCAACCCACGGGACTCGGTCGGAAGGGGGGGATGGGAGAGGGAGAAAGGGTTGATGCGAAAGTCAAACGGGTGACAGGCCGCCGAGGTACCGGCAACGAAGGCCGAGGAGATATGCTGGCGGAGCGCAAGCACGTAAGGGGGTGGTAGAAGTGTGTTGAAGGAGTTTGTTTGGGGCGGAGAGAGGAAGACGGACGGACCCAGAAGATCCAAGCCTCACTCACGGGCACTGCGACGGCTGACAAAGAGCGCGGGTGTGGGGATGGCCCAGTACTGTGTAGAGGCAGAGGAACACGAGGACGAACCGTCCGTGACGCGCCCGGCGGTTCCTTCCGCCCTCCAAAGGCTGGTCGCCGCTCGGATTTACTCTCGGCCCGATGTCACCGCCGTATCACGCTAGTATCGTTCGTCCAGCTACCTACCTAGGTACCTAACTACCTAAGGTAGGTAGGTACCTTCCTAAGTACCTTACCAGCTCCCTGGGCAACGTCCTAGTCGCACTGCAGCCAGCGGCGCAGCAGCCCATACTACCTTACAGTATGTGACCCTGACCCCCGGTTGGCCACCTCGATTGTTCAATAGTTCCCTCCCAAATGCATAACAGCCCCAGCTCCCTCGCTGCACTCATCAACCAGGAGGACGACTAACTACTGTCGTAGTACTACTACAAGTACATCCTGCCGAGACTACGTACGTCCTCCACGGGTGGTCAAAAAATTCGACATCGCCATCAGGACGGAGCAGAAGCCAATTGGAAGCCACCCCCCAGCCCTTTCGGCGCAGTGCAACCAGAAAAGTCGAAGCAAAGAACCTTCTCTGCGGAGGAATGAGGCTGTGTTTTCTCCCTCATCGTGGCTGGCGAGCCCGATGCGGAGAAGCTGCAGGTCAAAAGTTGGCCCTGACCACTCGTTGCCGCCCTTCTAGAATGCGGTGGGGACGCCTGGCCGTGGCTGTACCCCCACCGCCTACCCGGTTGGGTCCCGCGCCCCCCACCCGGGCGGAAGCCTCAGGATCCCATTGTATTGTAGTACTCCTGTTTACCCATAGGACCTCCCAACCTACGGAGTAGGTACAATGTCCCTGGCATCCATGATGATGCTACCTCCCAGCCAAGGGGAGCCTCGTGAGCGTGGTTTTGAGTGGCTCGTCGTATCTCCCTCCCCTCGGCCCGTACCAAGTTACACGTCACACGAACGATCATCCCCGTCCTTGGAAGTCGCAGAGAAGTTGGCACAGGGCGGACACTTCTTGGAGGACTGACGCCCAGCACCCGGTTACCACATCAACCTGCGAGCGCCCCATCTGCCCCGACCGATGGCGTGTAAGCCACTCCTTTCGCCTGGTCGGATTTTTTGCATGTCGGTCCTTTGACTTTTCTTGGCCTCCCCCTGTCTGGCCACGCCGTGGACATATCAAGGCTCATCATGCCCATGAGGCGTCGGATCCACCGCAATTGCATTATCTCATATGCGAGAATCGGCATTCAATATCGCAGGATCTGAGGTCGGCGTTCGCCTGCCGTGATGCCCCGCTACTCAGGAGCTTAAATGGGCCATCACTCGCAGAATCCTCCGAATCAAGGGTACTGTGGCGATAGTCGCTCAAGTCCGAATCTGACCCAGCTCCGGAGTCAGTCCACCCACTATTCACTACTGCGAGATCCTCCGTATAAACCGTGCCGATCCAGGCGTTTGGGAAGACCGGAAGAGTCGAAGTCTTCACAGAGCTTAGTCGGGTTAGCTATGGGGTCTTGAACCACCAATTCCACCGAACTCTAAAATTGCTCCTTACTCTCTCTCGAGAGCGCGGCTTTCTGCCGAGCTTCTTTCGGGCAAGCTCTAACGATTCCCAAGCTGAAATTTGCCCCACACCTGGATGGTTCAGCTTTTATCTCGATGGCCCGAGAGTCTTCATGCTCATCCAAGTATCCCGATCGGGTCACACGTTTCCCCCACCTTGGAACCGATCCAATCCTTGATGCGATCTAATATCCCTGGTGGTGGCAACTGTGTCATAAAGGGTGAAAAAAAAGGGTCTTTGTGGATCATCGACGCGCGCGTCGAAGAGAGGTCCGATCCAAGTTAGTCGGGTGCTTGTTTCGAGCTTTGTGATCTTGCGGTGTGATGCTGGCCGATGATCGCTATGGCTGATGGCAACCGGACAGATGCATCTGCCAAGCTATTTAAACCACTGGCAAAATCAGCACTGCAGAAGTCCAGTCACTTCGTTCCCCTCGACTCCGTGAAAAAGGCGTCTCGTCATTGCACTTCGCGGACTATATCTTTGGGGGTAGACGAAGAGCTACCAAGGAGTTTTGTTCTCCTGTATGCCGGCCAAGGTGAGCTTATGTCAGGCTCAAGTTGATTCGATTGAGCTGCTTGATGATCATCACACGGGGCAACCGACGACTGCTGTAAGCAGGCTGGTTCCTTCGCACAAGATTGTGAAGGCGTGATCAGTCATCCTAACATAGTGGTATATGGCATGGAGTTTGATCGCCTTGGGCGAGTCTCTGGAGGACATCGACCAGTGGACGTTCCGATTGTGGGGCTTGTCGAGTCAGCTGCGCGCAGTCGATTCGCAGCGACCCGAGGGGGTTCATCCTTGTCTCCGAGAAACGATGGTACCTCGCAGGAACATTCAGCCGATGCATGAGCAAGAGTCCACGGGCGGATGAGCATCATGGAGAAGGGATCGACCCCCAATAAGGGACAGACTTGGCCAGGACGGGCGCTTACCGAGTGCACCGTCCGACTCCGGGTGGGCAGTGATAGTGACATGGTCGCAGCAAGCAGGGTGTCCGGTATAAGAATAGAGGCAGCGCGTCGAGGGCGGCCGTGGTTGGTGGTTGGCGGGGGAGGTGACGGGAGGTGCAGATGGATGCGCCGTGACCGCTGCAGCCCTGGCCACTCAGCGGGCAGCAACCCCGGACCGGCCCCTCGAGGGCGCTCTGCAGGCCCCCAATCAGCGCGCCCACATGCGTTACTCGGCATCGTGCTGGGCGCTTACCTCCCGCCTGCTGGCATCCCCATTCGACAACTCCCCTCAACAGGGTCAGCCATACGGGTTCCCGTCCAGAGCATAGATATGCTCGCCCGTCACGCTGCTCTGCAGCCGACTTGATGCTCTCCTTCGTGCGCTTTCTTTATTTTCTGTCCTTCTCGTCCCTCCCTTTGCCTTCTCTCTCGGGGTACTCCCGCTGGTCTCGACATCTTGCGCAGGATTCGCACGTTGTTCCCAAGAGACTCTCCTCTGGAGCAACTGCTGGAACAGCCGTGACAGACAGCCAAACCCACTGCGGGTTTCTTGTACAGCCTTCCAAGGTATCTTCGGCCCTGGAATCCTCCGCCCTCGCTCGCTCCCTACTGACAGCCCATGTAGCATATGGAGTGGTCACACAAGCTCTGAACCTGTTCCATTCCCCCGACGCACGTCTCATCCAGCATCCTAGTGGGCAAAGAAGTTACAAGAGCTGGTCCTCTTCAAACTCCAATCGTTTCCGCAACTCCACCCGCTCAACCCCAGTGTATTCACGATCCTAATGTCGATATCGAGTGGAAGCCAAAACAGTTCGCCCCAGACGTACGAAGCAACAACTCCGGCGGATATTCTCCGGGGTCACAATCGTCCACCCATGGCTCCTCCCACGATGCAGCCTACCGTGGAAGAGCGGAACTCTTCCGACACGACAGTGTCCTCGCTGAAGAGTCCTCGCACCGCCCGTTTCGCCGAGGCAACAACAGTTCACTCTCCCACAGAACCGACCCAGGTGGGGCGGTCACCGTTCGCAGACCCCCCAAATCACACTCAGAGCCGTCCGGATGTGTCCGACGTGGGCTTCGGCTATGTCACGGCCAATGACCCTTCACAGCATGTGTCCCATCATCAGCCGCCTAACTCGCCCCTGAAGAGTGCCCTCAAAGTTCCCGGCACCCCGGGACGCACTCTGAACCCCCTCAGTCCGACCTTCCGCGAGGAGTTCTACGTGGAGAAGCAAGAAAAGGCCGCAGAGAAGGAAAACGAAAGAGATTTGGTAAGTTCCCGACTGGCCCATGGGAGGATCCTTGCCGAGAACCTCTTGAAGCTAACTGAGAACAGCGTATCAAACTGCGTGTACGGATCGCCAAGATCTTCCTCCGTTTCGTGAACTTTGGCTGTAGTTTGATCGTCCTGACGATTCTGGCTACGACTCTGACCATCTTCCATGCGACCAAAGCGCTGCCCTCCCGAAGCGGTTTTCCGCCGTGGGCAAAGGGCTCGAATCCCTGGCCACAATATCTGCTGCTCGGAGTTGCATGCTTGTCACTACTAGCCTGTCTGATAGTATTCTGGGCATACTGGAAGGGAGGTCACAAACGCCGAGAAAGTCGCTGTCTACTATTCGGTTTTCTCGGTGTGTTTTTTCGCTTTCAGTTTACTCCTGTGGGTTGTTGCTGCAGCAGTCTATCAGAACAGCAAGTCGACGGGGAATGGTCAAGACATCTGGGGCTGGTCCTGCAAAAAGAATACGCGAGAGCAGCTTTTCCATGAAGACATAGACTACGCCTTGCTTTGTCGTCTCCAGGTGAGTCTCCCAATCCTTCTTTTCATCCTTTGATCGATTCACTAACTCGTCTAGGATTGGGGCTTGGTGTGTGCTATCATCGAAGTTGTCATTGAGGTCCTGGTCATCCTGATCTATGCGGTCATCTTCTACCGATTTGGACCAAGAGACGCCTCGCAAAGTCAATGGACCGCCGAGACAAAGCCCGCTCCGATCTGTATCTTGCTCAGCTCCGCATCCAATCGGCACCAAACACGCCCGGATTTCCGCGGACTCCCAAGACGCCGTTCTCTCCCAACCCAACGTCTCGAGACCCTCTTTCAATGGCAGAAAAACGGCGAGGCGACGCCAACCCAGTTCGCCACGCCGCGTTCCCCAACGAGGCCGCAGCCCACGTTCCAGTTGCAGCCTCCTCCAATCCGCGTCCAACATGCCTCCCCTCGGACAGAGCAGGAAGAGTTCCCGGCGCCGACCGCCGCTCCTGCACCTGCCTCCACAGCCTCACCTGTGCCTGCGCCGCTTCCTTCTCCAGGGCCGGCGCCGACTATCGCCCAACATATGGGTGCCGCCCCAGGTGAGCGCACCTACGAGGCCGTTCCCATCCCAGGAGCCTATGCGAGCCCCATGAGCCCAAACTTCCCTCAAAATGCGCGCCAGTAAGCTGCTTTCAAGCACAGACAGCCTTGGCGCGCTTTCAAGTTCGTTGCGTGCAATATACATACCAATCAAATACCAAATACACATGAATGTGAAGAACTGGAGATGTACCGTTGTCTTTCTTTATCCGCCGTGAAAGCCTCTCGTTTGGAGATCGTTTCATGAATGGATTAAGGTGGTGGTTATCGAATCCTAGGGCTCGGCGACTTGACCAACCTCTTATTTTTATTTATGGCTTTGGTTTAATAACTTCCCTCTTTCGCTAGGCTAGGTAGCTTATACTTTACGTCTTCTGTCCTCTTCTCTTCTTTTGTTTTTCTCTCTTGCCGTTGAGCCACTGTTTTTTACCCACTATATCCCCTGGCGTCTGATCTGTTATACTTGTCAGTCATATACGAAAAGAAAAATATTGTCCTTGTGGTGACTGGTGAGCTCCTGCTCACCCGCTACAAGCTTTTAGTTGATCACTTTTTACTGGGTATTCTTAGGTGTAAACCGTGAATTGAATAGGCAACAAAAGGGGATTTACGAGAAGGGAACATGGGTCTGCGATCTTGTCCTCTGGACCCAGACCTAAAACTGGGAAATATAATCAGAAAAGAAAAAAAGCACGCCAAATCTCCAGAGGGCAAAAGGGAACATCCAGCAACCAGAATTCAATGACGACACGCCCATCCAGCGGTACAAACATATCCGCCAACTCCTGTGCAACAAACAGAACAGTAATGAATCCGACCAATAACCCTGAGCCATGCGAACATTCCTCATAGAGCATTCCATAACCGTCAAAACATGTAAAAGCCCGGTAGGGTGTCGAGCGGGAGAACTCTTACATGGCCCCCTCTTCAATGACAGCATTCAGATCCTTGGTGACGAAATCTCCTCCAAAGCGCCTGAACCGATGCCATCGTTGCCATCATCATTATGTAGCAAGAGACCCTGTTCATTGGCCAGATGAAGAAGACAAATAAACCCATACGACGTACTGATGTCGCGCAAGGTTTCGGGCGCATACACAGATTTGAGGGAATTCATGACCTTTGTGAAGCGGAGTTGGTTATTGCCCTCCTCGTCCGGTGTCTGTTCGGGACCCTTATGCAAGGGCGTGGGTGTTGGGGGTACGTCAGCTTCACTGCTCGCTGGCTGATCTTGCTGTGGGCTGGCCATATGGTTGGCTCGAGGCGTGGAGTCGAAATAAGAAGTAGAAGATACCAGCCGTTCACCCATTCCTTTCCACATCTCCAGCTTGAGACGCCGGACATCCACCTTCTTAGCCACTCGCGCGTATGCCACATAGTCCGGCCGTGCCCTTCGGCCACCCTGAGTGACAAGCTGTGACCCAAAGCCTCCAGCACCGGCCCCAGGCGTCGCGCCAACCATGTTCAAGAGTGCGGCCAACCCCGTCGCTCCCCCAGCTTCGCCACCGGCTGCTCCAGGGGGCATGTCGGACGGTGGAGACAGCATCTCCCGCGCATCAGCAAATGGCAGATTATCATCATCGTCATCTCCCAAACCGAGGCCGTTCGGGAAGGCGAGGCCATCATCATCAGCGAAGAAGTTGGCATCATAGGCGCCAGGAGCACCTTCGTCACCACCTTCATTATCCTCGGTCTTGTGGTTTGCCCAGAAGGCCTCGTCCATATCCCCGTGACCGGCGGTTTGATCTTGTCGGCGCTGGTTGAACTGCCGCGAACCGACCAACTTCTTCGAGCCCATTCGAGCCTTTGGTTTCAGGAACAGGCGTAGCAATTGCCGAGAGTTGAAGTGCTTGTCATCGGGAAGGAGGTTACGGCCTTTCGTCTTCCATTGCGTCTTTGGTAAGGAGATTGTCGAGTTCGAACTAGCCGGGGTGTAGATCAATTCAGCAACAGATGGGTCGAGCGGTGCACCAAAATCGATTTCGAAGGGCTCCTTCTCCTTGCGTTGCTTCGGTGCCGCGTTCGCAGTGCTTGCAGCCGCATGCTCCTTGATTCTGCGAATCTTCCAATGTTCGGGGCCGGCCCAGTTCTTCTGCAATGCATTATCAAAATAGCTCAGGATGTTTTCGTGGTCACGGCTGCTGGGTTGGTGGTTGAGTGAGACAGCATATGCATCATCGTTGTCAAAGTCCTCGCCATCCGGGTTTTCGTCGCCATCGAGGTCCACACGTGTGCACTTTAAGCATCGGTTCAAGAGCCGCCTCACGAGCCCAAGCCTCTCCGCCATCTCCGAACCCTGTGTCGCCACTGAGGTCGAATCCAGCCAACGTCGCGTCATCATCGTCGAAACCAACTGCGTTATCGTCGTCGAGCATGATTCCGGAGGCGTGCGTCTGGGTTACGGCCATCATCGATCCCTTGTTCATTTCTCCACTCTTCGGGGGCCTTCAGGAAGGGGATATCCAATGAGCCACTAGGGTCGCCTAGATCGAAGTTTTTGAGGGAGGGGCAAATGTCCTGTCCCTCGAGATGTTCCAAATCTGGGAAAAAGCGGCTGGCCAAGCTTGCAATATCGATCTCGGCGCTATCTTCGAATACATCGTCGGACGACTCTTGTGCTGGCGAAGGAGAATCTGGGCGTTCGGGGGCTTCGCTATCTTCACGCGCGTTGGTGTCATCCTTAGCATTGCCTTCTGTGGCATCATCACTGCTGTCAAACACGATTCGCCCTTGACCGTCAATAGCCAGGTGGTTGAGCAGTAAGCCCTTTGCGCCACCTTCGTCAAAGTCTGCCGACGCCTTCTTGAACAAGGGGTCCACTGAAAACTCCAGCTCAAACTTCTTCAACTGGAGAGCCGCAAAGGAGGGTGCGAGTGTTGCCTCGTGTGATCGCGCCTTGGGAGCCACAATTAGTTTTTCTCCATAAGTATAGAAATAAGTTGATGGGCGTATCATAACCCACCTTTCGTCGAGATTTCCGGGCCCCGCCATCCTCCCCATCCTCGTCCTCATCCGCATCTTCGCCGTCGCCACCAGTTTCACGCGCTCTCTTATCACGGCTATCAGCCAGGCCGCTGAGAAGCTTGCCTGTCTCGGTCGCTACACTGTCGACTCTGCTGGTGTAGATTTTCACACAGCCATCAAGAGTGCAACTCGCCTTTTGGAAATTGACCCCATCCCCCTCCTTCAGCAGAGACATGTCATGGAAATAATCGATGAGGGCGAAGTTCCACGAGTTGTTTGCATTAATCTTGTTGTCGGTGGGCCATTTTCATCCATTCTTCGAAGTTTGCGAGGATGGGGACGCGCTTCATCGGGGTCACCGCTCTGCGACTGGCGCCAACATCGCTTTCTCGTCCGCGATGGCCGGAGCCTCGTGGGGTGGCGGGGCTTGTGCTGGATGCGCGATCATAGCTGGCATACTTTCGCGGAGGCATGGGCGTCTTTACGGCGGCCTTGATCTGGTCCATCTGACGACCATGGCGAGCATGACGGGCCTCCATGCGGGCCGCCTTCTCTCCCATGTCATCATTGAGGGGGATTCTATTGTAGTCAGTTATCATTTTTCTTCCTTGGTTTGGGGGGGAAGGAGGAGGTTGGATCGAAAGAGAAGGAGCTTACTTGACGGGCGAGTTTTTATGGGGGGTAGATGCGCCATTCGAGCGGCGATGTTTGGGGTTCGCTACGCGGGGCATTTTGGCGATGGTTTCCCCAGCAGTAAGGGGACAAATGCACCAGCCCGCGACCGGGACAGAAAGGGGCGGGTCGGGAGTCAACCGAGGGCCAGATGGACAAACCGGAGACAAGTAATGTGGGCAAGGCTGTCAGCGTATGGAATCGATGAGAACGTCGGCGCCAGGCGTCGCAGAGGCATCATCCAACGGGCTGGTGGTCGGGGGAGGGCGCCGACTCTCGCTCGCCAACAACAAACAAAAACATTCGGGCGCGCGGAGAGACCCTCTGCGCAGGTCACCTGACGCTGAGTCATTATCTCTCGTGATCCGTTACACTCCTTCATTTCCCCAACATCTACTCCATACATCCTCTCCCACTCTCTCTCATTCTCTGTCATTCTCAAGCTGCCTCTCGAGTCGGTTCTCTCAGAATATCGACCTCACCGGTTTCTCGCCCGCCAACCGCATCGTCCCTGGTGCGGGTTCCGCCAACTCAGCGTCCAGCACAGCCTCACTCTCTCCCGCCAATCGCTCGTCACCAGCCACGGCTTCCCGTGGTCTTGACATCAGTGAGTGGCTAGTGTGACGATCCGGCCGCCTTGCTGCTCCCACTCCAAGCGGTCTCTGCCTGCTCCCTCCCCCCAGCACGGCCTCGCTCGTCAATATAAGATCGCCCTGGTCGGCCGCTTTCCCAACCGCGGAGTCACCCCTCCTCCTCCCAAGTCGCCCATGATGCCGTCGGATCTGTCACCATGTTCAGAGCACGACTTCCCCCGACCTTGAGCTTCCCTCCCACTCGCCGGCAGCGCCGCTTCTCCGTCCGGCCCTTCTATTGGGCTCTGTTTGCATTCGCGGGCCTTGCTCTTGTGAGTTGGAGCTTGGGGCGCATGAGCGATGCTGGATTTCATCCCCCAGTCGGACACGCGACAGCTCACGGAGTCCCCGCATTGTTTCGGCGGGACGATACTCCCCCGGACGAGGTAACGATCGAGACATGCTCCCGATTCTCGCTGGCAACGCTAATCAACAACTCTCGAGCTTCATGTAGTGCCGATTAGTCCGCAGTGCCAAAGATCAATGCGCATTCGTTCGCGCAAATTGCCCGGATCACGAAGATGGGTTGTTTTCGTATCTACAATTCTATTATTGCACCCTAGCCGATGCTAAGCCTCTCGCTTTCACCATCCTGATCCTCTGGCTTTCCCTGCTCTTCAGCACGATTGGCATTGCTGCAAGTGATTTTTTGTGCATCGATCTGAGCACCTTGGCCGGTATCCTAGGTCTCAGCGAAAGCTTGACTGGGGTCACATTTCTGGCGTTTGGCAATGGCAGCCCCGACGTCTTCTCTACCTTCGCCGCGATGAGATCCAACAGCGGCAGTCTGGCTATTGGGGAGCTCATCGGAGCTGCGAGCTTCATCACCTCAGTGGTCGCGGGGTCCATGGCGCTGGTTCGCCCCTTCAAAGTGGCCCCCGAAGAAGCTTCGTACGCGACGTGGGGTATTTTGTCGTGGCCGTGAGCTTCAGTATGTTGCTTCTGGCAGATGGTCATCTCCACATTTGGGAGTCCGCCACCATGGTCGGCTTATATTGTTTCTACGTCGTGCTGGTCGTGACTTGGCACTGGTACATCGTGCGACGCCGACGTGCGTACGAACGGAACTTTGCCGCCCGTTCGCATTTCCACATTCCGGAAAACCAGGAGCTGGAGATTGAAGAAACTGAGGATGACGAACCTCAGGTGGCATCTGAATCAACACACCTTCTCTCCCGTGCGTCTACCCAGGACTTTGATAGTCTGGAAAGGGCCGATGTGCCCGTCTGGAAAGGTGAAGATGGTGATCAGAACGAGGATGATGAAACTCGCAATCGGTACCTGGCTGGGATACGAGACAACATGCATGTTTATCGTCCTTCGAACAGGCGGAACACGCTCAATCCCATTAGGCCGAGCCTGGTCGGTGCACTAGAGTTTCAGTCAGTACTGTCTTCCCTTCAACGATCCCGAAATGTCCATCAGAATGTCCCCATCAACCTGGAGAATTACTCCGACGACCCTGATTCAATGCAAGGCCCGTCGTCTGACCACGACAACATCTCTGTTGCATCTCACCCATCCACCCGCAGGCCTGGAGCTGCCGACCGGTTGACACCTCTCAGCGCATCGGGTTCTGCTCGGGCTCGTACTGTATCTGCCAACGATGCTACAGGTCTGAGGTTGGATACAAGCTTGTTCAATTCTCGCGAAACACGCCCTCGAGTCACTGTCACTCGCCCTTCAGCCGATGTCCCAGCCATATCTACATCGCCAGCGACAGAGGATCCGGACTCGATTCCCGGTCCTAGATTGTCTCGTCCATCTCGCAGTCCCAGCCCTGACAACAACACGGGGCCTCAGACTCCAACACTACTTGCTCCCCCAATGCATTCCACTCTCCTAACTATCAGGCCGAAACCCCTACATCGCGGTCGCCATTGGACGTTTCTCCTCGGGGCACGACATACGCACGGGGGACTGACAATTCCCCATTAGAAAGCCCCTCCAGTCCATTCCCCCCATTCCTGGACGCACCAGGGTCTACATCCTCCAGGCCACCGAGTATATATCTGCCTCCTCTCGTCTAGCCCCACAGAATTGTTGCAAATCCATGACAGTGTCTTCGATGATCGAAGCAATCGGTCTGTGACACGGATAGGTCGGTGGTCCTTCCTACCGCCTGTCCTCTTTCTCAATCGATAATTCCCGACTTTTCCCAACCTTGGCCAGTTTGGAAAGGGAAAGGCTTCTTTGGGAAGCTTTTGGGCATTATCGCCGCGCCCAGCGTGTTGCTTTTGACATAACTGTTCACGTCGTTGAACCAGGGCAGCAAGAAGATGACACAGACCCTATCACTGTTGTCGTCACATCAGCAGATGATGGAACTCCTACAGTGCCTCCGATCCGTTTGCCTGAGGACAGTCCTCTTCTGTCGGCTACAGATCATCGATCGGTTGGTGAACAGGCATCAAGCCAAGCTCATAAAAACCAATCAATCCAGGGGCGACAACGCTGGGACTCTGAGCTACCCCCAGTCCAACGTACCATGAACATCAGCGGGCCCCACAAGGGAGTATTCCCAATGGTTGTTCCTGGTCCAATTCTTTACTGGGCCATTCTTCGTTGCTTTGATCTTCTGGACGACCACAGATCCAGAATTACATGCTCGTAACCTTTTGCTGCCCTCTTGTGCTCGCTTCTTTCTCCCTAGTCTGCATGTGTGCCTTCATCATGAGCACGAGGCATGATCACGACTCACAGCCACCCAACTCCTGGCGGCCGTTCCTGGCGCTCCTGGGCTTCATCGTCGCTATTTGTTGGATCGCAACCATCGCCACAGAGGTGGTCAATCTTCTCAAAACCCTCGGGGTAGTCCTCAACATCAGCGACTCTCTCCTTGGGCTTACAGTATTTGCTGTGGGTAATTCACTGGGCGATCTCGTTGCTGACATCACTGTCGCCCGTCTGGGTTACCCAGTCATGGCGCTGAGTGCATGTTTCGGAGGTCCAATGCTCAATATTCTTTTGGGTATTGGTCTCGGAGGCTTGTACATGACCATGAATGCCAAGCCTGGCACGATCATCGCCAACGGGGGCTCGTACCAGATCGCCATCTCTAAAGTCCTCGTCATCAGTGGAGCGACGCTGCTGACCACCCTGGTCGGCCTGTTGATCGTCATCCCGATGAACAAATGGATCATGGACCGAAAAATAGGCTGGGGTCTCGTCATCCTATGGAGCGTTAGCACCCTGGCTAACGTCATTGCGGAACTGATGACTTGATTGTGATATAGAAAGACTATACCACGCGCACTCTTTGCTAGATCCTGCTGACCGCCTGGGCCTGTTTCTGGTCCTTCTTGCATATGCTGATGATGCTGGCTATGTTTTCATAATGGTGGCTCTCCCTGTTTTATTGATTCGATATATAGTCACGAACCTGGTTATGACCTTTACTAAGTTTTATATAACATACGCTTGATAGCTGATGCAACAAAGAGAGAATGACTACTCCTACGTACATGCATTCTACACCGCTAGCCAGAACGTAGTTGTGAATAAATATATCAATTCAGTTTCAATGTGCAAAACGATTAGGGACAACTACAACACTACCATCCGTCATTCAGTATACTACTACTCTCTCACCGGTGATTGGATGACATTATGGCTTCGCGGCCTCAGAGGACGCGCCCAGCAGAAGAACTGGAGCTTCGGTCGTTCGTCTGCACCTTGCGAAGCCCTTTGCCAGCCTGGATTGAAGCCAAGAGAGCACCACGATCGCCCGCTCCGCCGACGGAGGGGGGGCGCGGGAGGAGCCCCAGCAGGGGGTGGAGGGGGCGCCATGGGGGGTGCAGGAGGCGGGGGAGGAGGAGGACCGCCAGCCGGCGCAGCAGGCGGAGGTGGCGGCGGCGGCGGCGGCGGGGCGCCAACAGGAGCAGACGGTGCTGCGTCGGCTTCAGTATCCTGCACCGGGTGGACGACTTTGAAGGGGACTTGTCGTCCATAGCGCTCAAAGGTCGCGGAGGGGCCATGGTGCCGAACAGGATGCTTGCAAGTTGCTTTGCACTGCCACCACCGGCCCGATCATCCTCATCGTCAGAGGAGTCAAACTCCGATCCGGCGGCGGACCAGTCGTCATCCGCCTCGGGCCGGACACGAGACCTATGTTCCAACGGAGCTGATCCGGTGAAAGTAGGCGCGGTGCTCTCCTGCTGCTGTGTGAGACGGTGGAAGGGGTTGGTAGACTGAGGATCGGCAGGCGGAGTAGGAGCAGCCTGGCTGTCCGTTGGTTGCCCGATCTTCTTGAACCACGGGTTCTTGGATTCCGCCTCGGGGCTGATGTTGGCACGGCTGCTGGCAGGAGAGCTGGCAGGGCTTGCAGGCCGTTCAGGCTCAGCAATCGTCGGCACGACAGGTGCCTCCGTGGTTGGCGCAGGAAGCACTTGGCTCTGAGTCGGTGTGCCATCCTGAGGGGTCGAAAACTCGTGGCCATCATCCGAAGAGCTCTCCTCGTCCAAAGCCTCCAACTCCAGTTGCAGTTGCCTTCTCCCGTTCCTTGGCCATCTCCAGCTCAGCACGTTGGCGGGCGAGTCGGGCCTCTTGATCCTTCGCCTGCCGCTCGGCTTCTTCTTTCCGGCGCTTCTCTTCTTGTTTCTTGATCTTGCCCTGCTGCACTTGTTCCTGGAGGGCGCGCAGACGAGCTTCCTGGGCTTCCTTCTCCTTTTCGAACTCATCTTCACGCTGCTTGGCCTCGTACCTGGAGAATGGAGAACCTCGTAAGTACCGAACACAGAGAGGGCGAGGGTCTATAACCGCATTGGGAACACTTACTCCAGGCGCTTCGTTTCTTCCTCCTGTACATGTTGCTCTTCCCGAATGGCTTGCTCTCGGGCTGCCTGCTCTGCCTTGGCTTCTTCATCTGCCGCCCTCTTGGTCTCGGAATGGTCGGCGCTGTCCGTGCGAACCCTCCGCGACGGAGGCGCTGGTGGTGGCTTCTTGCCTGCTGATTTTGCGGAAGACGGCGCCGGAGTGCCACGCTCTTCAGCTAGGCGGCGCTGTCTCTCCTGTTCTCGCAGAGCATCCTCTTCCTCAGCGCGTTTCAGCGCTCCTCACGTTCTCTCTTCTCCCGTTCTTGTCGTTGGACGAGGGTTTCCGAAGCTTCGCTGTGGGGCTTAAGACCTGCAGCCGCCAGCCGCTCCGCAATGCGTTTTTGGGCACGTTCCTTTGCAGCGGCCACACGATCATCGTGCGTAGCGCCAGGCAATGATCCAGTGGACCCTGTGGATGGCGGGGGGGATGGCCGGACAGCCAGCGATTCTTCGAATCGTGGTTGACGCGATTGGGCGGAAGACGCTCTCGACTCCCTACGGCAGCTCGTTAGCGACATGGATTGCTGGAAAAATAAAAGGGGGCTTGGTATGACATATCCTCCTTGCGGATATGTGCGGTACGGCTGTTACGTTTCAGGTCATAAATGAAAGTCGCGAATCACATCCTCCACACCCAAAGCGTCCTCCCAACGACGCTTTTCATGTTCACGTGTCGAGTTCTCGTTTTCGTCCTTAAGGCTGTCGGCCAAGCTGCGAGCGAAGTCTTTCACGCTCTCTTCAACGTCACGTGTCATAGCATCGTTCTTTTCTCTGTCGGCCTTTGCACTGGAACTTTCCGCTTCAAGACGACGAGCTGCAGCGCCATCATCCTCCTGCGAGGCCGGTGCTGGTCTTCCGGAAAGTTCGGCGGCGCGAGCTTGCATCCGGGCACGAGCACGAGCCTTGATCCTATCCGCCTCCGTCACGGTACCCCAGGACGGTACCGACAATGTTGGAGGCACTATTGGGATGAGCCTTGGCATCCTGTAGTCGAAACAGCTCAATCCGAGCTTCTGCGATCTCTCGTTCGACCCGGCGAACTTCAGAAGCAGCCTGCGGGACTTGATCTTCGTACGCCTGCAGCTGTCGACGCAGAGATCTCCGTTCAGCTCCGCTGTCCAAGTTGCGGAAGGCGGCATCCGGGTGAGTATTCGATATCCTGCACACGTCGGATGCGGTCCATGAGGCTTTCAGCTTCCCGGCGGTCGCGACGATCAAGAGCATCATCCTCCTCAGCACGATTCTCGTCCTGGAAGTCCACGGCGTCCGCATGATCTGAGTCTCACGGATTTTCTTCTTCAGCTGTTCGGCTGACAGTTCATCCTCAGGAGGCTTGTGGACGAGGCAGCGGGGGAAGGTGTCCGTCCACTGTTGCCCACACGGCGCCGAGCGCTAGAGCGGTATCCAGCAGTTGCTTCATCGTTGTTCTTGAACAGCGTCGCATCTTTCCGACCAGCTCCAGGTGATACAGCGCCGCCCCGGAAGGAATGTTCTTTCAGATAGCTCACTCCTGTCTTTTGTGGCTGCAAGAACGCGCCGGATGCTTTCCTGGACTCTGCGTCCTGGGACAAAAGGGACTTGATGGTGCCAATGGAATCATTCAAGTTCCGCGTAGATGGAGGAATGAGCTCTGGAGGCAGGCGACCGGGGACTGGATATCATTCAATTTCCGATAGATCAAATGCATCGCCACAGCAAATTCATCCATATTGAGACGGCCTCGGTTATTGGGATCAGCGAGTGTCCAGATGCGTTCCAGATCCTGTCTGTCCAAGCCGCTCTGTCCATAATTTCAATTGCCGTATCACCGCCGATGAAGCCCTTGCGGAACCCATCCCACGCCCGGAAAAGGTCGTCATAGATCTTCTTCTCTTCCTTGGTGATGGCCCAGGGGATATGAGCATTTCCAGAGAGACCGACAGCTGAGAATCCACCCTCGCGGCCCGGCTGGGGCATAAGCTGCTGCTTGAGGGCGTCAATGTTGGGCAAGCCAGATGAAGGTGCATTGACAAAGCCCCATTGGCCTGGAATACCGGTCGGTTGCGCAACCAAGCCCGACATTCCACCGGTTTGGGAAGGGCTAAGATTGGACCCATATCCCGTCGGGATCGGAGGAACTGGGGGGCGAGGACCACTGTAGCCTGTCGGCTGAGGATTGGACAGGAATCCAGTGGCCTGCGGTTGCAAGGACTGTTGCTGAGGCTGTCGGGGAAACCAGTAGGCTGAGGTGCAAGACCCGATTGTTGACCAGGAAATCCGGCTTGGTTTTGCGGGAACCCAGTGGGCTGACCCGGGAATCCGGTTGGCTGCGCCGTCAGCTGCGTAAGAAGCTGCGAATTTGTCGGCTGCTGCGGCTGGGGTTGCTGCGGAGCCGGAGGCGCAGACTGGTTCTCCATCAATGGGGCATCGAAATTGGGCACGTTTGTTCGAGACACAGGCTCGGGCTGAGTGTCGGGGACTTGGAAGGATGATGTCCACCATACTAGAGACCTCATTCCTGATTTTCTCCGGGAGGACATCGGGGATGTCACGGCCTGTGATGCGCAGATTGCAAAGGTACATGGCCAAAGCGAATTCGGGGAAAAACAATTGGCCAGACTTGGTTGAATCCGACATGACCCTGTAGAGAGAAGATCCAGTCAGCTGAATTGGCCCGGAAAATGAGGGTATTGCACCGACCAGATCTTGGACAAATCAGATCCCGAAAGCCTCGATCGTAAAAGAAGCTCTTTGGCCTTGTCGCCTGCATGAATATGTAAGTAAATCCGGTTTATCACTCTGTTGCTCGGTCTCCCTGTGTTGGTCACACACCTCATAGTCTGACTATCTCCCACAGCAGACTTGAACAGCTGCTCAAACTTGGCTTGGTCTTGTGCCGTAATGAAGGAGAGGCGAATGCTGGGGATTTTACTGGGGGCGGAGGACTTGGGCGGCGGCGGGGGAGCGGCACCCGACGCATCACGGAACGAGTTGGCGATGTCGGACGAGGTCTGGGGAGCTGGTCTCGTGGGAAGACCAGTGGTCGCGGGCACCTGAAGCTGTGGGGGTTGGCTCTGGGAGGGTACCCGGTATACTGAGGCTGCTGCGGTGCGGCACCTGGGAAGCCGGTGAATTGGGGTTGGAGCTGTCCGCCGGAGGGGAACCAGTTGGCTGAGGTTGGATCTGGGAGCCGTAGGGCGACAATTGAGGCTGCGCATATCCGGTAGGTTGAGGGGCGAACCCAGTCTGCTGTGGTTGTTGTTGCTGCTGCTGTTGCTGACCGTAGTAGGAAGGCTGCTGCTGCATGAAAGGTGGCTGTTGTCCTGGGCGGGCGCTGTTGGCGCCGCCCATGAACGTATTCGACGAGGAGTACATCACTGTAACAGCGCTGGCATTGGGAAGGACGGGGCAATGAGAAAACACAACACGGAGGGGGAAATGACAAAGCAACGACGCAAGGACAAGGGAAATCAAAGCAAAAAGGAGGAGTGGAGAGGGAGTCCGGAGTAGGCAGAGACGGGATCAGGAGGCGGAGTGGATGACGGGGGATGCCCGCCGGTTCAGGCACCAGGCCGCTTAGGTAAGGCGACGTCACTCCTTGGCATCGTCTCCTCCAGGTTGATGATCTGGAGGAACACGGAAAACATCGAGTCGCTGCGCCTTTTTTATTTGAACCGTGCCCATCTAGTCCAGGACTCCCGCAGGTAACATACGTTGCAGTCATTCCCATCCTCAACCAGCATCATTTCGTCGCAGGGCACTGTCGAGCCCGCTCCACAGATCCATTACAAGTAAATCCCGCGGGAACAAATGGGTCTAGTAAGACAAAGGTCTACGCCTGGCCAGCAGCGTAGATGCGACAAGGTACAAGAGAGTAGACAAAAGACAAAAGAGAACACCATCATACGCCCGCAACCAACCAAGAGCCAATTCCCGCCCCCACCCCAACCTATGCGCCATCCTGGTTCCCATTCTGCTGCTGCGTAGCGCCGACCATCTTGCGTAGCTCGTACTCCTTGGTGAACTCGCGGGAGAGAATGCCCAGATCACGGACCAGTTCATGACAGGCCGCAATCACCGCCTCCTTGGAGTGATCTCGCCATCGGTCTGCACCCGGAGCAGAAACTTGGGGACCAGCGGGTGAGGGACCTGAATGCCGCCAGTTAAAGACCGTAACCAAGCCGCAAAAGACCATTGACTCATACCTTGTAGGCAGCAAAAAGGACATGGGAGCTCTGCAACAGACGGAGCGCAGCATGTTTCCGAGAGTGTGATCCTCTTTGTTGAATGTGAAGATGGCCGAGGAGGGAATACCTGCAGGCATGAGGGATTAGGCATCATGGGCCATCCACGAGAGACAGTGGGACCTACGAGTATCAATCTCCATTTCGACCTTGTTCTCACCATTTGCGAGCACGAAGCTCTCCCATCTGAATTCTCCCTCGCGGTTAGTAATGCGCATCTTCACGATCGACTGGGTTAAACAGTATGTGATGGGGGACGTTGTGGGGGCAGAGTTCAAGTCCGGGAGCTGCGCGTCTGACAGAGTGGGCAGACCTGTGCGGCAAATCTTCGACGAGAGAGATAGAAGGCTGGTGCCGTGAGCGAAACCTGGAGTTGGAATTGGCTGCACGGGCATACGCCTGGTCGGTGGGCATGATATACTCTGGAGAGAACATCGGGGCAGTGGTGTTGATTTTGCGACACGGTAGAGTACAGGATGACGAATTAAACGGATTGCAGAATGGAAAAGAAGGCTTCGGTGGCCGTTGTTTGGGGAATGGGAAGTGACAACAGAGAGATGGTGCTGGGAGTGGTGGTGCATGCGCGACCTGAAGGGATTGGGATCCCCCTCCTGCCGGTTCAGCAACCTCCATACTCCCCTGGACCAGATGCACCCACGTCACAGGAGAAGATGGCGTGGTCTTACCTATCAGGGGCGTTCATATTGATGAAAGGATATTCCGAGTTGAGGATGAAGAGGACAAGATGATGGTCTATTGATACAGGGGAGCCCCCACGGTGATATCCAAAGATGCCCAAAATGCAAACGGCAGTGTCGTCGACGGAGAGACAAGAGACAACGAAGACTGCGAGCAACAAGAAGTTAGTCCTCTCGCCTGGCAATCTGCGTCGGGGATCTGCCGGTCTGATAATCGAAGCCAAGAAGATCCAAAAAAAAAAGAAAAAAGAAAATTGCGCGCTTGATAGCTGAGTGCAAGAGCGCACCGGCCGTGTCAAGAGCAGGAGGCGAGCGAATTGAAATAAGAGATATAGGTGCAGGAGACGGAAAAAAGCCTGGAGGGAGGGTTCTTTGATAGCTGATATTCGATGCTGGGCCGACAGAATGTCCCAGGCCGGATCAACGATGGTCCGGCAGAAGATCCCACGTGATCCCATGTGAGCCCACGTGAGTGTCGGCACCATCACATCGCCATTGGAGTCAGCACTGCACTACTTACTACTACCCAGGTACTGTGACTCCACCGGGGCCACTGGCCTGTATGTGTCATCCCTTTCCCCTCTCGTAGAACAATTTCCCTCCTCACTACATCCAGCAACATCCTTGTCCACGGTGATACAGATCTAAACCAGCACTGACTGCCCCAAGTCTCTCCCTCCCCATCATGTCTGCCATTTCAGCATTACAGTCCGCATACCCTTGGACCTCCTCGCCACTCCTCGCATGCGCTCCCATGTTGAACATCGCGCTGCCCGCCCTGGCGGTGTCCGTCTCGGCTGCGGGTGGACTGGGGTTCCTGGCGGCCGGGTATGACGTCTCACCCCTCGAGGACCGGTTTCAAGAAGCGGTCCGTCTTGTAGAAACAATCGAGTCCCGCGCTGCAGCAAGCGTACCGAGACAGCGGCGTCCTGCCCATCGGAGTGGGGTTCCTGAATTGGGGCGCCGACCTGGAACAGTCCATGGCTGTGATCGAGAAGTATAAGCCCTGCGCCGTCTGGCTGTTCGGCCCGAGATCGCAGCCCCAGGACTTGGTCCCGTGGGTGGAACGACTGCGTGCGATCGTGCCGGCCCAACCCAAGATATGGGTTCAAGTCGGTACCGTGGCCGAAACCAAGGCCGTGGCCGAGCGCCTACGCCCTGACGTCCTGGTCGTCCAGGGTTCGGACCGGGCGGCCACGGGTTGGCTCGTTCGGCCTCGGTCCTGACCCTGGTTCCCGAGGTCTGTGATGCTCTATATGCGCACCAGGCGGATATACCGATTCTGGCTGCAGGGGGCATTGTGGATGGGCGAGGCCTCGCCGCTTCCCTTGCCCTGGGCTCGTCGGGGGCAGTCATGGGGACCCGCTTTCTGGCCTCGACAGAAGCGCATGTCGCGCAGGGATATCGCGCGGAAATCCTTCGTGCGTCCGACGGCGGCACCAGTACAGTGCGTTCGACAGTCTATGATCGAGTGAGGGCGATTGGTGGCTGGCCTGACCGCTACGACGGGCGGGGAGTCATCAATCAAAGTTACATCGATGCGGTCGAGCATGGCATGGGCGATGAAGAGAACCGTGCGCTGTATGAGACCGAACTGAAGAAAGGGGATGCGGGATGGGGTCCAGAGGGCCGACTGACCACCTATGCCGGCACGGGAGTCGGCCTGGTGAGAGAGACGATGTCGGCGGCGGACATCGTCCAGAATACAATCCAGGAAGCAAAGCGGGCGATCAAACAGCTTGGACAATAGTTGTGCCGGGGCGCCTCTCGTCTCATGGCAGTTCTCACATAGCCAGACCGCCCCGAGTCCGGCATACGCATGGCAAGAGGCAAAGGAGGAAAAGCAAGATAGAATCATCTGATGCCTAAATACAAATATGTAAACAAATATGTGAACAACCCCCTTAGAAGTAAAAGACCAAGAGACCCCAATCGCAATCGCCAACATGCCTGCCGGAAACTCCATGCCTCAACAACAGTACAGCGGGAAAACACAAAGACAAAATATTAATGATGCCAGGAAAGAGGCTTTGCAATGCGAGACTTCTCTTTCAATATAAACAAGGATGACAAAAAATGCGGAACGAAAGGCATAGGAAGACCAATTATCTCCAAATACATGTGGTGGCCCCTTCACTCTAAATGGGCAGGATTAGCAACGCAGCAGCACCATAGAATTTGTGCATGACAAACATTTCGTAACGAAATTAGAAATCGAGGGGGAAGAATTATCTACTAAGGATGAACTTAGTGCACGGCGTTTAGCATATCTCCGAAGCTAGAAGTTTCCTTCTTCAGCTTCCAATTCGTCCGCTTCTTCTCGCGTTTCTTCATCATCTCGGCCCAGCCTTCATCATCATCGTCCTCATCGGGCCCCCCGGTGTGGCTGCGGCTGACAAAAGCAGACTTTCCGCCACTGGAGACGGGACGAGCCGTCGATTTGTTCAAATGCGAGCTCACTGGCGATGCCAACGAAAGAGAAGACCGCTGATTCTCATCATTCCATGGCTTGGGCACATAATGATAGGACGTCGAGTCCACATCGGGGGGAACGGTGGAAACAGGGCGGTAGCGGGAAGCCATCCCGACATTGCTGCGTTCGGACGGTGCGATAGATGGGGCGTACGTCTGACCGCCCGGCGTCCCAGGTCGAATCCCGCCGGAGGCATATGGGTTGGGCATAGCAGGACTGTTTAGGCGAGACGAAGCGTTGGGGTCGAGCATGCTGAGGGTTCGTTGGTCGTTTCGGTAGCCCGCGGGGGCGTTGTGAATCGAAGCCGCCGAGGGCATAGAGGACGGCCTCATGTCCGCATGAGCCGGTAACATCGGAGGGAAGCCTGCTGGAGGCATGAGCGGCTGAGGCGGGCCCTGCCACCTTGCATTTGCATCATTTGCTGCATCCACTGCATCTGCATTTGCATCATGGTCGACATCTGCTGAGAGAGCTGAATCTGCGCCTGCTCCGTCGGAGTGGCTCCGGTCTGCGGGCTGGGGGCTGTCGGGGGGTTCATATTCATCATCGTGTAGGGCCGGGGAATCCCACTGGGATGGGTGGGAACCGTGGGCATTCCATGGTGTTGGTATTCGTACATCGCCTGGGTGTTGGGGCTACCACGTCTCATGGCCCTTGCGCGCTCTTCTGTGGCAATCACGCCAACTAAACCGCCTGGGGGCAAGGCGGGGGGGTCCTGTCGCTGCCGGTGGGCCGCCATACACCGATGCTCCTCCCCCCAGCGCCATGGACTCACGATTGGTTGGATTGACCAATCCAGCACCAAAGTATGGGTCGCGCGGCAGATTGCGAGCGAAAACAGGCAAGCTGCTGCGGTTGCCGGCTTCCTGTCCCGCGACGGAGCTCGAAGAGGATATATACGGCTGGTGGAAGGACGCTCGAAGGTTAGGGATCGAATTGGACGGGTTCAGTCGGCTCGGAGGACGGTTTCGATTAGGGAAACCATGCGCAGCAAGGATACCCAGCGGGATTTCTTCATCTTCGTCCCCATCACTGCTTTTCCCACTCCCTGATTGATTTCCCATGTTGATTGACTGCACAGTCAGGTTCGGGGCGCTGTTGCTTGCACGTTCCAGCTCGGGACGAAGGGAAGGGGCCGGGGATTCATGGCCCGTGACCTTCATTCTGCTGTCGATAGACGGAGAGATGCGCCTCTTGCTTTCGTCGTAGCCTCTCAGCCTCTCGATTTTTCTCCGCCTCATCTTCCTCGTCGAACTCGCTCTCGGCAGAGTCATCACTCTTCGAGGCATCACTGTTCGACCGCCGAAGCTCTTGCTGCTGTCGATAGTGCTCAAACTGAGATGGGGTATGACTTTATTGGCTGCGGTCGTTGGCGCCGGGTTCTTTTGTTCGTACTGGGCAGCCAATTGGGCATGAGCGGCAATTGAAGTATCAGCTTGCTCGCGGCCATATTTGCGCTGTGGGTTGCGGTGGATTTGTTTCCGTTCCCAAAGAGCGGCGTGTCATGCTCCGCGTCCGAATCGTCGTGATCTGATGCAAAGAGCATCTGGGAGCTTCTTCGGTTCGAATAAAGAGATTCCATGACCAGTTTGGCATCCTCATCCTCCACCGCGGCCGAGTCTCGCTTGCTGGGGTATAAGACGCTTCTTCTCAAGCCCCTATCGGCAGCCGCTTGTGGCCGCTCCAAGGAGCGATGATGTGTCGTATTCGTTGGGATGACATTCGACAAGGGGAGCGACTTTCGGCGGTCCACGACGACCGATCAAAGGGCAGGTTGGTCGTAGGGTCCGCCGACTCCGCTTGGGGCGATTCAACCGTGGTGAGAAGGCCCTCTTCCGAGTGTCGGCTACCCCAAGAATACGGGGACGGTTCGACTTCCTTCGAACGGTCTGTATTGATGGGCGCGGGTCGGGTCGATCTCCCATCCCGCTGGGACGGGATGTCCGTAGGGGACGAGGAGTACTAGATAAGAATCCTTAGTATTGACTCAAGCCGAAGGGATGTTTATTGATGGAAGGCACCATACCGAATCTGCCGAGGGATGTTTGGACGACTGCTGCGCCGCGCCGTCCGGCTTCCCTACATCGTCAAACATCGTATGAAAGTCGTCGTCTAGCTGACCGAGGCTCAAATCCGTATCCAGGAGTTTTGGGGGAGTTGCCGTGCTGTTGGAGCCGGTGGTCATTGTTCGGCTCCGGGTCTGTAACGGCGTGGCCTGGTGAGGCGCGGGCGCGGGCGCCGACGGCTTTGAGAATCGCCCACCGAAGGAGAACGTTCGACCGGCCGCACGTAAGGCGCCGGAGAGGGGTGGGATATCGTACAGGTTGCGAGTATGCGGGGACTGCGCGTCGGTCTGAGCAGGGTGGTCGGTCGAACGGCGCGGGAACGACGTGCTAAACCGTACCGACGGCGAAGTCTCATCCGACTCGCGGCTTTTGTAGGTGTCAGTCAGCTTCGGCCCAGTTCGAGCGAAAAGGGGGTGTGCATACAGGTTCCGTTGGTGACGGTTGTCCGTGGAAGCAAAGATATTGTCTTGATCTTCGGGGGAGGAAGACAAGGGTTGCCCTTCGCTGAACCGTTTGGACAGAAGGTTCCCTTCACTGAAAGACTTGCGGTCGATGGTCGGACGTTCAAAGACTCGGAAGGACGACTGGGGGGTGGCTTCGACTTCTTCTAAAGCATTGCCGGACGACTTTCGCCGGGCAAAGCCCTTGGGGAGCTTGATTGGCATGGTGGCTCGAAAGGAGGGCCGCAAGCACTGCTAGCGAAGCCGGTGCCACTTTTTTTTTTTTTTTAGAAGAAAATTAAAATGAGGGCCAGCAGCTCCTCCGATCCGCAGGGACAAGGGGATGGGGTGTGGAAAGAAAAGGGTAAAAAAAGAAACGAAAAAGTGGGAAAACACGAGCACCAGGGGAATAAAGAGACCAGATCCAAGACCACCACGACCGGCCGCAAGAGCCTAATGCGTCAGTCGGGGGTGCAGTCGGGCGACGGTGTTTCCCATAAACAAAGTGGCCGACGAGGGTGGAGGGGAGGAGATGTTTGGGTCGAATCTGGACCTTCCACAAAGCACTTGGATTCCGATCCAGGTGGGGCGTGGTCAAACCGAACGCCCAGGAATGGAGATGACAAGAAAGATTGCAGAGGAACAGGTTGTGGCGGAATTGAGGGGAGGGAGAGGGGGAGGCAGGGAGGGCGATTCAGGGGCGACGGGAGAGACGACAGAAGCAGCGCCGGAGCCAGCAGAAGAATCAATCAGACGGTGGTCAGGCCGAGGAAAGAATGGTCCCTGGTGCAGGACTATCAGCCGATGAGTCGAAGGGAGGGCGGTGGTGGCTAAGACCCTCACATACCACCGGCGGGGCTGAAGAATGGTCGATAGTACAGTACGGAGTACACAGTATTGGGAGACTCTGGGATGCTCTGCTCCGCGACGGGGTCAGCGGTGTGGACGCCGAGTGACTAGAGATTGATTGCTCCTGGAGGCGAGATGAATTGATTGAGGATGGATGCGGAGGGCGGAGGAGGCACAGGAGAAAAACGATGGCAGGCGAATGACCTGACCAACGACACTACCGGCAGCACTATATGGAGTGGCCGTCGGGCGATCTGCCAATCCCAGCGCCTCCCTGCCGGCCTGTGGAGCGGCCCATCACTAGTCGCCCGCCAAATATAGCATCCATCCAGACTTGGTCTCTCAAGACTTTCTCACGCTCCTCCGTACACAGTGATACGGATATGTACTATGTAGGTACAGAGTCCCATCAGGTCCACCCAATCCCCCAACATAGAAAGAAGACTGACGAAGACCGATGAGGGCTTCCGGAGAACCATCTCCCAATACCACACCAGCAAGCTACCACGGACGAATCACCGCGGGTACCGCCCGACCTGTCAGAATCCACCGATGGGGAACCCTGGGTCCAGGTAGCATCAACAAAACACCATCCGCTTGAAACCCTCGCCTGCATCGTCATTCAACCCAGATTCGGTCGTGGCCGATCGGGCCTTTTAGCGTGGTTACGTCGCTCGCCACCCGGAATGCTTCTCGTCGTCGTTGTCCTGCCACCCGACACATTCCTCCCCGGTGCCCTGGATCCTGCTCCGTCACACCGCACACCTGGCATGCCGATTCCATGGACGCACTACGTCTGTAGGCTGGCAGCTCGGCTCATGATCTCACATGGTCTGTCCCGCGCACGACCAATGAAGTTATCGCATGGGCTCAGCCGTTCCTGAAGCTGCCGCTTGACCATACAACGGCCATCTTTTTTTAGTAAGGTTGAGCATAACCATGGACGAAACCTATGAATAGACTACCCGGCGCGGTAGGTACCTGATTCCTGGAAAGTCCCATCTGAAATTGTTATTATTAACCACCCACCCACCGCATCGTGCGCAGGGTGTTTCTCCTGGCGGTGGACTCCGTCCGTTGGCCGGCCGTCAACCGGGAGAATCATGGACGAAGGAAGGTTCTGCGTGGCATACCTGATCGGGTGGAGAAACCTGAATCTCCAGGCTGCAAACGATCTGATGGCGCGGGTCGAAGGCCTGTGCTCGTTGCCGCATCCGAACCTTTTCTTCCCGTCCAGCATACCATCGACGGATCAAGTTCCAACCCGGGTGATCCCCTTGCTCCAAATGTGACAATCCACCCGCTGACATCGTCGATCCTGCGTCGCCTGTCCCCCTCACTCGGCCTCGATTGATCACTTTTCAACAATGCACGGGGAGGAGACCCTCCGCGGGTACGATACTCGAGCGGATGAGCACAACCAGTGTGGATTTCATTCACGGGTCTAACTCTCAAACCACAGGCACGGGAATATATATGCAGGGAGAAAGAGAAATTAAAAGACAAAGCAGGAAACCTGGAAACGCCGATCCCATTCACAACCCAACTCATCAAAGCATGTGTATGTGGAACCTTCTTGCCAACATGAGTCAACCATAGCCATGGCACTTGGGGGTCCTCTATTTTCTTTCCTTCGGAAATCCGGGGGGGGGGGGTATACTAACTACATGGTCACGTCCATCGTATCGTCTCCGGCGTCCAATGCGCCTTGTTTCTCGGGGTCGGGAACGACCACTCCTCGTCCGCGACCGGCCAACAGCTCTCGTCTCACTTCAGGCCCGATGTCTTTGTGGCCACAAACCAACAACAAATCGAGAAGAGCCTCCCGCTGGTCCTCCGTGATATCGTTACGATACCGCTGTGCAAACACCAACAACGACTGATGCCAAAGGACCGGAAGTTTATAGGCCTTGGCGCTCTCCCGAGACGGACCATCGGTCATCATGGAGTCTTCTCCATTGGCACCGGCCCGGAAGCGCAGGAAATGGAAAACGAGCGCATCGATCACTTTGTAGGGTAGCGCATACTTCTTTTCCAAGAAGACCCGAATAAAGGTATTCACGGCTCCTGTGCTCTCTAGCGACGTCAGCGACTGTTCGGCAGCCAGATCGCACATGCGGAGCAAAGCAGCAGCGGAGTGTAGAACGGGGATGGAGACCCGCGCAATGACAGAGGAAACGATGTGAGCCTCTCGCAGGCTGCAAGTGCCAGTGGACACGAGGGGGAACAGTAATCCCTTGAAAAAGCACGCGGGCTTATAAAGGGCTTTCTTCAGCGCATTGTAAGTGTGGACATTCAGTTTCTTCGTCTCGTGAATCTCATCCCGAACACGATCCAGCAACACAGTGGAGATAAACTCTTGCGCAACGGCCGGTTTTGAGGAAATGAAGATTCGAGTGGCCGCGTAGACAGCATTGGCCGTCCACGATTCCGGTCGCGTAATGTCCAGGAGGGTGGGCCAGTTGGGGACCGATGGGAGGACCTTGAAAGGCTTCGGAAGAGGGCCGGATTTATACCGAGAGAGGATCATTCCGACTCTGGTTCTCGTTAGCAACCAGAGAATACGTTGGCTTCTGTCGGAGTACTTACTTCTCGTAAACTTCCACAGCCTTTGCGGGTATTTGGACCGCATCCTCTGGTAACCACCACCATGGATAAACGGCGCGTGATCACCCCCTGATTGCTTCGCCTCATGTTCTGCGATCTTCTCCAGAATCAGATCCGCCAGATTTGTGCTTTGGCCGGCGCCTTGCTCGCTGGGGTTGAATATTGGGTCCTCATCACCACCGGGGATAAATTTGTGGAACATATCAAGATCGTTGGGGTCGACCTCCTACAATCGATTAGTATCGCTGTTTGTGGAATCAAATAAAAAAACAAAACCCTCAAGGTGAAGTAGTCGGGGATAGAAGGTGGGAAACGTACTACTCCCTCGACTTCATCCTCATCCTCCCATTGATCCTCTTTGAATCGCTCGTCGTCATCCGACAAAGCACCCTCGTCCTCGAACCGAGATTCGAAATCAAAAGCCGCATTTGTTTTCTCTCCCGTTTGACCCCTGGCTGCCTTTTGCTCGGCAGCATCCTCATCCGCCAATTCCTGCCCAATCTGTAGAATCTTGCGGGACATTTTCGCGTCGATAAAGCGCTCTCCATCTTCCTGCTCCTCGTCCGTGCGTGACTTGTGCTTGTTCTTGCCGCTCGGCTGAGCCGGAGATGGCCTCCCGTCAAGATGTCTTCAGCCAGCGGATTATGTCTGCGTGCTGCTGCTGCAGAGCGCGAAGACGTTGCTTTCGGCATTGTGGCGGATGTCCCTCGGGGCCTTGGGGAGAAAGTTGAAGTCAACAGTAGAGAATGTCGATGGAGACTCTCAATAACCGGGGATGTAGGTCGACGTCTCACGAATGCGGACCACAAGGATGCCTGAAGACAGACTAAAAATCGCTGTTCATGCGATCTGGGAAATGTGTGTAAATTTCAAGATCAGGTGATGGATTTTCCCACCGCATCATATTTTTTTTTTTCTCCCCTGGTCCGCTCACCGCTCTCTATCGAACCACCACTATTGGCTGTAGCTGGTCACCGCCCGATTGCCCCTCCTGGGTAGATCCACATGGCCGATGGCTTTTGTGCCGGACAAACATGCCCTGACCGCCTTGCGGACTGAGCTTCACTTGCTTTCCAATCTCCTTTTGACTCCAGCCGCTCGCTCCCCAGACAGCCTCCTCCACCTGTTCATTTTTCTCTCTCTCCTATGTGCCGATCCTAGTCGCATTTCTATTCTAATTCAATTCATACGTTGTGTTTGTCTGAAACTGGCTGGATTGCTCTGACTGCGCCCGACTGACGTGCGCGCTCTTCCTTCGAGAACACAGCTATATTGTGAGTCTAGTGCCACCACCATCCTCACTATCCTGTATCTGTACATTACCATGGCATACTACTTAACTATCTGCGCATCGTCCTCTTTCCTGACAATGTATCCCATGCAGGACTCTCTCTCTCTCTCTCTCTCTCTCTCTCTCTCTCTCTGCGCGTGGAATATCTCTCTACCATCCATGATATCAACTCATCACAGTGGCTCTCTAATACCCTACTCCGTACACTGACAACCCCATCCCGCCTCCTTTCAATCTCCTACCTGTACAGGTAGTATTCGCCCATACTCTGCATCATGACGACTACGCAGCCCGCCGGCTCATCCGCACCCTCATCGAACATCAACTCGCCCATATTACCACCAACAAACGCCCCAATTCTCAATGGTTCCTTATCAGATGCCAATGTTCGGTCATCCCCAATTCCTCCTAGCATTACCTCAGTGCAAGCCGAAGGTGCAAGGTCAAAGCGCAACAAGCGCGACAGTCGGAAAAAGCGCGAAGCCAAAGGACTAGACCCCGAAGCCGCGCCCCCGAAGAGGAGAGCGGTTGCAGTGCAGAATGTGTCATTACCTAGCTCTGAATTGAGCATTCTTCGGCCTCTGTTACTTGCGGAGCCCAGATCCTCCGACCGACTGCCCCCACAGCCCCGACAACTGAGCTTTGTCAATCGAAAGTCCACGGAGGTGCTCGGCCAAAGTTGGGACTTCTATGAGGTAGTCGACAAACTCACCAACAAAAATGGCTTCCGCTATAGCTACGCCATAGCAGACCCGGGATTCCCACATATAAAATATCGTCAGACCGATGTCCCACCTTACCATGCTCGTTTTAGTTTCGAGGATTCACCTGCTGCAATCCTGTTTAGCCAGGACGCGCGGGCGGTAACTTCTAGTGATCCCTGGCACACTGCACGTGCCAATGTATGCGCGCGAGAAGGCACGTTCTATTACGAGGCTCGTATAATTAGCGGTGTGGTGAATGAATCACTGCAGCCCGCTGCCGATGGAAACTCTCGTGCACCATCCAGAGGCCATGTGCGGCTGGGGTTCGCTCGGAGGGAGGCCGATCTGGATGTCAACGTTGGCATTGATTGCTATGGCTATGGGATTCGTGATGTGAACGGTGAAGTGGTTAATCGAATGCGTTGCGAATACTTTTTCCCCAAAGGTGAAGCAATTCGCGAAGGCGATGTCATTGGCATGCTCATCACTCTTCCACCACTTGCGCTCCACAAGAAAATCGTTGAAGGAACATTTGATCCTGCAATGGATGGCAAAGCTGCTCCTGCGCACTGGGAACCATCCGCGGCGAACATCATCCGTGATCGGATTCCCTTTCACTACAAGTCCGATTTTTGCTGGCAACAGTCAAACGTTTTCGCCACCAAACAGCTGCGCGATTATGCCTTCAATCTCAAGGAGACACCGACATTTGGGCCACCGTCACCACTCAATAGCGAAGACGCATCGCTGCGGACATTACCCGGCTCCAGTATCGCGATTTTCAAAAATGGGGTCAAGATGGGAACCCTTTCAAGGAGCTGTATGCGTTTCTACCCCGGCAAGTCGGCTTGCGAATGGGACCAATAATCTGGGTCTTGGTGAGCGGGAAAACGCCGATGATGGAATGATCGGGTATTATCCAGCTGTAAGCTGCTACGGCGGTGGTGCGGTTGAATGCCGGTTCGAGGGTCCGTGGTGGTATGGGCCTCCGTCTCATGCGGAGAACGGGGAGCCAGTCCGAGCTATGGGAGAGCGCTTCAATGACCAGATTGTCGAAGACGTCGTTGCTGACATCGTTGATGAGGTCGAAGCAATGCTTGTCTGGGGCGGAGTGGATGGTGATATCGTTGGCAACACCGAGATCACTAACTCAGACTCTGGTGCTGTGGGGGGTTCGGAGGTGTTGAAGGCCGGTGTTGGAGCTGCATATGAAACTGCTATTCCCGTTGGCCCCGAGGACAATCCTGCAGCAGGACTAAACGCTGGGAACGAAGGGGGGAGTGTTCCTGAGCCGGGTCGCAGTCATGACACACCTGAGGCTGGGGGGAATGTCGGTGCGTCAGGAACCCCCACGGTTGAAGGACCTCCGGAAGCCCCTGAAAGCATGGATGTGGATGAAGACGTGGAGATGACATGAGTTCCCGCTGTGTATCCGGTGTTCACAGACATGTGTCACACCCTGTTGTAATGTTTTCTGACCTGCCGTGAACAATGTGGGAAATACCCGAGATACCATGACAGAATATAATAAAAAAGCTTTACAGATTGACTTGAAGAACACAACTAGAGAAGAAAAAGATGATGTACAAGTCTACTCCGGGTATCTGCGCGTGACAAAATAACAGAAAATCCTTAGAACCGCTGCCCCTCCAGAGCCTCTCCCACTTTCAGGACCATGTCATCATCACCATACTGGCCGATGATTTGGATGCCTGTCAGCTCCCCATCTCGGAGTCCGAACGATCCCCGTAGACAGTGACCGGAACGGATATGGCTGGGAGGCCAGCTAAACTGGCAGGAACAGTGAACACATCATTCGTATACGCCTCTAGGGGTGACGAGGCGACACCAGATCCTGTTAGATCAGCTACCCGTGGTGGCGACGAGGGTGCAGTCGGACACAGGAGAACATCCACGCCGGCGTGTTTCGAGGCCTCCTCCACGTGTCTTCGTAATGGCTGCGGCGCTTTGAATATGGCATCAAAATCACGTCGGACCAAGCGCCGAACACGCTGTGCTTGAATGAAATAGTTGTCCATGGCATCCGCGCTGAGACTGAATGCGCCCAGCAAGATTCGTCGCCTTACTTCCGCGCCGAATCCTTTGCCTCTTGTATTGGCGTATAGGTAGTCCTCTGGCAGCCTGCCTCCATCGGGACCGTCACAACGGGTGCCGTAACGGATACCGTCGTATTTCGCCAGATTCGAAGATGCCTCGGCGGGAGCGAGCACATAGTATGCCGAGAGAGCTAGTTTGGTAGCGGGAAGGGAGACAGGGCGAATGATGTGACCGTGCCGCTGCATGTATTCCAGGGAACGCGACCAAGCACGGCGGACTGAGGGTGCTAATTCTGATATGTTATATTCAATTGGGACGCCAATGGTAAGGGGCGACGTTGTACGAGACAAAAGCGAAGGCGACTGCAGGCAGGAGAGGATTCGCGAGCGTGAGAAGGGCGACAGATTGGTTGGATCGCGCGGGTCATGTTGGTTCACAATGTCTGTGATTTGTACATCTAAGCAGCCGAGTAACGGGATAGGTCGCAAGAAGAGATCAGGACGACGTACCGAAGATGTCACGAACACTAGATGTCCTGTTTCCAATAATGCCGACCGTATCAAGAGAGTTGGCGTACGCGACTACTCCCCATCTGGAGATCAATCCATACGACGGCTTGAAACCGACAGTTCCCGTATAGGCGGCCGGAAGCCGTACTGACCCGCCTGTGTCGGTTCCCAAAGCGCTGTTGAGACGTTGCTTGTATCAGCCAGACGCTGGCGGGTGAATGTATCGTGGGATATAAATGAAGTTCAGGTGTCACGTACGCATAGCATTGGTCTGAAGCAACTGCAACGGCACTGCCGCCAGAGCTACCACCGGCTGATAGTGACTCGGCACTGTGGTTGCGGCGCAGACTCTTGACAGGGCCAAATCG
The DNA here is from genome assembly GCA_039763685.1 of Aspergillus micronesiensis. Classification (NCBI taxonomy): domain Eukaryota; kingdom Fungi; phylum Ascomycota; class Eurotiomycetes; order Eurotiales; family Aspergillaceae; genus Aspergillus; species Aspergillus micronesiensis. The sequence goes on along the minus strand of JASHHO010000089.1, from coordinate 77,256 downwards.
CGAGTGGACGGAATTCGATCCCATACCAAATTCATCTAGATTGGTCTTGCCCGCAATGATTGCCCCGGCATCTTCCAATTGGTCTATCACTGTTGCGTTGAAGGGACTGGAGAAATGTTCCAGGATAGCAGAAGCGCAAGTGGTGGGCAGATCGCGTGTGCAGATGTTGTCCTTGATGGAGATCAACCGACCAACAACTTTGGACTTGGAGCTACCTGATGACCCATAGCGACAGCAATAACCCGTCAGTGTCTATTCCACAGAGTGCATCCCCTTTCAACTGGAGGGTCAGGGTAGGCGCCTTACCCTGTTCCCGCCGACGATCTGCTTCTTTTACCCGGTCCTTCCATGCGGCCGAGGAGGGCGGTAAAGCTGCGATGAACGCATTGAGAGCCGCATGGGTTCTCTGGTTCGCGAGACAGCGCTCAGCTTCGCGCAGGAGCGACATTGCGAGAACGACGGCAGCCCCGAGGAGATCCAGCGGCGCAAGCTCGGCGTCGAGTGTTGTCAAAGTCGGCGTCGCTCCCCGTCGGCCCGACGGCCGGAAACCCTCGACGTCATTTACCTTTCCGCAAGTCGGCCATCTTCTACCGACACACCTCCATCTCCCCCGTCCATTGCGATAGCAATACTTTCTTCCCGAATTGATTCAGTTCTCCGTGACGGCAATCATGTTCTCTCGTGGTGTGGCCCGCTGTGCAGCTGCAACCTCCCGCAGCAACACGGCGCCGCTTTTTCTGAGAACCCGAGGATTCGCTGCCCCTCTGGCCTCCACTGTGCCTGTCTCCCACTTGTCGCGGGAGAGCCGTCGGCACATTTCAGTATACGGCTACACGCAGTCAAAAGCGCTGGTGTACTCTAAATGGAGAACCTAAGGATGTCCTACAGTATGTGCTAGATGATGCATAGGAATCCCATCAACCACTCGCCCGAACGTTCCTAACAACTCGCCACAGACTTCACAACCATTCGATCTCGGCGCCCCATGGGACACAGGTTACTCTTCGTCTTCTGCTGCGCCGCTGAACCCGGCCGATATGAACCAGATCCAGGAGTGTATCCCAGCAAGCCTCCGTTCGAGTCGACGCTTGGTACCAGGAGCCCTCTGCCGTTGGCGGAAATGAGGGTGCCTTCGAGGTCATCTCGACTGGCTCGAATGTGAAGACTTTGGCCAAGGGCGACTGGGTTGTGATGAAGAAAACGGGGCAGGGTACCTGGCGCACACACGCCCAGCTGGATGAATCTCAGTTGATCAAGATCGAGAACAAGGAGGGTCTGACCCCCCTCCAGATCAGCACAGTTAGCGTGAACCCCGTTACGGCATACCGAATGATCAAGGACTTTTGTCAATGGGACTGGATGCGCTCGGGAGAGGAATGGTTGATTCAAAATGGCGCAAACAGTGGCGTCGGACGCGCTGCTATCCAGCTCGCCCGTGAGTGGGGCATCAAGACGCTGAACGTTGTCCGAGAGCGGAAAACCCCCGAGGAGACAGAGGCTTTGAAACAGGAAATGCTTGAACTGGGTGGGACCGCCGTGGTCACCGAGGCCGAGTTGCTGTCCCGCGAGTTCAGGAATATGGTGAACGAGTTCACCCGCAATGGTAAAGAGCCGATTCGCCTGGCTTTGAACTGCGTCGGTGGCAAGAGCGCCACTGCCTTGGCGAAGACACTGGCTCCAGGCTCTCACATGGTCACATATGGAGCAATGTCAAAGCAGCCCGTGGCCTTGCCCTCAGGTCTTCTGATCTTCAAGGATCTTGTGTTTGATGGCTTCTGGGTCAGCCGATGGGGCGATAAGAATCCCCAACTCAAGGAAAGTACGATCAATGATGTCCTCGAACTGACTCGAGCGGGTAAATTCAAGGACATCCCGGTGGAAGAGATCAAATGGAGCTGGGATACCGAAGGTCCTGTGCTCGCTGCAGGTGTACAGGAGACTCTCAGCGGCTTCCGCAGTGGCAAAGGCCTGTTTAAGTATGTTGGTGGAGATTAGATAGGTCCCGGGTCACGATATTGTGCTTGAAAATGTATTATTCACAATTAATTCTTAAGGATTGTTGGCAATCGACTACAAACTCTATCTCTCCTAGGGCAAATCTTGGTAGCATAGATGAAGGGTTCAAACCACGATCGAGCCAGTCTAACTGGTCAATGCAAAGGAAACAAAGAGCTGTGATTACAAGTCCTCGTCACAGGCCCAGTTGCCTTTGATCCAATTCAAAATCAGGCTCGTTAGACTCATCGATCGCATATAGACATCGCTGTCCCGCGCGAAGTCAACGTCAAGACCAGCATACTTGGCTGCCAGTGCCACATAGGGTTCTATGAAGTCGATGTAGACAAGATCCACGGTGTCCGGGACTGTCGAGGGCTGTGGAGTCACCAAGACATCGATACAATTCGGCACCTGGTAAAATTCAAGAGGGGAGTGGATAGTATCATCTCCATCGGTTCCTCCGTCGTCTACTGTGGTGTATCCAGGGACAAGGCGAGGTGTAGGTTGGTTCTTGCTTAGTAGTGGGGCCTGATCTGCAGAGAACCGCAGTTTCACCCCACTGTGCGGCGCATCACCATCGACGAGGCGGGTGTCAGCTGCCTGCTCAGGAGGCGCAAGAGTCCACGGAAGATTTCCCGAGGAGCTCATGTCAGTGGCTAGAATTTGTGGCTGTCTATTCAACACCTCAACTACAAGTTTGGCTTTTTCGTAAGGCACGTCTTTGAGGTAACGGAACCCACTGGTGAATGGGGATACGATGTAGGTGGTATCTCGCGTGAAGGGTCCTTTGAATATATCGAATCGGATGGCCCCAGTATTGACGACCACCAGAGCTGGCTTTCCCGGGCGCGACTCATCCTTTACTGACTCGGGAATGACTTCTTTCTCGAGCCAAGTGTAGATGCTGTCATTACTGGAATATTTCACGCGTGACATCCACAAATCCCGAGGAGCACATCCATAGACTTCATCCAGATGGAGAGCAGTTCTGGATTGTCGGATGAGCTCAGACACGTTTTGTCCGTGCTCGGTGGGGAATGAGTCCTCGTCGAGGCCGGTGTGATGATAAAAGGAGAAGAGGTTGTTGTCGATATACATGCGACGGAATGTAGGAGTAGCCAAGGCAGGTTTGACATGTCGGTGGCTAGTCGCCAGACCGTCTATGGACATGAAGCCGATGGTTTCCATGAACCGACCACTGGCCAAGCCGTACGCCTTGGAATCATACCGGGCAAAGTCCCGGATATGGTAATGGCCACCGAAGAACTGGATCGGTATGTCCCATCGGACAGCTCTGATTGCCTTGAAAACGGCGTGGTATTCCTTCGAATGGACAGGGACGTGCCCGATCACCAGAAGAGATCAAGGTCCTTGTCGCGAATGGCTTCTTGGAACCAGTCCTGGTTGATAGTGACTTCAACGGGTTGGACGATGGTGTTGTTGTAGTTCTTCGTGAAGTCGAAGAGAAAGCCAAAGGCCACAATTCTGATGCCCTGGATTTTGGTAGTAAACTTCTTGTATCGGGGGGCTAATGGAACGGGCTCCTGGGTGGTTGGGTGGATGATGTCAATGTTCGATGCTATATAGTTACCCCGAAAGTTGGGGACCGTGGTGAAGAATTCGGCGCGCGAGGTGTTCTCCTTGTACAGCTCATGATTGCCGGAACAGAGCAGGTCAATCTGTTGCTGTCGCAAAATGTCGGAGATGTAGACTCCTTGGGGCTCGGACGAATCATACAGCCCGTTGCCTTCTACCCGATCGCCGGTATCTATGACGAGAAGGTCGTTCCCTTGCGCCTCTGCCTTCTGGCGCATGCGAGAGGCAAAGGAGACATAGTCCCCCCAGTCGGCGGCATAGGAGGGCCTACAGGGGACTCAATCAGCACCGAACCGAGACCGGCTCTGACGACAGGCATACTCTTGCAGATGGCCGGCTAACCAGCCATGGGAGTCGGTGGTGTGGAGGAAGTTCAGTTGGCCCCAGACCAAGTCTCGCAAGGGGCGGCGATGGGGGACGGGGCAGATGGTTGAAGCGCAGTGGCGGGAGGCAGGAGCAGTAGCGGGCAGAGGAGGCGGCGGACTACGAGTCCATGAACATGGTGGACGGGGATAGAGAAGTCCGTCGTGGTGGAGGAGCGACGGAGACCGGAGGAAAGACCCAACAACAGTCGGACGGAAGCAGCCGCCCGGTGAGGCGCTGAGTCAGCTGCCCAACAACTCCCGCCCGGCGCTCACCACCACCGAAAATCCATCCAACCCGTTTCAACCAGTGTTTTTGTCGCTGCTGCGATCGCTTGTGCCTGAAGTCCGGCTGCGTCTGCTTTCCACTGCACCCTCTCTCTCGACCCCGTCCTGCCACTAGGAGTTCCTTCTCATCTTCTCTGCCGTCTATTTCATTCCCCTCTCCCTCACCACACATCAGCCCGGCCATGGCTGCTCCCCGGCTTTTCCGCCCTGCAGCTCGTCTGCTCTCGTCGCGCATCCCCTCTGCTCGTCCCGCCTTCGCTCAGTCCGCATGCGCCCCCTCCCTTCTGCGCTTCCGCGGCTATGCCACCGCTGGTGGCTCCAAGGAAGTCACTGTCCGTGATGCGCTCAACGAAGCTCTTGCGGAGGAACTGGAAAGCAACCAGAAGACGTTCATCATGGGAGAGGAAGTCGCACAGTACAACGGAGCGTATGCACCCCTCCCTCTTCGCTGAACCCTCTGTGTCTATGGCCAATTGGATTTCTAACATGTTGGGACTGGACAGCTACAAGGTCACAAGGGGCCTGTTGGACCGCTTCGGTCCTAAGCGGGTCATTGATACCCCGATCACAGAGGCAGGCTTTTGCGGTCTGGCCGTCGGCGCCGCCTTGGCCGGTCTGCACCCCATTGTAAGCCCCAACCGCTCTGACAAGCTTCAATTCGACATAGCAGCGTTGCTGACATGTGCATCTCTCGTTTTCCGGGTAGTGCGAGTTCATGACCTTCAACTTCGCCATGCAAGCCATTGATCAGATTATCAACTCCGCTGCCAAGACTCACTACATGTCCGGAGGTATCCAGCCCTGTAACATCACCTTCCGTGGCCCCAACGGTTTTGCCGCTGGTGTTGCCGCCCAGCACTCGCAGGACTACTCCGCCTGGTACGGTAGCATCCCTGGATTGAAGGTTGTCGCTCCCTGGAGCTCCGAGGATGCCAAGGGCCTGCTGAAGGCTGCTATCCGGGACCCCAACCCCGTTGTGGTCCTGGAGAACGAGTATGTTGAACCCTAGTAGTCGAATCTCCATGGTGATCTCGGCCGCCCTGAACTAACCATAGTGCAGGCTTATGTACGGCCAGGCTTTCCCCATGAGCGAGGCTTCCCAGAAGGACGACTTCGTCCTGCCCATTGGCAAGGCTAAGATCGAGCGCCCCGGAAAGGACCTGACTATCGTCTCTCTCCCGCTGCGTCGGTCTGTCTCTCAATGCTGCTGCTGAGCTGAAGCAGAAGTACGGCGTGGATGCCGAAGTGATCAATCTCCGCTCCGTCAAGCCCCTTGACGTCGAGACGATTATCCAGTCTCTCAAGAAGACCGGCCGTCTCATGTGCGTCGAGTCTGGTTTCCCCATGTTCGGTGTGTCCTCCGATCATGGCTTTGTCCATGGAGTACGGTTTCGACTACCTGACTGCCCCTGCTGTCCGTGTTACCGGTGCTGAGGTCCCTACTCCTTATGCCGTCGGCCTGGAGAACATGAGCTTCCCCCAGGAGGACACCATTGTTGGCCAGGCCGCCAAGCTTCTCCGCCTGTAAATGGCTCGCTTGTGAACCGACGACTGGTAGGAGTTCAAGGAAATTGAATAATCAAGCCATGTATCTAGTACCCCTTTCCCCGGATGCGGCCATTTCATCACGTTTTTATCTGCTTGTCATTTCTCCACGTCCAATGTTGACTTCTTTTGGAATCTGTACGACTATGCTACATAAAGAATAAACTTCGTCTGCATTTCCTGGTCCCACTCCATTGCACCAGTGTTTCGCATCTCTGAAGGCCTTACCTCATCATTTTTTTCTCTGAGGTCGGCGCTCGATAACATCCTTCACTGGCACCTGCCTCCCAATTGTAGGAATGTGATTAGCCCCGGTCGTATGATATAACAAGACAAGTAGCAATGCTTCATCATGGAGATATCCGATCCCTATGTGCATGACATCAAGGCATCATTGGATACAACACAATACGCATCTTATGAACTCTGATTCCTACACCCGATTTCCGCATAACGCCAAACAGCCCGAACATTCGTCACACATGATCATCCAGAAGGCAAAATTGCAAGAGAACTGATCTCATGCTGTTGCGGGTTCTGCTCGAGGCGCAATGAAAGAGCCTGTACACCCGTGAAAGCAGTCTGTTGGTTTCCGTGGGTCATAATAGCCTCCCCCGGCCTTATCATCTATGTACTCTTCCTCCGTATCACTTTCGGCAGATTCGTCCTGGAACTTCGAACTCTTAAGGGGTTTGCCTTGATTACGGTCTGCTTCGGCAGGCCCGCTATCGTTATGGCCATCGTCATCATCATCATCCTCGTCGTCGTCGCCAAGAACATTTTTCTTTGTGGAGATGGCAGGGGCAACGGGGCTTTAACAGCAGTGAAGGAACTTTTGAAACCGCCTTTCTTGAAGCCTGCCCCGCCCCCACCACCTCCGGCGTTTCCAGTACTTACTGGTGCGCTGCTCTTGTTGGTATCGATAACTCTCAGGCCGGCCTCCGCATCGGCTCGCTTCTCTGCCCGTCGAGCTTTTTCTGCGGCATTAGGGTCGCGTGATAGTTGTTTGAGATCTTGCAGGCGCTTGCGGTGCTGGTGGTCGTAGGACGAAATATGAGCTTCATACTCAGGATGGCGCGAGTATGACTTGTTGCATAATGTGCAGGTGAAAGAGCTCAAGGCTGAACGTGCAGATTCAGTCTACCGAGACTTGTACGTTAGTCGGTTGCGGTTAATATGCGCGGAAAAGAGAAGCGCCCACCTTTGGGGTTGGGTTGGTAAAGCCTCGCTATACAGGGCGAAATCAGTAAGGCGCATGCCGAATCAAGAAGCCTGGAATTTTGTCAAGACGAGGGACCTACTGGTGCCATATTACCAACTCAATGTGGTTGGTGTGAGGTCGATGTCGATCGGGGTCTTCTGCACCGAAGCAGACAGAGATGCCGATTGTTGAGGGAACGGTTCTGCCCGTACAATCCGACCGCCCTCACTACCGCCTTTGGCCCATGCAGGGACACCATCGGTCACAGGCAGTTAGTATGGTAGTCAGTATGGTAGTTACTAGTGAATATGGTCTACTACCTGACCGTTGATCCGGCCAACTCTTCATCTGATGTTTTAGGAGCCTCTGCCATCCTCTGATCGGCACCGTATACCGAGTACATAGCATCCATACTCTGAGGACCCAACATGGTTAGCCACGCCCATGAGCCATCACCGTGGCCGCATTATGGGCCTGAGGGATCGACGAGCTCTCTTCACGGTCCGAATTCCTGATTTCTCCTCAACTCAATCTCAACCCCTCCGGTCGTGACTGTTCATTGCGAGGATGCTATGACTGTATGACTCTTCTGATCTTGCTGTTTGATCCCTGTGACTTCCTTCCGTTCGCCCAGGCACGCCTGCCTCTCCTCATATTCGACCACTATGGCATCCCCAAATCATGGGCTGTCGCAACCACCAGACGATGCCGAGACGCGCTCTGTGATGTCCATGCGAGAATTGGACCCTTCCCCAGTTAGCGATGAATTTCCCGACATCGAAGGTGGTGAATACTTGCCCAAAGCACAAGAGCCCCCATCGACACAGGGTACTGGTAGCACACCTCGTAGTGGAAGCTACGGGCTCGGCCTCCGCGGTCGTAATTGGGATTCCTGGTGTATGTATATTGAGTCGCCCTCCCCGACATGCCCAAATGAAAATATAAGAAAACCACCAGATGGAAGAGGCAGGATACTGGATGTGAACTTTCTGGCAACGGTCCTCTAATTTTATTCATCGCGATAGTATCCGCACTCCAAAAATATTCGACATATCCGCCCACCTTCTTTGTCGCATTGCACTTTGCCAACACCTCATTGATCCCTCTGGCCACCCGGTCCGTCTCGGACAGTGAAACATTTCTGCTCCTGACAAGACCTGTCTACCAATCCCCGTCACTTGAGCACGTGGTACTGACTATCCCGATCGTGGTCCACATTGCGTCTGGAATTGCACTACGAAACATTCGCTCTTCGCGTCGCGCGCGTCTCTATGGCGCGGAAACTCGATCCCAGCGGTACTCTCTATATTTCTGGCCGCGCATGAGCTTACAAGCTCGCCTGGGGTACTTCCTTTGTCCGCTGATCGGGGCCCACGTGTTTGTCAACCGCATCACTCCGTTGATGGTAGATGGCGGAAGCTCTGGGGTCGGTTTGGGCTATGTGGCGCACGGGTTTGCGCGCAGTCCTGTGTTCTGGAACATCTACTACCTGCTCTTTGTGGCCGTAGGGGTCTGGCATATTGTCGGCGGATGGGCGGCGTGGATGGGATGGAGAGTCACTACCGCTCGGAAAGACCAACGGGGCAAGAAGGGCTCTTTGGAAGGGTACTTGGGGTATCCTGAAAGTGAGCCCCGGGCCAAGAGACAACGAAAAATGTGGTGGATTGTCAATGGCATCGCTGCAGTCGGGGCGTCCATTTGGCTGGCCGGAGCTCTGGGCATTATCGGGCGTTCTGGACAAGGCTCCGGCTGGGAAGCAAATGGGTGGAATAAGATGTATAGCCATGTGCCTGTCATCGGAGCCTGGTTATGAGAAACGTACCTCGAGGAAACTCGGGAGGGAAGCTTGGCTTATGAGTATATGTCCACCAAGTGATTCTGTGTACACTAGCCGTCGAAGAGAACATACTTAATAACTAATCATGACCATGGCTGATGCAACAAACGGCTGATCTTTGAGTAGTTGTCTTGTCCACCGGGTTGATGCTGGCGGATGGACTGCGGAGGAGGTCTTGGTCCGTGCGTTCTTCTCCGAACGCTTTTTTTTTCTTTCCTTCTCAAACAACACCCGGCCCGGACGAAAGCGCAATAAAGGCCCCCCCATCAGAGGATATTCTGGCTGCATTCGAGCCCATGCGCTTGAATTCCCCTCTCTGCCGTGCCCTCACAATTGGTTCCATCCCCAGGCGCGTGAGACCATCCACTCCATTCCCGACCTCCAACTTTCCCCGCGATCAACCTAAACGGCCATTTTTGCATTGCTATTATTCCTCACCGCGTTTCGCAACAGAGATGGAGGGCCCCTCATCTACAAATATCCCGGAGCAGACGGTTCAATTCGAGGGTAATGAATACAGGGTCATAAAAGAAGGCCGTGCGCACATCCTCAATCCGTTCGCGCAGGAGGCCGCCTCAAAGGGGCCAAAAAGATATCTGAAGGCCGAGGACGAAGCCCAGACTGTGTTTTATAATCCCATTCAGCAATTTAATCGCGATCTGAGCGTCCTGGCAATCCAGGCCCATGCGAATCATGTGCAGGCGCTGGCGGCGCAGAAGGCAAAACGGATGGCGTTGGCGAAGGGAAGGAAACGCAAGAGAGATGACGAACAGACGTCGAACGGCGGGACTGAAGCAGTGAAAACACAAGACGACAACCAGCCGGTTACTGCTACGAATTCCGAGACCACTTCCTCCCCGTCTTTCACCATCCTCGATGCCCTGTCTGCGACTGGACTACGTGCACTGCGGTACGCCTCGGAGATTCCGCACACTACTCGTGTCGTTGCCAATGACCTTTCCTCTTCTGCTATTCAATCGATGAAAATGAACATTGAATACAACAAGCTCAGTAAGCTGATCCAGCCCAATATTGGTGATGCTCGAGCCTATATGTATGGCCTTAGCAGCCCTGTGAACACTAATGGATAGTTCTTGCATAAAAGGCAAGTTCGATGTCATCGACTTGGATCCCTATGGCAGCGCAGCGCAGTTTTTGGATGCAGCGGTACAGGCCGTGAAGGATGGCGGCCTCATGTGTGTCACCTGCACCGATGCTGGGGTTTGGGCGTCCAACGGTTACCCTGAGAAGGCATTCTCGTTGTACGGCGGCGTACCGCTCAAAGGCTCGCATTCTCACGAAGCGGGGCTACGTTTGATTTTGCACGGACTAGCAACAGCTGCTGCTAAGTATGGATTGGCGATTGAACCCCTTTTGTCACTCTCGATTGACTTCTACGCTCGGGTCTTTGTTCGTGTTCATCGTTCACCGGCCGAGGTCAAATTTCTGTCTGGGAAGACGATGGTAGTCTACAACTGCGACGCAGGTTGTGGAGCTTGGACAACGCAACCGATCACACAGACAAAACCGAAGACCGACAAAAATGGAAATCTCTTTTACCACCATGGATTCTCCCAAGGCCCAGTGGCGGACCGAACCTGCTCTCAATGTGGCATCAAGACACACCTAGCGGGTCCAATGTGGGCAGGCCCGCTACATAACCCGGACTTCATACAGAAAGTCCTTGACCTTCTGCCCGGTGTCGATAGGGAGATCTATCACACAGTTGACAGAATTGAAGGCATGTTGACCACTGCCCTTGAAGAAGATTTAGACATTGGCGATCCTCTCGGAAGCGAATCCCCAGAACCTGTCAATGCCGAAAGCGAAGGCGTCCCTGAAAATGAATACTCAGCTATCATACCTCGAGTTGACCCCTCTCTCCGAGAACAACACCCGTTCTATTTCGCACTGAGCAGTCTCTCGAAAGTGATCCATACATCGACTATCCCATTCGATGCATTCCGCGGAGCACTGAGACATCTTGGCTATCGCTCCACGCGCAGCCATGCGAAGCCTAATACAGTGCGAACAGATGCTCCCTGGGAAGTGGTCTGGGAAATTATGCGAGAATGGGCCCGTCAAAAGTCACCCATCAAGGAGAGTTCTTTGAAGCCCGGCACTGCCGGGGCGGCCATCATGGCCAAGAGTCGAGAGAAATTACAGAAGGATTGCCATGCACACCAGCCCTTGGACTTGTTAAGACGGGAAATCGTGTCTGCGGCGGAGAGTGGAAAGGACATCGCCGACTTGTTTACCAAAGTCGAAGCGGCCTTGTATCGCTCTGGATCTCGGCAACTGTCAGGGACAAGCGCGATTGTTGCACCCTCTATGAGCGAGACCCAACTGGAGGGGCAGGGACAGTCCACGCAGAACCCCCCTGGGCTTTCCGTCAAGGAACCTCACCCCAGTGAATTGAACGTTGTATTTGATGAGGGTCTTGGGAGACAGACGTTCAAGAGTAAGCGTCTTGTGAGGTACCAGATCAATCCTCGTGCAAACTGGGGGCCCTTGAACCGAGCATCTGGAAGAAGCTAGTCTGTAAACTACAAAAACTCTTGTCTTCTTATCTTTCCGGTGTTGTACCTCTCTATCTGATTACAGTTTCAGGTGCAGTAAATATTATGATTGGCAGTCTTGGCTTGTTTTGAGCGGTATGCGACAACTGTATATTCGAGTCTAATCACCATCCATTGAAACTTTGAATGTACAATCCATGTCTTCGTGGTCCGTCAAGAGTTGAAGGCGCTATTAAGATTCTTACCCATGCAAATCTACAAAATAGAAAGCCATGTCCTTCTAATAAGCCAGAGTCACAAGATTAAAAACTATTGAATAGTCTCAAAGCGGATATGATACCAACAGGAAAAAATCTATCTACACTGGAATGCATGCGTAATGAACTTCTAACCCACATCTCTCATCAGAACATTAAAACTGGGATACTGCGACTGCGACTGCCTGGAATTCACTGTGGCTAATGCTCACAGTAATCTGCTTCACGCCAGCCTGTTTAGCGGCCTCTGCAGCAGCACCGAGGAGCTGGTGAGGTCAGTTAGTAAGGTTGGAATGCAAAAATTGGGTGAGATGCAAACTTACATTGACTTCGGGGGCTCCCGTGGAGCTGCTCACGATCTCAATGTCCTTCAGTGGGGCACCGGCACCTTTGCTGGAAACACCGAGCGACTTGAACACCGCCTCCTTCGCACTCCATCTACCCGCGAACGAGGCCTGGGGAGAAGCTGCGTTGAGGCAATACTGCTGTTCATTCGCAGTGAAGTTACGCTCAATGAAGGTCTCGTTGTCAATGTTGACTGCCTCGATGTTCTCAACATCAACGCCCACTTCGAGTTCTCGGCTGCATTTGCCTTGGCGAGAGACTCAACCATCTGCTTGGTGCTCTCAACGCCCTTGTCGTTCGCCTTGGGGGGAGCAGACGGGAACTTGAGCTCAGAGGTCTTCTTATCAACAATGACACGGTAGTCAGGGTTGAGGAAGACCTTGCTCTGCAAGTCATCCTCATAAGGAGCCTTGTTCTTAGCGACGAAAATGCTGTTGTTGATCAGGCCATTGTGGAAGAACCGGTAGGCCTTCTTCTGTCTGGCTTCGACCTTGGCCTTGTAGGCTTGGAATTGGCTGCGTTCGAGAGTTGCAAAGAGGTATTTAGGGTGCACACCAATAACCTGAGCTCCCTTCTGGCCGAATCCGAAGGAAGTCACCGAGAATGCGTTGATGCCGTCGGTTTGAATGCTGCGACTAGGGTAGACAATGTAATCGAACTTCTCCATGACCTTGTCCACGTTATCAGCATTGCGGTTACCAGGAACCAAACCAGACTCCAGGACCTGGAGACAGCCGTTGAACATCCAAGCACCTGCAGCACCCTTGGGATGACCGGTCAGGTACTTCTGGAAAATACCCAGAAGAGCATTACCCTTCTTCCGACCCAAGTGCTTCATCTGCTGGCAGATGACGTCCGACTCGTTCTTGTCATTGGCGACCGTGGAGGTACCATGGAATGACGCAACACCGATATCATCCACAGTAAGACCCAAGTGGCGAGCGCACCACGCAGGGGTGCGATGCGAGAGTCTTGCTTCCAGAAGTTATTGCCCAGGCTGAATTGGGCATCCTTCTCCTGTCGGGTGGCCTCGCGTTCGATATGCTGGGCCCGTTCCTGGAGGTACTCAGACACATCGAAGGACTCTGGGCTTTGAGCCTGCATAGCTTCAACCTCTTCCTGGAGATATAACAGCTCGGACTCCTGCCACTCCTTGATCTGCTTCTTGCGCAGATCGAGCTGCCGGCGACGATACTTGATGTCCAGGAGGGGAGACGGGAACTTGCCGGGGTTCTCTCGAGCAGTAGTAAGAACGCCTTGGCCGGGGGCTGGCACGGAGCGGCCAATCTTGTCCGTAGCCGTCGTAGTCAATGCAATGATACCGTGAATCGGAACTCCCATATCGAGAGCCAGCTGGGCGCTGATTGACAGTTGCATACCACAACCCTGCGATTCCATGAAACCGGCACGCGTGGTTGTGGTAGGTCGAGACATTTCCTGGGGAGTGCGTCCGTGGGCGAATTCGTCTTCGGCGTTGCTGGTAGCCTTCATGTTGGCGAACTCGTACGATCCTTCCTCCTGGAAGTCATCGAATCCACCAACGAAGCAGACACGAGCTTTGCCCTCCACAATCGTCTCATAACCGATGTCAACGGACTCGACAGCGGTGGCACAGGCACCAACCGGCGTCTTGATCGGTCCGGTAGAAGATAGCAACAACATGTTGACCCAGGCGCTCATGGTGTTGATGAACGACTCTTGCAGGATGTCCTTCTGCAATGGCTTGTCAAGGTAACGGTCCTTGTACATGCCCCTCAAGGCGTGAGTGCCACCGATACCGGAGCCGATGCAGTTACCGACCTCAGACAAGTGGACATACTTGTAGAACTCGTACGGATCCGTGATACCAGCGGAGAGCATGGACTCGGCAGTACAGACAAGGACAAACAGAGTAACCGGATCAACCTGCTCGATGATGTCGTCGGGTATACCATAACGCTTGGCATCCCATCCAGTGGGCACTTGGCCAGCGACCAGGCGGTCAAACTGAAGCGCCTTGGGAATAAGGAGGGTGGCGCCCTTGCGGAGACGGACAGTGTATTCCCCAGATTCCGGCAGCTCAAAGATCTCGACCTTCTCGCCGTGTTCCCGCTTGAACTCCTCTGCTGTTTCTTTCGAGGCTTCGAAGGGATCAAGATCTTCCTCGATCACAATCTCTTGGAGCAATTGCTTCTTCTTTGGATCATAACCCTTGAACAGCTCTGGCTCAATGAGACGGATACCGGAATGTTCGAGGATATGCTTTTCATACTTCGACTTGATGTCCTTATCATCGACGGGGTCTCCGGTCTTGGAATCCACCCAGCCAGAGTATGCCTTTCCTTTGAGAGGACCATTGTGGTGACGGATGAGACCCATGATCCATGCCATTTCCACGCAGCCCTCAAGGGAGAACTTGCCGTAGGCTTCCATTTCCCATCGGGTTCTGGAATTTCCCCACGGACCGACTTCGGCGAATCCAGTGACAACGACAACCTTGTCCAGATTCACCATTCCCTTGAGAGATTCGTGCAGAGGCTGAACTTCCTCTTCCCAGTTCGGCAGGCTCGGGAACTCAAACTTGATATTGGCACGAGGCTCCGCAACGACACGCTTGTAAAGCAATTCGCTGGCTTCGCCGTTGATGATCTTGTTTTCGATGGCAGTTTCCTTGATCACTGCCTGCCGGACATCGCTGGTTTCCATGATATCCGTGCGCAGCTTGGTCATGAGGCCCTTCAGATCGGGGATGAACTGAAGGCCACCGTTGAGATCAGCCCAAACAGGGTCAAGCTGACAGAGGTTGACGATGGGAGGTGCCATCAGGCCGAGCAAATTGAAGGCCATCTCCTGCTGCGAGAAAGTGCGCACACCCAGTTTCTCCACGCCTTCGGCAACCATGTTGTTGCCGCTCATCAGGCCGGTACCGCGAGTCCAACCAATCACTGCACCGCAGATGGTGAGGTAGTTGCTCCAGCTCTCTGAATACCAGCGGTTGAAGAGGGTCTCCAGGGCGAGCTTGGACTCGGAATACAGACCGTCATTGCCGAAGGTGCCGTGGTTGGGAGACAGGGGGAGGATGACCTGAGCCGGCCGGGTCTCAAAGCCATGGTCCTGTTTTTGAGATTTGATGCAGCCCAGGAGGCGCAGCAGATTGGTCAGCATAATGCGATGGGCCAACTCCGACTTGGAATCGATGGAATCAATTTCGCGACCATTCTCTGGGATAGCAGCGAACGGCACCACAAAGTCCAGATCCCACCCAAGTCCCTTCTTGGTATCATAGATGTAGTCGACCAGGGCTTCCACGTCCTGCTTGCTACCCTGGTTGAAGGGGACCACCACGAGCTGAGAGCCGCGACTACCATAACGAGCGTACATCGCCTGGTAGTACTCCGTCACCTCCCGCGAGTATCGGCTGGTGGTGACAACAACCTTCGCGCCACCGCTGACCAGACCTTGTAGGACCTCCGCGCCAATGGACCCAGCACCGGCACCGGTCATCAGAACATTCTTACCCTGGAAGGACAGTCCGGACTGGGCCGCGGACTCAACACATCCAGGTAGGCACCGGTGAGCTTTTTGTTGTATTCCCAACCATGCTCCGCCTTCTTCTTGAGGTGCAGGAAAGGAATGGTTTCAACCTTGCCTGCACGAGGGGCGCCGGTGTGCTTGACGGAGTTGCGACTGGATTTCTTGCCGTTACCGTTCTCTTGGGGCATGATCTGATTTTCGTTCATGCCGAGAGCACGGATGACCTCCTTGTAAAGGGCATTGAATTGCAGCTGAGAAGACTTCGACAGGCGATGCTGTCTCCGGATCATCTTATAGACACTGCGAAGGTCATTCTGAACCTTGGTACGGTTGCTGTACTCCGAGATAGGACCGCCCTCGGCCATCTGCTTGACGTAATGCTCCAATTTACGTGCACTGGCGCGGGGAGTCTCCTTGTATCCGATGTTTCCTCGGGCGTCCACAGTAGTCTGGGGTCCGGTAGGGACGGCCACATCCTTGTAAACCGGGGCCACGCCGAGGACTTCGCGGCAGTTTTCGATGAGTTGTTGGCCAAGCTCCTTGGCCAGCTGGTAAGTCTCGCCACGTTCCGTGGGGCAGTTGTCGATGTGATACTGCATGAACTCCAAGAGAAGGGGGTTGGAGCGGTTCATGATGCGAATACATTGGCTGACAATCTCTCGGTCCACGACCTTCAGGCGGCCGAAGATGATATCGTAGTACATGCTTAAGGCATCTTGACGGGCCCAGTTCCACGAGGAGTCATAGATCCGAGCCTTGAGGGCGTCAAAGGCGGGTTCGATTCCGGAGGCATAGAAATCGCCGTGTTCCGCCTGCCAGAGATCCAACTGGGCCTGGAGGGCCTGTTGGGTCTCTTGGGAGGAGATGAAGGCTTTCTGGCCGGCTCGGAGATCCATCTTCAGGTAGCGCGCGATGAGCTCGAGTTGCTGCTTGAATAACGCACGCTGATCCTTGGTCAAGGCATCAATGGCAGCGGGGTCCATCATCATGCCTCCGGCACCGGCACCGCTATCACCTCCAGCAGTGGGGGCAGACAGGCTGATGCCCGCGTTCGCGGCATACTTGTTGGTGATCTCATCCAGATAGACCTTGGCATCGGCCTCCGAGCCAATTCGTGCCGGGGGCTCCATGGTTAACGCAAGGAGCAGCACTCCATCCTGGCGACCGGATTGAAGGCCCCACCGGGTCTCCAGATACTTGCGAACGGCAGTGATGTTAAAGCCACCAGGCATCTTGGAGGACACCAAACGAGCAATGAGAGAGGAAGACTGCTTGCCTAGCTGGCCATTGAACGTGGCCTGCATAGCGGCACCCAGCTCGTCGAGCGGAGTATCCTCTGGTTTCTCCGGGGTCGACCCGAATTCTTTACCCAGATCGCCTAAGATCTCATTCTGCAAGGTTGATTTACCGCCAACCAGGTCCTTGATGGCTTTCGTCAATGGAACATCCGACAGGCCCTTCTTCAGCTTCTGTGCAACCAAAGTCCGGAGCACATCCACCGCTGTGACGGGAGCATCCTCGACCGCGGCAGCCGGACCAGCACTGGGAGGAGGCGCCGCGGCCGCTGCAGGAGCAGCTGAAGTGGCCGCCGGGGCGGCAGGGGTCGACGTGCTGGCCGCCGGAGCAGGTGTCGGTTCGGGCTCTTCTTCAACGGGATCCACATCGTAGTAGATCTCTTTGGAATCCTTGTTGTAGCACAGTATTTGACGTTGTACAGAGGTAGCGGCATCATATGCTTCGTACTTGGAGGCGAGCGTCCGTCGGGCCATTCCACCCAGGGTGTCTGCCGGGCCGATTTCGACAATGCGCTCCGTCCGCTTCTCGGCGAGGATGACATCTTGCGTTTCAATCCATCTTACGGGAGAGGCGAACTGGTAGGCCAACAACTCCACTAGCAGCGTGTGGGCGAGCTCCTGCTCAACTTCGGGGCGCATTGTGGCGGAAGGTATGGTAGTGGTGGGGGGATATCAAGACAAATTCCAATAGCGACCAGAGATATACAAGCGCCCAGATGGCGAGCCGGACGCAGGCGTTATGTCGTGAGGGGAGAGACGTGGAAGAAGAAAGTGGACGATTGAGTGGTTGTGAAGGTATATTGAGGTATGGTATGAGGAGACGGGGGAGAAAAAAAAAGTGGTGAGGAGAAGATTAAAGGACTAATTGAAAGAGAAGAACACACTTTAGACCTGAGCGACGGGGCAGAATCAGCAAGCAGTTGAGGAAAGACAAGAAAACACCATGGCTTGAATCCGCAGTCGGGTCAATTGGAAGCTGGCAGTCCGAGGGGGAGGGGGGGAGAAGCGGTGGGCGTGAGGGAGGAAAAGGTATCCAACATGAATGGGGGGGGGAAAAATAGTCGGGAAAAACTCACCCCAGTCTGGGACCACAAGCGGCGGTGGTGGTGGGGGGGGGAGAGAGAGGGAGCCAAAATGGGCAGGACAGAACCCAATGTCTGGCGGAGCGAATGAAGCGGGAGGCAGAGGGCAATGGAGGAGGAAGAATGGCGAGGAGGAGGAGGAGGGAGAAGGGGAGAGAAAGATGGTGAGGATTTGGTGAGGGTTGTTGGGGTGGATCAGCCTGCATCGGCCGGGGGTTCCATCCGTTGGATCCACGCCTGGTTGAGTTGAGCTTGTCCTCCCATTCACCCATGGCCTGGGTCATCCTAGGAATATTCTCCCGCCTTCCTTCATTTACCATCCTTCTGATGATTCCCGACCGGAGCCGCAGGGACCGAGGATATTGCAGGGGACCAGGATGGACTGCCGGGTTTCATCGTATCGACACCTAGGGCCTAGGTACTAGTAGTACTACGATTATTATTCTGAGGAAGAGATGAACCTCAAACGCTGGAAGAAATTTCTGGCCCACAGGGAGACCATGGGCCCGCTGCCGGAGACACACCACGCCTCCACCGATGGTCTCCTGGTCTCATCGACGTCGATAGTTCTCTGTACAAGAGTGTCGGTGCTGACTTTGCCGCCATTGCATTCACGCCCTCGTCGCTGGCACTAAGATCCCATGGCGGGACGATCATCGGCTTGCCGGCGAGCAACCACTGAGCTGCTGCTCACGGGCAATGCCTGGTACCAGCAACGTAAATGACCGGCGCCCGACGGCGCTCCGCCGCGGCCACGGTCAGGTATGGTCAGGGGGCCCAGCATCGGTCCAGCCCAACCGTTTTGGAGCTTTGGGGAGATGCCGGGTGCCACCATACCCGATCGGGGCAGTTCCCATTCAACCAGGCCATCCGCCCAGCCGGTTGGTTTCAACATCCATCCGTCTCATCTTCATCCTCAATCCTCGCCCGCTGGAGTCTCCTCTTCTACCCTCCGCCCTGTCTCGGTCGACGTCGCCTTCCCCACCTCCCTTCTCCTGTCTCTTCTCTCCCTCTCCCTGCTTCTCATCGTGTTTCCTTTTCCATTCATGCTGTAATCATATTCTTTTCACCCTCCCCTCATTCCGCACATCTCCTTCTTCCCTCCCACTTCAATTCCCCTCCCCGCTGGGTTTCCTGTTCGGCTCGGCGGTGAACCGGCTTGATCACGCTTAATTATCTACTGCTGGGAGACTAGGATAGTCAATTGCACTAATTGGTACGTTTTTTTCTCTTTCTTTTCCCTTGTCCGTGGCGCATTCAACTTTTTTTTTTCTCTCTCGTCTATATACGAGGTGGAAAAGGAAGAGGGAAAAGCTTGTCAGCCAGTCCTTGAAGCACAAACATTGAAGTTAACGTGCAAAAATCCACCAATATCGTGACTTTGGGTCAATTGCTAATCTGGTTCATGTCCTCAAGTCTCCGCTGTTAATTTTTTTTTCTCGCCCTCCCCCGCCTTCTTCCCTCCATCCCCGATCCAAAATGTACGGCACATCGACCGCCCCTCAGACGGGCATCAACACCCCGCGCTCCTCACAGTCGTTACGGCCTCTCATCCTGTCGCATGGCTCCCTCGAATTCTCTTTCCTCGTGCCGACCTCTCTGCATTTCCACGCCTCGCAGCTGAAGGATGGCTTCACCGCCTCTCTACCAGAACCAACAGATGAACTTGCACAAGATGACGAGCCGTCTTCAGTGGCCGAGCTGGTCGCTCGCTACATCGCCCACGTCGCCTACGAGGTGGAAGAGGGCGAGGATGATGCCCAGGGAACGTATGTGGAGGTCATGAAGCTGGCCCTCAATGAGTTCGAGCGTGCATTCATGCGAGGCAATGATGTCCATGCCGTTGCCGCCAGCCTTCCCGGGATTACATCCAAAAAGGTCCTCGTGGTGCAGGCTTACTATGCGGGCAGAGCTGCAGCCGGCCGGCCCACCAAGCCGTATGATTCGGCCCTGTTCCGGGACGCGGCGGACGGTAAAGCAAGTATCTACTCGGTCTTTGGTGGACAGGGAAACATTGAGGAGTACTTTGACGAGTTGCGGGAAGTGCATACCAACTTACCCGTCTTTCGTGGAGGACTTGATTACCTCGTCCGCCGAGTTGCTTCTCTCGCTCTCGCGCGAACCGGAGGCCAACAAGCTCTATCCTAAAGGCTTGGATGTCCTTCAGTGGCTCCAGGATCGCGACTCCCAGCCGGACACCGACTACTTGGTGTCAGCCCAGTGAGCTTGCCCTTGATCGGTCTGGTGCAGTTGGCCCACTTTGTTGTAACCTGTAAGGTTCTTGGTAAAGAGCCGGAGAGGTTCTTTCGAGATTCAATGGAACCACTGGTCACTCTCAAGGCGTAGTCACAGCCGCGGCCATTGCGTCGGCTACGACCTGGGAGAGCTTCCAGAAGGCAGCCAAGGATGCCCTTACCATGCTGTTCTGGATTGGTCTGCGCAGTCAACAAGCCTACCCTCGCACCTCCATCGCTCCCTCCGTACTCCAGGACTCGATTGAGAGTGGAGAAGGCACTCCGACCCCAATGCTGTCCATTCGGGACCTTCCTCGAGCGGCGGTGCAGGAGCACATTGACACCACCAATCAACATCTCCCCGAAGACCGCCACATTGCCATCTCCCTGGTCAACAGCGCCCGGAACTTCGTCGTCACCGGTCCCCCCCTCTCCCTGTACGGTCTCAACTTGCGTCTGCGCAAGGTTAAGGCCCCGACGGGCTTGGACCAGAACCGTGTGCCGTACACACAGCGGAAGGTCCGTTTCGTCAACCGATTCCTTCCGATCACCGCCCCATTCCACAGCCAGTATCTCTACTCGGCCTATGACCGCATTGTCGAGGATTTGGAAGATGTGCACATCGCCGGTAAATCCTTGGTGGTTCCCGTCTATGGGACGAAATCCGGTGAGGATTTGAGGGACATGGGCGATGCGAACATCGTCCCCGCTCTCGTACGGAATGATCACCCATGACGCAGTCAATTGGGAGCAGACCACTGTGTTCCCGGGGCAACTCATATCATTGACTTTGGTCCCGGTGGCATCTCCGGGTTGGGAGTACTGACCAACCGAAACAAAGATGGCACAGGAGTTCGTGTGGTGCTCGCCGGCGCCATGGATGGTACCAACGCCGAAGTGGGCTACAAGCCCGAATTGTTTGACCGCGATGAACACTCAGTCATCTACGCCATCGATTGGGTCAAGGAGTATGGTCCTCGACTGGTGAAGAATGCAACGGGCCACACCTTTGTAGATACGAAGATGAGCCGACTTCTGGGTATCCCTCCTGTTATGGTTGCAGGCATGACGCCCACCACGGTCCCTTCCGATTTTGTCGCCGCGACGATGAATGCTGGTTTCCACATCGAATTAGCGGGTGGTGGGTACTATAACGCCAAATCCATGACGGACGCCATCTCAAAGATTGAAAAGGCCATCCCTCCAGGCCGCGGAATCACTGTCAATCTGATCTACGTGAACCCCCGTGCAATGGCATGGCAGATCCCTTTGATTGGTAAGCTGAGGTCGGACGGTGTGCCGGTTGAGGGTTTGACCATTGGAGCGGGTGTGCCGTCTATCGAGGTTGCTAACGAGTACATCGAAACCCTTGGTATCAAGCATATTGCGTTCAAACCAGGTTCAGTGGATGCAATCCAACAGGTGATTAACATCGCTCGGGCCAACCCCAAGTTCCCTGTCATCCTGCAATGGACCGGTGCCGTGGTGGTGGCCATCACTCATTCGAAGATTTCCATCAGCCTATCCTTCAGATGTACAGCCGAATTCGACGCTCCGACAACATTGTACTCGTTGCCGGTAGTGGCTTTGGTGGCTCCGAAGACACCTACCCCTATCTTACGGGTGCCTGGTCCTCTCGCTTCGGCTACCCCCAATGCCTTTCGATGGGTGTCTGTTTGGCAGTCGCATCATGATTGCTCGGAAGCACACACCTCCAAAAACGCGAAGCAAGCCATCGCCGATGCCCCCGTCTTGACGATCAGGACTGGGAGAAGACGTACAAAGGCGCCGCCGGTGGGGTTGTCACCGTTCTTTCGGAAATGGGCGAGCCGATTCACAAGTTGGCCACGAGAGGTGTCTTGTTTTGGCACGAGATGGACCAAAAAATCTTCAAGCTTGACAAGGCCAAGCGTGTGCCGGAGCTCAAGAAGCAGCGCAATTACATCATCAAGAAGCTCAATGACGATTTCCAGAAAGTGTGGTTCGGGCGTAATTCTGCAGGAGAGACCGTTGACCTTGAGGACATGACATATACCGAGGTCGTTCACCGCATGGTGGATCTTATGTATGTGAAGCATGAATCTCGTTGGATCGACGCTTCCTTGAAGAGATTGACGGGTGATTTCATCCGTCGTGTTGAAGAACGTTTCACCGCCGGCGAGGCCCGTCCGTCCCTGCTGCAAAACTATTCAGAGCTCGATATACCCTACCCGCTGTCGATACCATTCTAGCCGCATATCCGGAAGCGGCGACCCAGTTGATTAATGCTCAAGATGTGCAACATTTCCTCCTGCTTTGTCAACGTCGCGGTCAGAAGCCTGTCCCCTTCGTTCCTTCGCTGGACGAGAACTTTGAATACTGGTTCAAGAAAGACTCTCTCTGGCAAAGCGAGGATCTTGAGGCTGTTGTCGGCCAGGATGTTGGCAGAACTTGTATCCTGCAAGGCCCATGGCGGCCAAGTTCTCCAACGTTATCGACGAGCCGGTGCACGATATCCTGAATGGTATTCACCAGGGCCATATCAAAAGCCTGGTCCAGGATGTGTACAACGGTGATGAAACGCGGGTCCCTGTCATTGAATACTTCGGCGGCCGCCTTGGCGACACTGTGGACGAGGAACCGGAGGTTGATGGCCTCACGGTCTCCGAAGATGGCACCAAGGTCAGCTACCGGCTGTCGTCCTCTCCGTCTGCCAACTTGCCTGATCTGAACCGTTGGTTGCGCCTCCTTGCTGGCTCCTCCTACTCCTGGAGACATGCTATCTTCCAGTCCGACGTCTACGTGCAGGGCCACCGTTTCCAGACGAACCCCATGAAGCGGATTGTTGCGCCAACTCCCGGTATGTATGTGGAGATTGCCCACCCGAATGATCCGTCCAAAACGGTCATCAGTGTTCGGGAGCCCTACCAGTCAGGAAAGCTCGTCAAGACGGTGGACGTGAAGATCCATGAGAACAGCCAGATTGGCATCACTCTCTTTGAGGGCAGAACCGCGGAAGGCGGTGTTGTTCCCTTGACCTTCCTGTTTACCTATCATCCGGAGGCAGGATATGCTCCGATCCGAGAGGTGATGGACAGCCGCAACGACCGCATCAAGGAGTTCTACTACCGTATTTGGTTCGGCAACAAGGATGTTCCTTTTGAAACCCCGACTACGGCAACCTTTGATGGCGGCCGTGAGATAATCACTTCGCAGGCTGTCGCCGACTTCGTTCACGCTGTCGGTAACACGGGCGAAGCCTTTGTCGATCGTCCGGGCAAGGAAGTCTTTGCTCCAATGGACTTTGCGATCGTTGCGGGCTGGAAGGCGATCACCAAACCCATATTCCCTCGCACAATTGACGGTGACTTGTTGAAGCTGGTCCATCTGTCAAATGGATTTAAGATGGTGCCTGGCGCCCAGCCATTGAAGGTCGGCGATGTACTGGACACAACGGCTCAGATCAATGCAGTCATCAATCAAGATTCTGGTAAAATGGTTGAAGTCTGCGGTACCATCCGCCGCGATGGAAAACCGATTATGCATGTGACCAGCCAATTCCTGTACCGCGGGGCCTACGTCGATTTCGAGAACACGTTCCAGCGCAAGGATGAGGTCCCGATACAGGTTCATCTCACCTCCAGCAGAGACGTGGCCATTCTGCGGTCCAAGGAATGGTTCCGTATGGACGAGCCTGAAGTCGAGCTGTTGGGCCAGACATTGACCTTCCGTCTGCAAAGTTTGATCCGGTTCAAAAACCAGTCAGTCTTCAGCAACGTCCAAACCGTCGGTCAGGTCCTTCTTGAGCTTCCCACGAAAGAGATCATCCAGGTTGCCTCAGTTGATTACGAAGCCGGTGCTTCCCATGGAAACCCGGTGATCGATTATCTCCAACGCAATGGAACGTCCATTGAGCAACCGGTCTACTTCGAGAACCCCATTCCCCTCAGCGGGAAGACTCCTCTGGAGCTACGTGCCCCTGCCTCGAACGAGACCTACGCCCGCGTTTCTGGCGACTATAACCCTATTCACGTCTCTCGTGTTCTCTAGCTATGCCAACCTTCCCGGAACCATCACTCATGGCATGTATACCAGTGCTGCTGTTCGCAGTTATGTCGAAACATGGGCGGCTGAGAACAACATTGGCCGTGTCCGGGGCTTCCACGTTTCGCTCGTCGGCATGGTTCTCCCCAATGATATGATCACTGTTAAACTCCAACACGTTGGCATGATCGCTGGTCGAAAGATTATCAAGGTTGAGGCTAGTAACCAAGATACCGAAGACAAGGTTCTTCTCGGTGAAGCGGAAGTCGAGCAACCCGCGACATCCTACGTCTTCACTGGACAGGGTTCTCAGGAGCAAGGAATGGGCATGGAACTCTATAACAGTAGCCCCGTCGCCAAAGAGGTTTGGGATCGGGCGGACCGCCACTTCATCGAGAATTACGGTCTGTCGATTATCGACATCGTGAAGAATAACCCTAAGGAACTCACGGTCTACTTTGGTGGTCCACGTGGAAAGGCCATTCGTCAGAACTACATGTCGATGACTTTTGAGACAGTCAATGCAGACGGAACCATCAAATCCGAAAAAATATTCAAGGAGATTGATGAAACCACGGCGTCGTACACTTACAGATCTCCTGCTGGTCTTCTTTCTGCTACGCAGTTCACACAACCTGCTCTGACACTAATGGAGAAGGCCAGCTTCGAGGATATGCGCTCCAAGGGCCTGGTTCAAAGAGATAGCAGCTTTGCCGGTCATTCACTTGGTGAATACTCTGCTCTCGCCGCCCTCGCCGATGTCATGCCTATTGAAAGCTTGGTCTCTGTTGTCTTTTACCGTGGTTTGACAATGCAGGTTGCCGTCGAACGTGATGAGCAGGGTCGCTCCAACTATTCGATGTGTGCTGTCAACCCGAGCCGAATTTCCAAGACTTTCAATGAACAAGCTCTGCAGTACGTCGTGGAGAACATTTCGGAACAAACTGGATGGCTTCTTGAAATTGTCAACTACAACGTGGCCAACATGCAATACGTGGCTGCTGGTGACGTAAGTCTTCTTTTTCTTCGCTCCCCTTTGATGAGATTCTCGTGATCCCTTATTAACTTCCTCGCAGCTTCGCGCACTTGACTGCCTCACGAATCTGCTTAACTACCTGAAAGCGCAAAATATCGACATTCCTGCCCTCATGCAGAGCATGTCGCTGGAAGACGTCAAAGCCCATCTTGTGAATATTATCATGGAGTGTGTCAAGCAGACTGAATCCAAGCCCAAGCCTATTAATCTTGAGCGTGGGTTCGCCACCATTCCCCTTCGCGGGATTGACGTTCCCTTCCACAGTACTTTCCTCCGTTCTGGTGTGAAGCCATTCCGGTCATTCCTGCTCAAGAAGATCAACAAGACTACTATTGACCCCAGCAAGCTTGTCGGCAAGTACATTCCGAACGTTACTGCTCGTCCATTTGAAATCACCAAGGAGTACTTCGAGGATGTATACCGACTCACCAACTCTCCCCGTATTGCTCATATTCTGGCAAACTGGGATAAGTACGAAGAAGGAAATGACACTGGCTCCCGCGGCGCTGGTGCCACTGCTTGAAGTATTACCCTAATTTTTGTCGACTCTGCTGGTTTTGTGAATGGTGTTGTTCATGAGCTTTCTCTGAACGCCTGGTGTTTAGAATTTCGTTTTAAACTGTCTCATTTCAGTGGAGCATATTATACCTTCTTCACGCGTATTTGTGTCTAGAAAAACTTTGAATAACGTTACTTTGTTACTTGTTTGCCTCAAACAGGAGTAGAGATGATACAAAGATCATTAGGCCTGACGAACCAGAGGCCGGCCAGGACAATTGTGTACCGATATCAGACGCTTAATCCATAGTCCCCCGCGGGATTATCAAATGCCAGCGAAGGACATTTATGAGGTCATTCTGAACTACTCAACACGACGAAGCTTCCACAACGCTTGCTCTGCAACTCGAATACTAAATACAACACGCGGACTATAGACAAACGGATGACGCTGCTTCTCTCCGATCAACTCTCCTTCAACAAACCCGGTCTCAATAGCCGATCCTCTTTGCCGTACACACCCACCTCCTTGACAATAGCAATGAATCTTTGGTGGTTTCCTCCGATACGAGGACGGAATTTTCGGAGTAAATCGGTGCTTAAAATCCCGGATTGGGGGATGGCAGCATGGATTTCTGCCGGGGTAGGGAAACCTTGACCCCCGGCTGGCCCTGGGGTAGAAACCCGAGTCTGGCCTATAGATACTACTTATCAGCATTTTCGAATTTCACCAGTATATGTATCCGATTACTTACCTCTCAATGATTCAGGGCTACTGGCACGACTTCCTGAGAAGCTCCTGCTAGCCAACGGTACCGGGCTCCCGGCCCTTGATCCCTGTGGCGTGCCACCCTGGGAGGCTACCGAAGGAGGATTCAACTTCAGCTTTTTCGTCTTGCCACTTTCGCTCATCTCCCCGCCAGAGCCAGCGCCTCCATCGATGTCGCTGCCAGACCCGGCTCCCCCAGTTTGTAAATTACGCACACGCTTTTTCCCAACCTAGAAGGAGTCAATATGAGACCGATAATACACGCACGTTCACCCGTCTACACGGAAATAGTGGCACTTACCGAGGCTGATGCCGTTGCGGCCGGGACATTGGACGAGAAGTAGGTTGAGGTGTTGCTTGGGAAGAATTATGCTTGTTTTTCCCCTTCTTGCGCG
The DNA here is from genome assembly GCA_039763685.1 of Aspergillus micronesiensis. Taxonomy (NCBI): domain Eukaryota; kingdom Fungi; phylum Ascomycota; class Eurotiomycetes; order Eurotiales; family Aspergillaceae; genus Aspergillus; species Aspergillus micronesiensis. The sequence goes on along the minus strand of JASHHO010000089.1, from coordinate 50,463 downwards.
AAGTATCAGTCCCACTTGCATCGGACATATTAGGAGACCCCAGGCGCTTTCGCGAGGCATTGGTTGGTCCCTTTTTCAACGGGTCGGAATGTTTTGACCGTCCTGAGGGTGTGTTATTCCCTTTGGAAGAAGCCGGCTCCTTCTTGTTCTTCTCCTCTTCGGCCTTTCTCTCCTCCTCCTTAAGTCTCTCTGCATCGCTTTCATCGGTACTCTGGATGTAATAAGTAACTTGATGCAACAACAGGTAGAGAAATGACGACATACCTCTTCATCGGAATAGGGATTGACATCAGAGCCGCTGCTGTAGTCGTAGTTCTTCTCTCTCCTCTTGAGGGCCTTCCTTACCCCTTTTCCGAGAACACGACGCGCTTCCTTTTCTCGCTTTTCTCTCTTCTCTTCCTCTTCATACTCTTTTTCGTCTTTCAAGTCAAAGACATTGGCTTTCAACTGGTCCTGTTTGATTCTTTTTTCAGACGCTTTGGTTTCCTCATCCTCATTGAAAAGATCATCATGCTCCTCATCATCAGCGAATCGATCTTCCTCAAAATCCATTTCGTCCGCCTCCAAGCCGTGCAGCAGCTGGTGTGCCCTGTTTGCCAGCATATACCTTGCGCTGCTTGGCGAATTGCTCCAATTCTTTCCGTTGGGCAAGTTCCTGCTGCTTTTCCATGAACCATCTTGGGTCTTTGACCTTTTTTGCCATGAATCTTTCAGCCTCTTCTATGGTCAGAGCCTTGAATTGATTCTTGGCATTGAATCTATACCACTTCTCCACAGGGATGATTCTCATTTTACCTGTATTCTCGAGAACAAAGACTGCGTGCGTTTCTGAAAGCGCAGCCTCATAGTTCCCAACCCAAATGTTTTTGTTATCGAAATCCTCCAAATGCCATGGCAAGGCTTCTTCATATTTGATCCGAGTCCTGGCAATCTCCTCTGGCGTCATGTCAGTCTTGGAGACTTGCTGTGTTTTTTGTTTGGGCGCGTTCGCTCTTTTGGTGCTGACCCCATAGAAGGGGCAATCTGAGCGAGATTTTCCTCGCGCTCCTTCTCCCGCGCACTTTTCGCGCTTCCAACTCTTCACGTTCAGCATCATCTATATGGTGGCTAGATTCCGAGGCGGCCTTGTGAGGACCTTGGCCTTTGTCAGAACTCATATCATGAGTTCGCGCGCGCGGATCGCGACGTTGCAGTCGGACTGGACGGGTAAATTGAGACTCATCGCGAGGATCCACGGTCTTTTTCGACGCAAATCTAGCAATGTGGTGTTTGAGCCCTTCACGCAATGCTCGTTTCGTGGTCACCAAAGGATAGTCCGTGTAGGTTTCTGATAGCAAGGGGCACTGAAACCCATTCGCTCCGAACTTGGTTTGGGAGGAAGTCGGTAGGCTTGTCTCAAATCGCGACGCTAAGGGGGCTGCTGGTCGCGGCGGCGCTGGTTTCACGGATGTTGTCCCGATGCTGAAGATTTGGGGGGGAGCTTTTTTTTGGGCCGAACAAAGGATCTGCTGCTCTTGGGCGACGAATACGCATTGGAGGGGCCCCATTTGCAGTGTTGGGGGTCCGCAAATTCGGATCATTCGAAGGTGTGGTCATGATACCACCAGCTCACGATCGATGATGAATTGTGAAATGACTGATACCTGGGTTAGATGGAGATGGAGGTAGGGTACCATATGATGAATATGAGCAAAACGCGGCATATGAACCTATATCATGAATGATAATCGCGTGGTGAAAAGAGAAACGTGGCAAGGTGCTGGTGGCTGCGTTGGTGTTGAGGCAACAAAGGAAGAGAGAGCTGGAGAGAAGAGGAGAATGAGTGAGGTGTTGCTTATTAAGCTTTCCTTCGGGACGCCGATCTAGTATGCAAGCCACCCATCACTACAGCTAGTGCTGCGAATACGAGTAGTACTAATGATATCATCCTACCCACCACCCCTTCGAGGTATTATTAGGCTCCCGACTTCGCGCAAAATTGCCATGACCACAGCTCAATTTGGAGCCGTAAGTCAGGGTGATGATATTCCCCGCTTCTTGCCAGCCTTCTGCAGGTATGTTTCACCCGTCAGATCACCAGCGAAGTCACAAACCTTAAAACAATTCCACAACCTTCTGCTCCTCGTCCTGCTCTGGAACTCCAACTGTGTCCAGGCTGCCGGTGCCTTCCACTTGCGGTAAGTTTGTTTTCTCTTCGCCTTCTCGTCACGCATCAAGACTTGCACCAGTCTGTCACATGCCTCGCGAACACCTTCATCGTCCACGTGAAGGTGGCATTCCCGAATGATGGGGTAGACTTTGACCGCTCTCATTTGATCACGTCCTTCCCGTGTCGTTGTCAATAGTAGTAAAGTTTCGAGATGTGTGAGGACAATGTTATGATCACTGTCTCTCTTTTTATCCGGAGGCAGGAGTTGAAGGTCAGGCAGCATGTCCCATTGAATCCTCCTCATCGTACTCCTCAGGCCCATAATCGGTAGTAATATATAAGGGAGAAGGTTTGCCTCGTCGTCAGCAAAGAGCGTTGGATGGAAGGGAATGTCGAATGCGACGTTCTTTAATGTAGACGCAACGCCCCTTCGGCGAATGACACTGTCATGCTCGGTGAAAACTGTAAGCTTCGTCACGGAACAACTCCATCATAGTCCTGCCTTGTGGTGAAGTAGGCTCGACCTTCTTCGGACTTTGAGATATCGGCGAACACGTATGACAGGTAATCATAGTTGACATGCTTGTTGAGGCCACCTTCGGCGCCTTTCACGAAGCAATCCATTAACTGATCGATTACGTTGGCGGAAGTCGACACACCCTCAGGAACCTTTCGTTTCATGGTGAGGAGCCGGAGCATCTTTTCGGATTTTACAATGTTTGCCAGTAACATTGCAATGTCGTCTGCAATTGACTCTTTCACATTCTAAGGCGCCAATGCATGTCAATCAGCATCTGTCCCAGATGATGGCTGCGTGTTTCTCGGTATCAGGTGCTTACCGTTAATTTGATCATCAGCGTCTCGACGAACGCGTCATCTTCGGCAAGGTTCGATAGGACTTCCTCATCAGCCGATAAATTGAGACATGGTCAGGGCATTTTTTGCAATTGGCTAAGCAAGGGCGCAAAGGTGGCGCGTTCGTCAGCATCCACATGGCTGGCAGGCTTCGTTTCATTATTTGTACTGACTTTATAGTCTCTAACCAAAAGCTTCAAATCCGAATAGGCAATAGTTGATGTCGCTTGAAGAGGTCCGGTTGAGCTGTTGAGAAGCCGACGAGATTTTCGCATGCTGGAAATGTTACTCCATGTGCCAGAGTTGACGTGATTGGGAAACCAGGGTTGGATATTCTGGATGATTGGCGACGAGGGGGTCATGTACCGATTTGCCTGATCTGAGTATTACCATGGTGAAGGAACTCGACCAACTGATATAGAAAACACGAAATCATCAGCACTTGCTTGAAAGATTCGCAAGATAATATAGACAAAAAGTTCTCACCTCTTCCAGCTCGGTGGGCATTGTGCACAAGGGGCCAACCGACTCAGCAAATATGGGGTTCTAGATGGAGGGTGTTGCCCCCGGCGTATACAAAAATCCAGAGTTCGAGGGCTTGCGTCGAAGTAACAGAACTTGAGGTAGTTGGAAGTGATTCGCCCGACCCTGGGTTTGGAGGTCCTTTTTTTTCACCACTTTTTTTATGTAAGGTGGGGTTGGCTTCTGCTCCAACGTCACGGACGTGGGGTCGTCTAGAGAGAGGAGTAGGAGATTATGATGATATTACGATAGCGCTGGCAGTGGTGCAAAGTGGCTTTGCGACGGTACCATTAGCCTTCCACTGTAAATTCTCCATGCTGTCAGCCATCATGTGAGGTCCCTTCATAGTAGGTAGGAAGTACTTGGGTAGAAAGATGGGGTTTCCTAGGTATTATCTAATCTCCGCGGGAGCACTTGTCTCCACCATCCCAAGCACAGTGGGAAGGATGTCTCGAGCTTCTTCCACGTTCAGGAAGAGGAAACGAAGTGAAGTCCTCTGCTCCTCGTCCTTCGGCCTTTGTTCCAATTTCTAAAGCCAATATGGTAGCGGAACCTCTGGGTGAAGGTGACCCTGCACCCAATCTCAACGAGATTCACGATGTTCTTGTCGAACTCGCTTTTCGCGCTGGTGATATCATCACGGGTGCTCTCCCTAGTAATGAGGCAACCGGGGAGAAGAAGAATAGTAAGTGGGGGTTCTGAACTGAATTACCGCTTCATGACGAAGGGCCCAAAAAATAACAAAAAACTGATGCATTGCTTATCAGGTGCCGACCTGGTCACCGAATATGACCGTGCTGTCGAAGAGATGGTATCCACCTCATTGAAAGAAAAATATCCAAACTACCAGTATGCCGATTGCCTTATATCTTTCCTTTGTTTCCCTCTCCTCTTTCAATATCTGTGTGCCTCCAGTCAACATACTCATACACTCTCAGATTCCATGGGGAAGAGAGCTACGATCCGTCCCGTCCATTGACTGATGCCCCAACTTTTGTGATTGATCCAATTGATGGAACTGTGAATTTCGTGCATGGGTTTCCCCACGCCTGCATCTCCCTTGGCTTCACCATCAACCGTAAGGCCGGTTGTGGGCGTCGTCTTCAACCCAGCTAGTCGTGCTTTATACACCGCTATCCGTGGCCAAGGGGCCTTTTTAAATCGTACAAGGAGGCTTCCTCTTAAAGGTAGTGACACCGATCCACTGTGTGGGTTACAGAATTCTCTCGTTGGTATCGAATGGGCTCTGATCGGAAAGGATCAAACTGGCAAACTAAGGTCCGGACATATGAAAAGCTTGGCCAGGACAAGGAAGACGGCGGTGCGATGGTTCGTGCTATGCGCAGCATGGGATCCGCGGCGCTTAACCTCTGTGCTGTTGCAGAAGGTACCCTTGACCTCTACTGGGAGGGTGGCTGCTGGGCATGGGATGTGTGCGCAGGTTGGGTTATTGTAACCGAGGCCGGTGGCATTGTTGTCGATGGAAGGCCGGGAGGGTGGGAGCCTACAGTAGATGGAAGGGCTTATCTTGCTGTTAGGGCATCTCCAGGTGATGCAGGCCAGAAGGATTTGATTGAGGAATTCTGGGGGAATATCCAGGGGACTTTGAAATATTAACAATGAACTGTCCTGAGGCTGTGCCAAAAACTTATGTAGGTTACACGTTATAAATATCCATGTCTACCAAGGCGGAAGTTTCGTCTATCTGTCTATCTCTATATACACACAATCAAATAGGGGTCACTCATTAGGTAGCCCAGTTGTCGGTAATCGCATCCCCCCCCCTGGTCGCCGGTAGGCCGGAGGACTCCCAATGAGCATCCATGATGGCCAATATTGCAGTGAATCAAGAGGTAACAAGGGTGTATGGCACGATCCTATCTCGTGTCATGTCGACTTTCTGAACGGCTTCCACGGTGGTCGTTCAATTGGGCATCAGTTACCCCCCCCCGGGGCTGTTTCCGTTCATTTCCTGTATTTATGATGAGCGATGCTATCCCTTCGGTAATGTTTATAGGAGGATCGGTTTGATGGTCTGCAGACGCATTCCCAAAGTGAGTGTCAATCAGGTGTTTGACCACCGGCCATCCATACGCGTTCGTGAACATTCGCCTGACTATGATGTTATTATGCGCATCAGGTTCCACCGAACGAGTACTTTGCGCCATGACAGATTGCGATGGTAAGCCCTCGCAATCTTTTCCTCTATCTTAAGCCCGTTCTCGCCCTCATTGCCACTCTGAAAAGAATGGCTCCGGACTCCTCCATCGGGCGAAGTCGGCGGCGACTCTGTCGGCTTTGCAGGCGCGTGACCGAACGTTCTAGTACGTTTTTTAGGGGGCAACGGGGGTGGCACGTCACAGGGGCGGTAAACCCGATCATGGAAGATCGTTCGGGGCCTTGAGGTAGGATCGGTGATGAACTCCATGGGGGGCAGCGGAGGCAAGAGCAGATCGCTAGCTGATTCGAAAAACGTGGTTCTAGGAGGCGCATGAAGCCCATATTCATCGTATAAATGTTCACGAGTCAACGACTCATCATGATGCGGGCCTGAAACGATTGACGCCCTGTCAAATCGTCAGAAGGGCCAAGCGTCTGGCTACGCCTGTATATCTTGCCATGCCTGGATTCAGAGGGCCCATTTGTCGCATCCTTGGGTTTGAAAAATGTGAAAAGGTTGCTCAGTGGGCTGTATGGCGATGAGGGCAGCGAGTTCTTGCCGGATCTGACGCCCACAGTCTCGGCTGATTGGCTTGATGTCTGCGGCCGGTAAAGCAGTTTAGTATCATTCGCGGCCGTTGCAGGTCCGGTAGAGGTCGTCGAAGACTGCGAGATGATCGCATCTGTTGGCCCAAGTTCCGGGAACGGGCTGCTTTCCTCGTTGTCGTCTGGTTTCATACCGGTGACTGGTCGAATGGCTTGGGGAGATTTGGAATTTGCACCAGTTAATTCGGCCCAGCCCATTCGGCCATTCGGCCAACAATGCCGTTGTCTCTTCTTGCCTTTTCCACCCGGTCGAGCCCCTTCCAGTCCAGGAACAGCAAACATGATGTCCTAAGGGGTACGATCCCATCGTTGACAACATTAGAGTATATGGTTCGGCGCTGGAATTTGGCAAGAACTTCATGAGCAGGCCCACACGGTAAAATCCTAAGCAACGGCTTGGACCCGGCATCTGAATAACCTTGTGCCTTTGCATGCTCACCCTTGCCTCCGATCAGAGCCTCCCAGCCGCTTCTCACCCGGGGAGCACTCCAACTGAGTCCCAGATCTTGACCGGTTCGACCAACGAGACCTAAATCTAATGCAAACTTGACGTACATGGGGTTTTCGTTGCTGAGACCAAGAAAGGGGGTCGCCAGAGCGATGAAATTGATGGGCCGAATTGAGTTAAAGAATTCAGGCGAGTGTTTGTGAATATATGCAATGGCATACGTTTGTACGAGGCCCCCGAGAGAGTGTCCTATGAAGCTTATGCTCGAGATTTGATAGGCGTGCTCATTGAACTTCTGAGCTCCTGTCTGGTGATCAAATGCGGCCTGTGCACCGCAAACGTTTCCTCCGCCAGCTCTGTCCACGGTGAAAGGGTAGACCATGATTTCGATTTCGAGTTCTTGCGCGGGAGACATGGCTGGTTGGTGGTATGCATGAGGAGAATATACTTGGCAAGACGTTTGCCAAGGTACTGGATTCCACGTTCGGTGCGGATGGCATTTCCTGAGAACCCCCGAACTATAACTTGCTCATCGTCGTCATCGTCAGAATTGCAAGTTTCAGTCTCGGGGCATTCTTCATCGCTGTGGCCAGTGCACTTCAGGTTAGAAAGCGGCCTACTTCAGGCATTGCCAACAGCTTCTTTCCACTGGTTGGCTGGCTTTACAGGGGAACTTACTTAGGCGAGAAAGAAGATCCTGCTTTCTTATGTCGCATGGCTCTCTTCTTTTCCTTGACTTTTCTGGCAGCTGCATCGATACTCTCCTTCAGATAAAGCATATCTGCACCAAGGTTGCTGTGCAACCCGTGCGTCAAGATAACTAGATGTACTTTCTGTTTCTTGTGCCTGCTAGCTTGTTGGAATATAGCCACGTTGTCGAGATTTTCTGACGGTTCGGGCGACGCCGAGGAAGTTGCCTGGACTGGGCAAGACGGTGTCCCTTTCTGCGTCTCTTCCCTCGAGGGGAAAGCGGGGTGTGTTCCAAAGGCTAGCTGTGTTATCTATCAGGAGCTTGACGGCATTGCAAAATACACCTTTCGTAGCAAGTATCTGCTCGCCTGCTTGGTCTGTTTCCCAGTGATCCTGTAAATGGGCTGCTTGGGGGTGTCCGGGATTCGAGAAACCACCAGCGGAAAAGAGGTCCACCGACTTTCGATCTCGGCCAACTAGAAGTTCAAAGCCGACAGATGCAGTACTCGAGAAGATGACCTGAGATATAATCTCTATGGTCCACGTCACGCTTCGTGCGTATTCTCCCTCGGCGGCAGTTTGTGTCTCCGCCGTTTGGTTGGTTGGTGTTGGGATTGGAATAGTTGCACTCCAGCTTCCTCCGCTTTTAGATAAGGCTCAAATTGCGGCTCTCCACCGGGGGCTTCTTCATCAACTCCTGTATCTGGGTCGAATTTCGAGGGATAGCAGGATGCATAGAGCGTGTAGGGACCGTGGAGATATGCGGCTCGTAGGGGTATCGCCGCGGTGTTCCTGATCTTGACAAAAAGTTCCTGTGGCTTGGGATGGACCGTGTCCGCCGTAGGATTGTAGGTGAGGGTGTACCTGTATCGCATTAAGGTCAGCGCCATTGATATCGCAACCCAGTATTAGTTTACCGGGCAAATTCCGGTGGGACAGCAACGAACCTTACGACATCACCCACACGGACACTTCCGGCCTGGTGGATCAATAGCATATCAGCAATCTGCTGGGGAATTGCAGTGCGGGTACGCCACCCCGTCAGTGAGTGGAATGTTGACCGGCCTTCCCTGCCTGAGGGGGCAGGCCCTTGGTCTGCAGTCTGCGAGGCAGAATACGTTCGAGAGGTGATAAGCATCTATCCTAAGGATGACCACTCCCATCATAGAAGACTTCGGAGATGCTCGAATGTACTTCCATTGGGGACTGCACGGGCGCAATAGATTTAGAAAGAGTGGTGATGCTCGTGGTTATCACACATGTTCGTGATGTGGAACTGGTGGTGGTGGTCTGGGAATCTGAAAAGGGGAAGGTCTGCGCAAGGGCGGTAGCGGGCACATGGAAAGCCTAGGTACATCATCTGTCCGATAAGCTTGACTTAGTTAAGCGGTTCGGGTACACCGGCCGAAATGCATGCCTCGATGCATGTCTCCGGGGATAATGCGCTTCTGTCCGGGGCCTGATAAGTACGTGTCCTGACCGCTGCAATTCTTCAACCCGAATTTGGCCATTCCACATGTCTCGATCATGCCAAAACAAAACCACATGCCTTGTTGGTAGGTGCTGCCATCGATGTACACAGATATATATGTGTTTCCACCTAGGCCTCACAGGGCTCCCTATTATCCCCTAACGACGCCACCAATTGTGGAGGTGCCAGCAGGGTCAACAGGCACCTGGAATCCTTGCAGACTTCCAACCAACCCCCATCCTCAATAGCAATGATCCTACCATCAATACAGACTCGTCTCCACCGCTCCTCGGGTTCATGAAAATCAATTCTGAGTTTTTCAATCTCCGCGTATGTAACACCCTCCTGATGAACATGCTGCCCCCTTGGTAAGCATAGCCCATCAGTCTCATGGCATTTTCCGGCGACGTTGGCCCAAAATGTACTAGCCGAAGGGAACCATCCAACGGAACACTCTCTGGAGACACATGAAGTCCTTTTCAAGTCTTGGGACCAAAGCGGCTAGGACGTACATATGGCCATCACTGCCAAGTACATCCACAACTGTGCCGCCACTCTGGCTATCTCGCGTGGTAAGAGTCACCGCGCCCACATATCTATGGGTCTCTCCACCATCTGATGGGAAAAGCAATTCGTTTGCTGCCATCTTGAACCTTTCGGCACCATACCTGCGGTACTCGGCCGTATCACTATCCGCAACTAACGAAGCGTGCATGCCCCAACTGGCAACGACGCCACCATAAACAACAGGCCCCCCGGAGTCCGTACCGGAGTCCGCTTTGACCAGGGTGCGCGTAGCACCCTCATGTGTGATGTACTGGGCGCCAGGCGAGAATAGAGCAGCAAATACAGGCATGGGCCTCCAGGCTCCCCATAGCAAGTTTGCCAATCCAGCTGCCGGATGTGCAAGTAGCCCCAAGGAGCTTGCCATGGCATTCCCAGTCCCCAATGGGATCAAGGCAATACCTGGGGGAGTGTGCAAGTTCTTAGCCGACTTGTAAAAGGTATCGATGGTATCCACAATGCCCCATCACCGGAAAGGAATACAATGGTCTGTGCCAAACCTTCTTGAGCGGAAGGAATGAACGTCGAATGGCAGAGCTCGATAATTGAATCTCCGTGCTTGTTTTATGCACATAATATTCAGACGCCCCAATGTGCGAGAGAAAGGGTCGAACAACGTCTTCAAAGTAGCGCCAGGCTGAGCCTACTCCGGACAGGGCTGATATGACAATGTGTATATTCAAATTTGGACTTCGTGCCAAATTCAAATGCCCAGGCAACCCCCTATACAGATAGCATGACAATATGTCGGGAACAACCGAAGAAATCAGTATAACCTGGAGGGACACAGAACCCTTGCTGCCCGCAAAGGCCCCGCTCCCGCCGTCCTGTTGTTGGAGATACAGGAGTTTATGTTCACCACGTTCACCCTGATCCACAGGGTCATCTCGTGCTAAAAGACAGACGATATCACCACGGCGTATAGCAAGATTTTCCCCGGTACGGAGACTGACGCATTGGACATAAGTGCCGTCTGCATCATAGCAGTCATATAGGTCAGGTTCAGAATGCTTTGAATTTGATTGCTGTGCCATTGCGTTGTTGCGAAGGAAAGTGTAAAACCAACCAGACCCTAAGTCACTGCCTGTTTGCTTGATCAAAATCTGTCTTATGACTTTACAATGAACACTACTCACTTGGGTGACCAATATAAGAAAGCGATTGCCGTGCTGTGAGTCTGGTTGTGCGGGGTATTAGACTATGGACCTCAGGGACCTCGAGTCCGGACCCACCCACTCCACTGACTAATGCGTAACACGCGCATTGCCCAACTGAGCCTAGCCATACAGCTTATCGCCATGCATCGTGCATATAAATAATTAGGTGGCAACCTTGCCCACTTCGTCAATAGAAGAAATCCGAAGCACCATACAGCCTACGGAGTACTTACCGCCAAAAAGCAAGCTCTCTGCCTTGAACAGATGAGACCACACCCTTTAAAGGTATAACATACCTATTACTCGTCGAGCTCTACCGTAGGGTTGATCACTCATAGAAAGCTTCTATCATGTGAATGCAAGAGATAGAGGTTACAGATGACAACGCAGATATTTGGTTTACTGGTCTAAAGTGCATTTAATGATTATCTCTTTCCCCCCCACCTAAATCACAATGACGTGAACAAAGCAGCCTAACAAACACACTGAATGATAATGAGGATAAATCAGAACGCCCCCTGCCGCCCTGGCAGGTTAAGCATGAAATAGCAGACTAGATATTCACCATGCAGCTCCTAGGTGCAAAATTAGTGTCTGCTTTCTCTCGCCCGTCTAATACCCCTCGATAGATCAGTAGCCATGTTCCTGGCTGGACATGTGCTTATCGCTCAAATTCACAGCGATAAAGGTCTTGGGCAGCTTGACACTAAACACCGCCCTCATTAGTATGGTGCCAAGTATCCAAAACACTCCCCAAACAGGACCGCAAAAAGGGCCCAGTTTATTTATCATGGGAGGCAAACAGCACGAGCAAAGAGCACAGGCAATATTAACTTACGTATCGAATTTTGCTTTGAGTGTTTCGATGACCTCCTTCCAATCTTGATGGGCCGTGAGGCTGCGTCTCGGAGCGCAGCCGATAGCGTGCCGGGAATCAAGCTGCACATCAAGCGGGTCAAAGGCATGGCAACCAGGGCTGATTGAGATGCGAATCGAGTATGAATTGGTTGATGACTCGCGGTCCTTCGCTTCATACAGCTCAAAGCATATCTGGGAGAGGTAATCTAACTCCGGAATGGCGGTTCTGGCAATCTTAGTCTGAATGCCACCCTCAAGGATACAGTTGAGAAGGGTGTAAATATGAGACTCCTTGGTGAAATAGAAGAAGGATTTGGCATCCGGAGAGGCCTGTACTTCTTCCAGATCTCTCACAATCTCTTGCAGCAGAGGAAGCGATGTCAAGAGGCCGATCTCCAACTTTTCAGTATCTGTAATTCCATACTCCTGGGGAGTGACATAGTCAAACAACACCTTCGCTAGCTTATACAGCTCTCGCAGTTTTGACAATCTCCCGTCCACTTTCACCTTCGTGGAGCTCGAGCCTGGGTAAAGCTTAAAATAGTGATCATATGTGTCGTCTAGTGCCCTAAAATGTGGCATGGACTCGAATGCATGAGTTCGTCTTTTTAACCCGAACCGATGCGCAAGGGTCGTGTGATCAACAAGGTCTTCACCCTTGGCAAACTGTGCACCCTCATTTCCAGGCTTGAGATCTGCTGTTGTCTCGTTTCGCATTGAGATCTTGGGATTGAGGGCAGATTCTTCTTCCTCACACTCATCATCACCTGGCGGCATGAAAACCCACTCCAAAAATTGCCGGTTGTGAAGTGCATCGAATTTCATGCTGTCATATAGCTCGGAGAGCTTACTAGGGTCGACCTTTTCAGTATCACAAAATTCGGCAAATAGCTTCTCCATCTTTCTTTGAAAAGAACAGGGTCTTCGCCCGTACACCAGCGTCCCTGGATGGAAGCTAAGCTTGGGCCTTCAACGTATGATGTCGAGCTGTGGGTTGAGCTAGAATCACCAGTAGCAGATGAAGTCTGAGGTACAAGTCGGTCAAGTTTCTGGAAATTGTGGCGCATAACATCTCGATGAAAACTTCATGAGCTCACCACAGTACCTAAAACAACAGAAGGCTCCGGTATGTTATCCTTAGGCCAAGTGAATTGCGATGGTGCAGACCCTTCGCGCAACAGAAGTTTCAGCTTCTTCTTAACTTTATCCATAAGATCTTTCGCTGCATTGGAGTCATCAAGCAAATCTTTTCTTACTTGAATAAAGTTTTCCGGGAGTTCCTTCTGGTCAAGGAAAGAACAAGCCCAAATTTGAGCTGATATCTGTGTTTAGCAGGCGCTATCAAGCTATTAAGGACGACTACCACTTACCACTGGTGCTTACCCTTCGTTCCGAGCTGGTAAAGATCCGAACATTACTAAGGGCCTCCCTATTCATCAATTTGAGATCGTCCCGCATATTCAACCCAAGATCTTGCGACTGGTAACGTGCTGCATGCGTTGGTTCCCCTCCCCATTTGATTACCAATTGGAGTTTGTCTAGTATAAGATCATTCTCAGCAGAGAATCTCGAGAATGTAGCTCCCGATATAGAGTCGCTCCGGGTTTGAGACCTGGTCAAGTTTTCATTATCTGGGGTAGAATTGGGGGGTTTGTGAGTCGGTTCGTCCTTGTTGGCACGATCCGCTAGACTTGCTGCAGGTCTTGATGCCTCTTGCTCGTCCGACTCCTCAGGCTTTCGCTTGCGGAACATGGGCTTGATCTGGACTTTGGTACCGGGCCACCCTCCTTTCTTCTCCAGTGATGTCCGGAGCAGTTTTAGCTTGTCGATGTCCTCGAGACCCTGCTCCATTGCAACCTTGACTGCATCAGAGACGCTGGACAATGCCGCCTCTCCTTTGATCCCACCTCTTCTTGGTGTCCTTTCAGAAGATCAATAAAAGGCTGACTGTGGAATGTAAACTTGAACTTCTGTTTGGGTGTGCGATCTGCGTGTCTAATGACCGCTACCATGCCTTTCAACTTCCATGAATGTTTGGAAGCCGGGGGAGGTGGGTTCTCGGCATGGAAATCTGTCGACGTAGTATTGGGATTGGTGCCCTGAACCGTATGACCACTGAGGGTGGAATATTTCTCTCTTGCACCTGCACTTGTATGGCTATCCATGTTTTCCATGCTGTCAACAGTAGAAGGCACAATTGCTCCGGCTGCCGTCGGATCCGGCAGAACACCCTCGGGGCCCTTCGAACCTTGGGAGTTTCCATAAAGCTTTGAGGCACTGGGCGATTTGAGCAGGGTTTTCAACGTGTGCCTGTGCGATATAGAATGTTTCCGATGATGAGCTGGTTCTGGGGAGCTGGACTCAGGTGGCTCTGGAAGATTCTCATGCCGACGTTTCTCACTCAAAAAGATGTCGCTCAAGATACTTGCACATCGGTCATAATAGTCATTATTATCTTTGACAAAGCTCCAGCCATTGACGTCGATGACATAGCTCCTATCACCGACGCGTAGCATATCGAAGCCACATATCCTTTGGCCAAACCCGTTCGAGATCTTAGAGGCAATGGCCGCCTCCTCTTTGCTTAGTTTGGTTATGTACCTAAGCTCTTTGCCGTGCGTGTTGCGGCGAACCAAACCGTCACTACTGGAGATTTTCGTGTTTCAGCATGACAAAAATCTGGCCCGACGGTATAAGCTTTCACATCTTCCGAGTTGTCCACCCTCAGGAATTGTTCATAGATATAACTCGAGCCGGGTTCCGTCACTGATCGAGGTATAGAAAGATTCGGATCGTACTCGGAGCTTTTGTTTCCACCTTTCGGAAAAGTCGCCTGCCACCACCGCCATACTGCTGGTCATTTGGGAAGTAGATGTGAATGTTATGATCTTCACCATTGACTGGCTTCTCAACAAAGGGCTTCTTGAACACCTTGCCATCCACAATCAATGTATCACCATTATCTCCCAGTGTGACACTTCTAGTTTTGGAAGCTCCACCTCCTGTGCCATCCTTGGGACCCTTCGAGCCGGACCCCGGTCAGCTTATATACATGCTGAGCAAGGTCCGGAGACTCCAGGATGGGGCCACCGTCTCGATTCACCTCCAGCCTTTTAGGTGTCGGTACATTCATATAATCCAAAATTCTCAGGCAGAGACGTCGGTCCCACAGAACCTTTTGCATGGGCAAGTCATTGACACAAAATGGCTTTCGAAGCCTTGCATAGGCAATGGCTTTGTCTAAGGGAAGCCGTCAGAGAAAAAGGCGATCAAAAAGTCGCATACAGGCCAATTCTCCACATCCTCGTCGAGGATGACTTTATCACCGAAGACAATGACTTCAAAAGCGCCTTAGACTGAAGGCGAGTCAGAATATTCTGGCTGGGTTTGCTGCGAGCCTTTACGTCCAACGCACATACGCCAATTCTACCAACGTTGGACTTGAGGTATCTGGGTCGCTGATTATAGAACTTGCAGCGGTGCTTCCACTTAGTCTCCTGGGAGCTCGACTAGATGAGCGTGTGGAAGAGGGGGCGGTACGACCCACACTCTGGCTGTCCATCGAGAATTCGGGTTTAAATGGCTTGGAATGGAGGCTTTGCGAGCGTGGCGTATTTTTTCGTGATGAATAGAGGTGGCAGAGTCGTTAAAGCAAGCTGGAGGTTGATCTCTTGCTCTGATCGGGCCAATGCATGAGACGAGGGGAGGGGTGTTTAGTGCTTTCTATGCTGTCTTTGCGAGAGCTAGCATGGCGAGGGCCACTGCCACTTCCGTTATTTGATCCATATGGGCTTCAAGGCCCGACTGATGGCTTGAAGAGGCCCAATATAATGATCAACGCTGACGCTTTCAAGTCGTTTTGCCTCAATTGCGAGATTGTAGCTAGAGAGGTGAGTAAATGGAAAAGCGAATGTCTTGCTAGTGGGGTTATTATTTCAGTAGTCGGTTCAATTAGAGCGCGCAATTGCCGTGGGTCCGACGCTAACCACTCACATTATTCAGAAGGCTTTTTCGGAAGGAAGTGAGGGAAATAACGGAGGAAGACTTTGATGAAGCTATTGTGGTTATTGATCCCTCGACAAAGAAATGGCACGTTGTGCTTTTATCCGGAATTCGATGGGCTACAACTCCAGGCGCGAGAAAGGTATGTTGTCATGACGGTCACACTCCGTGCTTTCCGGTCATTAATGGGTGGGTAGGTTATGATTTACCCATAATAGAGTTGCCATGAACAGAGAAACCTTGGATTGGGGGACCCAGTAAGAAAAGTAATAATGAGGCACGTAATTTTTTTGGTACGTACCTAGTACCTCCCTGTTTCCAGGTTGTTCCGAGTCCCTCGGGATCAGGCCAAGCGAGTCTGATAAGTAGGTACTCCCAAGTAGGTATGATTAATAGAATCGCTACACTGGTCCCTTGCCTGGACCATATGAAACAAGAAAGTACTGATGTGCTCTTTACAGCCGAGCATACCTAGGTACTCCGGATTCATAGGTATAGTAGAGTACTACCTTGGTCAGTATAGCCAGATAAGTCCTGCTCTGACTACGTAACTGAGTATTCCGCCTGATA
This sequence comes from Aspergillus micronesiensis, assembly GCA_039763685.1. Classification (NCBI taxonomy): domain Eukaryota; kingdom Fungi; phylum Ascomycota; class Eurotiomycetes; order Eurotiales; family Aspergillaceae; genus Aspergillus; species Aspergillus micronesiensis. The sequence continues at coordinate 34,411 of JASHHO010000089.1, read as the reverse complement.
CTAGCTGCTCATAAAATCAAATCTTCGTGGTGCATTGTCTACCCATCCATGGGGTCTAGCTATCTACATAAGCCGATAGAATTCCCTGAAGACACTGCTCCGAGAGAGAAATCGACTGAAGGGCCGAAGAAAGAAGGGGATACCGAGGGCAAAAAAAAAAAAACATGAAAGAACAGGGATGGTATCGTCATCTCCAAAGTAAAGTTCTCGATGTCAGGTAATATCACAGATCTAGTACTGCGTACCAACAGCATGAAAGCTTTCCAAAAGTTTCCCACCAAACTCCATACTACCCCTACCTAAGTGATGGGAAAAGTGTCCACATACCTGGGTAGAGAAGGGTAGATACAAGGCAGTACCTGCCTAGGTAGCCTGTAGGTAAGTGACGCTACCTTACTGAGTACATCCAAGGTACTTGGTAGGTATTACCGAGGCTATATTATGTAATAATACATTATGTAATTTTTGATGAAATCTGTCCACGGGTTCTACCTTATTCAAGTAAGACTTCTTTTTCGGTAGGCAGGCGGTACGAAGGAAAGTTCTTCAAAGACTGGCAGAAAAAAAAAGATTCACCGGCCGAGTATACACGAATCTCCTCTTAACATCACCAGCACGCGATTCCTGCTGATTTCGGAGCAGCGACGGAAACCATGCCGTCTCTAAACGATGATGGCTTCGATATACCCCTTGCAAAGAGACAGAAAACGGTAGCATCGCAACCCACTCATGGGCAGGGACGCCCCGCCGGGTCTAGAATATTTTCTCCCTTTCGAGTAAGTACACAAGTGTGCCCATTGAACGCACTTGCCTGCCCTCCTGCTCTCTAATATGAAATGGATTGTTAATCTTGGTGCAGACCCTCGGCCTTGTATCACCAACCACAGTCCCATTTACGAGTGTTCGATTAGGAAAAACCACATTTCAGATCACGACCTCAGTTGGTCGCTCTTTACAGACATATGATTTGGACGTGGCCTCAATTTTAGTCTTTGTCAGTAGACCTGAGACACGGAAGCAATCACTGCCACTTTCGCATGGCAAGACAAGTCTTCGCGGCTTGGGGAAGTACAAGAAATGGATCCAATGGGGGCATATGGGTCTTCAAGCGAGGTAAAAGATCGCGTCTCTTGAAGCTCACGGTGGCATAGCTGAACCAATTGATCGAATTTTGTGTTTGGCACATGGATTGTTGCTTGTACCGAAAACATATACAGGTGTGGAAGAACGCATCATACGAATATTATACTACCTCGTTCCGCACCTGGGTGGATGCAATCGCTGGTCAGGCTTATACCGGTCAAGTATGCAATATGCCCACTACCTCAACAAAATACTTGTTGGAAGATACGATGGGGGTATTGATATATGGAATGTGAAAACTGGTAAAATGATCTACGCCATCCTCGGTGTCCCCAGGAGCTGGGGCTTGACTGCCCTCCAACCATGCCCTGTCCTTTCTCTTATAGCCATTGCCCACACGAGTGGTGCACTTTCGATTCGCAATGTTGAAACCGGCCAGGTTGTTCTTTTATTGCGAACGGGATCAAGCAATGCACAACCGATCACTTCAGTGACTTTCAGAAGCGACGATTCAGGGGCGGGGGAGGATGGCCGAAGCCCGGGTGTCATGGCAGCCGCGTGCCGGAACAGTGGTGACATTACGATGTGGGATTTGAACAATGGCGGGAAGGTAACAGGGGTCCTTCGCAATGCGCACCGACCTTCTGCAGATGAAAATGGCTCGGGGGTCAAACATGTCCAGTTTCTGGACGGTCAGCCTGTACTCGTCTCTTCAGGTGCAGACAATGCTCTCCGAACTTGGATTCTTGACGAGGTCCCATTCTCTCCCATTCCAAGACCTCTCCATTCACGCCGAGGCCATGCCGCAACAATCACTTCCCTCGGGTTCTTGCCTTCATCATCTGATGGCTCAGAGTTTGGTGGGAAATGGTTGCTCACAGTGCTAGTAAAGACCGAAGTTCTGGGGCTTTAGTATCCGCAAGGATAGTCAGAACATGGAGCTTTCCCAAGGAGCCATGGAAAACAAGGCAAAGGGACTGAGAGGTGCCCATGATGTGAAGGCAAGCCAAGACCTCAAAGCACCTGAGATAACTTGCATGGCATGCTCACTCAATCGCGATGGGGGCATGGGTGTTTCAACTTCTGGTCCTGTTTGGACAATCCAAAAGCAACGAGTGCGGATGATTTTTATAAAACGGGATGGGAGAGTGTTGTGACTGGTCATCGAGGTGTAACTATGCTCGGACATGGTTTTGGGGGAAGAAGAAGGCGGCCGATGGGCATTTGAGACTGGTGACAAGACAAACGTAAAAGTAAGTCTCATTCGTCCCTATTCAAAGAACCTCTGACCTTTTGGTTTTCTAATCACTTCGTTTATTCTATTCTATTATAGAGCGTCGCCATTTCTCAGTGTGGGACCTTCGCATTGGTTGGCTCTGTGGGGGGCACGATCGATATGTTTAACCTTCAGTCTGGCTCCCATCGGCAGAGCTTCCCCGTCCGAACCACCAAAAGAAAAGGAGCGATCACAAAGGCTTTCGCCGTTACACCTGGAGATAACTGTGTTAAGCATACGAAGGCAGTGACCGGGCTGGTGGTCGACAGTCTAAACCAAACCGTTATAAGCTGTAGCCTTGATGGTAAAGTGGTGAGATCGATCGTCACGGCTTTTCAGTGATTAGTTGGCTAATTCCTCTAATATTCTCAGTTCTGGGATTTTGTCTCAGGATTGCTTGTTGATGAGCTCGACTGGTATCCGATGGCATCCATTACTGGGCTTCGATACATAGCACAAACGAACTGGTGGCCTTCAGCTGCGATGACCTTTCGATCCGTGTGGTTGATATCGAAACCAGAAAGGTCGTCCGTGAATTTTGGGGCTGCGTGGGTCAAGTCAATGATTTCGCCTTCTCTCCAGATGGGCGATGGATCATTGCTGCTTCGATGGACTCCATTGTTCGAGTATGGGACTTGCCAACAGGACACCTCATTGACCTCTTCCGGGTTCCTAGCACATGTACTGCTTTGACCATGTCATCCACGGGTGAATTCCTGGCCACTGCCCATGCTGACGGTCTAGGAATTAATCTCTGGTCCAACAGAAGCTTATTTGTACCTGTCTCAACACGAAACGTGGACGAGAGAAGTTGCGAATGCCGATGCCCCGACTATCTCAGGGGACGGTGGAGTTGGAACCATCGAAGCTGCTTTCTCGGAGAATCGAGAGCCATCCGAAGCGGAAGGGCCTGTTTTGTCTACCGAACAACTCAGTCGAGATATGGTGACACTCAGTGTTGTCCCAGAAGCAAATGGCAGACTTTGCTTCATCTGGACCTGATTAAGGTAGGCAAGGCCCTCTTTTGGCCTTGAAAATCTATTTGAATACTAAATGAGACGCTGTTTCTAGGAACGCAATAAGCCTAAAGAGGCGCCGAAGGCGCCACAGAAAGCTCCGTTTTTCCTCCCCAGCACTTCTGAAGGCAGTCACGCCAGTGACACTGATATTGACGTGCTCGCTGATGTGACAGCTGCCGAGCGCTCTAGGATCATCAGATTGCAGCAAGGCATGGGCACCAATATAACCTTGTCTCGATTCACTGGACTTTTGAAATCCGGACAATTGTCTGGAGATTTTAGTCCATTCATTGAATATTTGAAGTCCATGGCCCCCGCCAAAGCCGATTTGGAAATTAGATCCCTCGATCACGGTGGGCAAAATGGCCACTCAGAGTTGTCGGCCTTTATTCGTGCGCTTTCCAGCCGCCTTCTACTGAAAAGGGATTTCGAGCTGGTAAATGCCTGGATGGCGGTGATTTTGCACGTACACGCAGATACCATTGCCCGGTGTTCTAAGTCCGAATCAGATGAAAGCAGAACACTGAAGGAAGCCCTCACCACATGGTCTCACGCACAGCAGCGAGAAGGGCAACGCTTGGCAGGGATGGTCGGGTATTGTCGAGGCGTTGTTGGATTTTTAAGATCTTCCCGTTGAAAATGTGGAAGCTTATGATTCCACAGTCAGTACATATTGGTACAAGCACATCAGAGTGACATGCGCAAATACCCCAAATGATCGCTATATTTTTCAAGATGTTTACATAGGGATGACACGAGATGGTATATAATCCAAAGACACAAAAAGGTCCTTGTAGTCAGTTTATTCCAATGCTAGAAGTTCATATGGGTTATGTGCCCCAGTCCGGGTTTTGGACCCAATTTCCTTGTATGCTAAAGTTCGTGTTTGACGGCCATCGAAATTATGGAGCTGGTCGATATTGCTCATGGGTCCGTCATCGTCGCCCTCTGTGGCCGGCTGGAATAGGAGACGCATAGGCCCATGTAATGAGGCAACGCCAATGTTCCCCTCCTTAATGACCACATGTTGAGGAGTCGTCATAACATGTAGGGGCGGAAGATCATCCAATGTAGATTTTAGTTGATCGGCACCAATATGAGAAGGCTCTATGAACGCCAGCAATTGATGCAACATTCGTAAGGAATACAAAACGGATTGGACCTGCGCACCAAGATGGATATCCGCCCATTCCAGCTTTTCGCCCATATGTCCCTGCATCACGAACTGTGTCAGTTGCTCGGAGTCTGGGAAGGCACTCGGGGAAAATTCATTGAAGATATAACGCAAGGCGAATACTCTCCAGTGCGTTAGGGAAACAAGTTTTTCCTCGAAGATCCCTTGAACTAGTGTCAGTTGTGTCTGAAGGGTGGCTATATCCCTCTCTATCTCGTCACTGCCTCCAAGATCTATTTGATCAAAGATTATTCTTCCGCCCCGCCTCACAGTTTCGCTGACATGTGAGCATCTCTGTGATTCTGGGTGTGCGGCATTGAGAATCGAATATCCAAGGCGCCTAAGCAGGCGCCCCTCGACCCATGCACACCGCCTCGAGTGGTCCTCAGTGAGAATAGGTAGATATACATGCGGATCTTTCGACGCAGAATATGTGAGTGGCATCACATATTGCCAAAATAATTCAGCGAGCCTGATATCGAGAAATTGCGGTGGAGTCTTCTTTTGCGACGTGCCCCCAATATCGCACTGGTACTCCTCTAAAAAGATCTGGTAGTCCACCCCATTTTCGCAGTTCGCCTGGCTGCTTCGTGCTCGCTGTACCAGCTGTGTTATTCCCATGCTTGGGTTATTTTGATATCGTAGCCTAGGCTAAGCATACTGGTAACCCCCAACCGTTCCGTGATTGCGGCAGGGCATAAACGCACAGCTCGTATCTGTGATTCCGTTGGCTGCGCAGGATTCCAATGTGTCATTCCAACTGAACTACACGGTATGACTGAGCCGTGGGCCCCAATGTCGTGCAGGATAAGATCTGAATCGTTTGTAAGAATGGCACAATTAGTAGTCTTTGCGACGTGGGCGCAGTAAATGTCGGCTTCCCCCTGACCATGGCAGTGATATCAGCCCAAGGAAAATCAGTGAGGGTAATGTTCGCTGCGCCAACAGAATTCTCGTATACGCCAAGGACGTTTTCCTTGTTCCATCTGGTTTTTAAATCTTCGAAGACCGCAGGTACGATGAACGGGTTCCCCGGAACATCATCGAGTTTGGCAGGCACGGGCCTGCTAGAAAATAGGTGATTAATATTAATTGCTCGACTTTGAGGACACCAGGTGGTTTCTGGAATCCATTCCTGGTTTTATATATCGAAACATTTCAAGCTTTATCCGTCCCTTCTCCAGCCGGGACAGACGTGTCTCCCGCTTCCGTAGAGGCAGGGCACCATCAAAGAGTATATTTTCTCTACTACGTGTTAGTGACATATCTTATATGGTCAAAAATAAATTGTTCAATACGAACTCACATTTTGACCCGAGCAGCATCAATTGCAACAGATAGACCGCAACTCCCGAACTCACTTCGTCACAAGTTGGTTGGGCAGGATATCCGAGGTTTGGGTTCGAGAAACAAAGCAGCGTGAAAAATATGGTGCACAAGGCTTGGGCCGTCAATCACAATGGAGTCAACACAAGCCAAGCCATCATGCTGGTAATCGAACTTTTTCCCCAACCCGATAGCCTCGGAGAATGGCATTAAGTGCCTTGTGAGGTGTGGAATGCCCATGTTTGTTATATGGGATTTTTTTTTTTTGGTTTTGTCCAGATATTATATCTTGCCCCGGCGAGAAAACTTCCCTTGTTTGATAACAAGCTGGTTTTGCGATAACATTCGTTCCGGTGTGTGTGTCATGCCATGTTCAGATACTGATTGATACCCGCGATTGGAAAACGACTTGTCCTCTGGTGGGCGGTGAGGCCGAGCCCCGAAAAGTACCAATGCACCGCGTCTTGGACATCAACTATCTGCCTCAAAACAAAAGAAAGAAAGACAAAAAGACAGAAAGAAATGAACCAAAGTTGATGGTGGATTGTCAAGTCATCATTGTTCTCTGGATCTACTGTGGATAATCGACAACTGAAGTATGCTTATGGAAAAACTATGAATGGCCGCGAACACACAAGACGTCTCGAATCTATCAACCAGTCACCAAGGACGACTTGACGAAATTGAACAAGTATTCAATCGAGAACACCCTTGAATTGGTCTCACATAAAGGTCGAGCTATGAGGAAGTGGCATCCGCTATATTGTACGATGTATCATCAGGTACAACGGTATCACCATTCACGTTGGTTGTATGTGACCTCAGGAGCATCGGGAACAGTATAGAAGACCAAGCTGTCCGATCGCTGTCGAGGCCGACTTGGCGCTGAAAGAGGCGGGTACCATACTGCTCATGCAATTGCCTCAGCCGGTGACAGACAAAAACCGCTTCTGCTGCGTATCGCTCATTTTCAGGACTTGCCGCGTTCCCGATTCAACCGACACACGACACAGCTGTTGCGACATACAGTGAGATTCCAGCAGATTTTCTAGTGTACCAATAGTGCAAAATCCACGATAATGGGGCTCGAATGATTGAGACGAGTGAATATGTTGCAGCGCTCCGTCGACCGAAAAATCATTTCTCTGGGGCATCGGGAAGTCTTTCGATAACGTATTTACCACGGGCAACACTCATGATAGGTACACCAGGAACTTTTCTAGGCCAACGTTAGATGATGTGTACCAATGGGGTGGAATATGCTCACCGGATTCTGCGTTTTAAGTCGCGATCGTTGGTGGCAGCGATATAAATTCGGTGCTTCATTACACGGTCAACTAAGCAGTCATCTGCATATGTGCCTTGTGATCACATCGTATCCGTTCAAACCTTGGATCCTTCGCAACACGAAGAGCTAGTCTGTATTTTGGTCCCAGTTTTTCCAACTCTGCAAGGACACAATCAGTGACTATCGGGATGCATTTAGCATATAAGCAGTCCATCATGGTTGGGATGACTTCCAACTTGTGCTGGATAGTGTGGGATATGAAATTGGTATCTGATTATGTATTAGGTGTGGCAACTGGGACAGATGTGGTTTATCATTCTCACCGACTAGGACGGAGTATGGCGGAGTCAAGGCGGTGTTATATTGGAAAAGAGTGATGATGGAGCTTGCTGACTGGTATAGTAATTAGAGGAGCTCTAAGGAATTATAGGAGTAATGAACTCACACATCCCTAACTGTTGATTCTGCCTTTGGTGTGGGTATTTTTGTATCTTGAATTTTTGTTCTGACTGATGTTAGCATATAATGATAGAAGATTGGGGAGGATCTCTAACATCCGATTATCCTGAGACTTGATAACTCGTTTTTCGCTGAGCGAATTTGCGTGTCTTCTTCTGGACCCCCATGTTGGCAAGTGTTGAAGTGAGGCAAGAGATAATGTTGCAGTTGGGAAGACTGATCACTGTTCAAATGGTTTGGTCCAACATTTTTTATGATGACTAATTGGGTGTCACCTCAGGGCTTTCGAATGGTTTAGTGGTACGCATCCTCCCACACCCCTTGACCCAACCTATAAAGAAGAACAGGCCTGCTTCAATAAGATAAGCAGCAAGTCACAGACAATAAAAAGAGTTTGTAACCTACAGTGGTTGATAGTATGACAGGTAACTACATATATTTATATGAGATATTGTTAAGGTAGAGTTAAGCAAGGGCCAGGGCATCCAAAGAACCGACCACAGATCCAGTCAATCCCAATTGTTAAATACAGTAGATACCCGTTATATTGCTAACCAAGACATCTACCCAGTGTTAGTTAGTAATGGATTATATCTTTTTTAGCTTAATATCCCGTCAATTTAGTCTAAACCTTGTATAAAATATCATAAATTTTCATATTTAAGCAATTATAAAGCTATTTTAAATAATCCTAGCCTAATTCTAGAAGTATAAAATATTTAAATTAAGACTACTTTCTTAATATAGACTACTTCTGTGGGCTAATTCATAGGTTTATTAGTTTTAGTTATATTCTACTGTTTTCTCTTACTTCTTATTTTTTCTATATGGAATTATGAAGATATCTATTAAATAGATCAACCTAAGCCAGATAAATAATATAACAGAAAGATTTTATTAGTATTAAGATATTACTTATCTAATATCCTAGATTATAGTCTTACTTAAGTAGGGACTTTAAATATAATAAATTTATATAGTTCTATTATAGAAGAACTCTAGCTTAGAAATATATTATAAAGATCTTTTTAATCTCTATAACTATATAAATTATAACTTTTTATATAGCTTATCTCTAATTCAAATACTTATAGTATTTTTATAAGGAGGGGGGCCAGTGGATTAAATTAAAACTAATAAGAATTATTAAATTATTATAATTTTATATATATACAATATATCCTCTATTAAATTCCTATAGTAAAACTTATATTCTAAATATAGACTATATCTATAAGATAAATTACTATAAGATACTATTTCATAATATTACTAGCCTATATATATAATAAAATATTTTTTATAGTATTTTACTTTATTTTAAAGGAGAATAAGGCTTTTTATAAGTTCCTACTTATATACCTTTAGAGGTCTATAGTAAGTAATATATTATAAACTCTAGTACTATTCTAACTAATAAGAATACTATACTAACTTATATCTATAATATTATTTAGTCTAATTTTAATGGTATTTCTACCTATAGTATATTAATAAAAATATTATAAAGACTCCTAAACCACTTGTATTATATTATATTACTATAGTAGGTCTATAGGATACTAAATTAAATAAGAAATATCTAAAAAAAAGTTACAAAATAATTCATTCTAAGTAGCTTAAGGTAGTAAGTAAGCTAATATTTCTAGAGTATTATAGCTAATAGTATTAATTCTAGGAGATCTATAATTATCTAGTCTATATAAAATTATATATATATGTATGTATATATATTTTTTAAAGCTAAATAGCTTTAAACTCTAATTACTAAGTAATTCTTATGTTACTATAGAAATACCTATCTATACTTTAGTTAGTAGGTAATCTCTTTTACAACGAAAACCTACTAGATAATTAAATAAGATCTTATTTTAGTATAAAAGATCTTTTTATAGTAATTAATTACTAAAAAAAAAAATAATTACTAGCTAATATAACTAAATAAAGTAAGATCTTAAGATAGAAGAGTATTATACTACTAATTAACTATATTATTATCTTTTTTAATAGATCCTAGGTGATATATTAAATTACAATAGATTAGGTATTAAATATTTTTAAGCACTTCATTCTCTGATAAACTAGTAAGCCAATACCTAAGACTACTTTAGTAGGATATATAAGATAACTAATAACTTACCCTATCTACTTAATTAGGGAGTATAAGTATAGAGACTTATCTCTATATCTTAAATAGTTTTATAGGTATAATATATCCTATTAGTCCTTACCTCTCCTAATTCTATCTGCTATACTAGAAATAGCAATAATCTAGAGCTATAAATAACCTTATAACACCTTAAATGAGATAAGACAGGACCTTTTAGCATAAAAAATAATAAATAAGATATTAAGTAGTATACATAATATACTTAGATAGAAATAGTACAGATAAATTAAATAATTAAATAAGAGCTTCTAATTAGTTTAAAAATATAGCTTATAAAAGTATCACTTTTGGAGAGGAATTGGTTAGTTAGGAAATATAACTTTTGAACTATGTAGTACAGCCTAGGGGTTAGAACCCTATATCCCACTAGCTAGTTACTAATCTATAGTTATAAGGTTTCTAGGATTCTACTGATAGAATCCTAGCTAATTAAAGGTCTTTGTTCTATATAACTACAGGTCCTGCCTATCTTTATAATATATAGCTTGGCAGTGTATATTAGTAGTAGATTACATATTATGTCCATAGAACCCTTAAAATAATAGAGAGATATGTATAATTAGTAAATAATTAGTTTAGCTTTAAGCTAACAAAAATTATACTAAAAATTAGTCTAATAAAAACAAAGAATTAAAGAATAATCCCTATTAAAAATTAATTACTAGAGTATAGGATTAAATACTATAGATAACTTAAAATTAACTAATAAGGATATAGAATCAAATTAAAAAAGAAACTCCAAGTAAAGATAATTTTAATACTATAATTATTATATTTAAGTTATGAAGTTCTTAATATATCTAATAATTTAGTTAGATATCTTCTTTATTTTTATTTTTATTTTTTCTTTTTATGTTATTTCTTATTGATTTATTTTTATTATTAAGATTTCTTTATTAGTATACCTTTAAATTATTATTATTTAATTTTTAAGTATTTTTAAAATCTAAGTTTATTTAATACTTAAAATATCTCTAAACTTTACTAGAAAAAAAGTATATTTTTAATATAAATGAATCTAAGATATTTAAAATTAGGTATATACTTAATAGCTAAATAAATATACTATATAATAATATTTAGTAATATATTTTTTTTATAAACTAGTTTATTCTTTAATTTTTTATTAAGATTTTATTTACTAATTAATTAGGTTTTAGATAGTCTTTTATTAGTTATTTAGGGCTATAAAATAGCTTTCTAAATTATTATCTAAGTTTAAAATAAGATCTTTTTTTAACTATTATCCTATCTATTAATTCTAAATATAAAGATAATCCTAAGAGAAAAAGAAACCTAATCATATCTTCTAATATAATATAGATAAACCTTTTCTGCCTAAAATATCTTTTTAAAATTACTTACTAATTATAGCTTATATAGGGCTTAGAATTTATTTAAATATTTTTAATACTAGTAACTTTAATTTAAGACTAAATTTATGTCTATATAATAACTAGTATTAATATAGTTTATTAGAGGGGTTTTCTTATTCTAAAAGCTTTTTTTATAATATTTCTATATCTATTTAGAAAGTGCTAAGAAGGCCATATTTTAAATTTATTAATATAAAGAAATTAGAATAGACTATAATAATAATATTAAAATATATTTATTAAAGCCCTAGAGTTAAGATAAATAATATATACTTTAGTATATTTAAAAATATATAAAAATACCTATTAAAATAGTAATACTATGTAATTTATAATACTATAAATAAAATCCTTAATAAGATTAAGTAAATTAACTAATAAATTAATTAGTAAATAACTAATATTAAATATATTTAAAATAAGGTAGTCTTTTATAACTTCTTATTGGAAGCTTAGTAATATACTAGTAGACTTTTATATCTTATTAATAGAGGTATAAAACTTAAGATACTAATTTCCTAGTAATTTAGTTCTTAGGATCCTACTTATCTACTCCTAATATACTATATAAGAAACTAGCTATAGATAGTAAGATTATAATTAAGACCTACAATAGAGCTATTTAAGATTAGTTTTATTAATAAAAATAAGCTTAAATTCTATAGAAAATAGAGAAAGCATAATAAATAATTATTTAAAAAAATCTACCTATAGCTTTAAATAATACTATATATTTATTACTATATATTAGCTATTATCTAGTAATATCTTGTTATATACCTAGAATATAATAAATATAGAGGTCTTTTATAAAAAAACTACCTTTCTAGTTAAGATATTTAGTTAAAATATATTTATCTAAGTTTTAATATAAAGAGTAATTATTTATAAAATCTTAATTAGCTCTATTAATTTAGCTACTAAATTATTATATAAGAAGATAAGATATTTAATCTAAATAAATCCTTATACTTAGGGCTAGGTATAAAAGTTCTATAATAAAATAACTTATTATGCTATAAAAGAAAAAGCTATTAGTTAAATATAATAATTAGAATACTGTAATAACGCATATATATAAGGTCTAACTATAGGAAGTCCTGGGTCCCTAGACATATTATCTTAAGCTTTAAAGATCTAATTCTTCTACTAAAAGCACTCCTTACTTTTCTAAATAGAAAGATTCTTTATAATAATAAGTTATTAGTAGACTTTTTTCTTTTTTAAAGTTACTTCTTATATATAGCTAATAATTATAGATTTTTTAATATATAAGAGCTACCTTATTTATAGCTAATTTATTATATAGTCTTATCTAATTATATTTTTAAAGAAGAGGTAGGGCTTTATAAATATTTCTTCTATTATATATATCTTTTAAAAAGCTTTCTTTTAACTATAAATAACCACTTTTTAAGTTATATAATAGTATAGGGTGTCTTAAGTACTAAATTAATTAACTAGCTATCTAGTAGTATTAATATATTTAATTAAATAGTAAGCTAGCTAGGTACCCTCTCTAGATTATATAAAACTAGTCTAGTAATAAAGAAACTACTATAAATATTATTAGTAGTATAGATCTCTATATATACCTAAAAAAAAAGCTTTAAGGAAATTAAGCTTATTAATATAATTAAATTTAAGATATATTTTCTTTTTTACTAAGTATCTATATATATATTTTAGTAGTAAAAAGGAGCTAATATCTAAAGATTATAGTAGATATAATAAATAAGTAGATATATAGATAGAAATAATATTATTCTTCCTATATATCTAATTAAACTAAGGTATTAGATAACTACTATAGTTATTAATAGCTAAAAGATAAAATTTCCTAGTAATATAACTAATAATTATAGGAATAAAGAAGTTCTTAAACTAATAAAAACTTATTTTATTATTAATCTAGCTATTTAGACTAACTTTATTTTTAATTATATAGTAGATTACTTTTATACTAGTTTTTCTATATAAACCTTCCCTTTAAAGATAATATATAGAGGAAGTATCTAATTAAAAATACTAATTATATTTAGTAAAAGTAATTTATTTCTAATTTTTTAGCTATATAAGATATATTTTACTATAAAAATTAGCTCTAGTAATTATCTAAGTAATAGTTATTAGGCTTATAATAAAGCTAGTCTTATTAAAATTATAGATATTTTTAGATATAATCCTATATTAATTATAATAATTTATATATAGTTAAATTAATTTTTTATAAACTTTATGGTTTTTATCTTAAGTATATTAATAGTTATATTATCTAAGAAATATATTTTTAGCTTATTATATTATTAGATAAAGTAATATATTAGAGTAGAGGAACTAGCGATCTACAAACTCTCGTAGGAATAAAGATAATGATGCTTATATTTAGGATCTATAACCTGCGACCTAACTACTCTATAGACTATAGGCTCTTGCTTACTACGTACTAAGCCTATTTAGGAATACCTAGAGGCCCTACCTCTAATAACCCCCCTAGGCTTAGCTATATAAAGCTAATGCCACTTCCTAAATAGAAATATAATCCTTAATTTAGTATTTAATTTTTCTGATTTCTATTATTTTTATATCTGTTAAATGCCTTATAGTCTAATATTTAGTTAGATAATTAGCTATATTATACTAACCATAATATATTAAAAAATAACTATTTTCTCTAGTATAAGGCTTCTTATAAAAAGATAATAGAGATTAAGCTATCTAGTCTTTCTAGTATAATTACTAGATTTTATAATACTAATAGCATTAGTACTATTAGTATAAATAACTAAGGGGTATTATAGGGCTAAAAATCTATAGATTTAGTAATTTTTTATATGTAGAGACCTTCCTTAATAACTTTAGTAAAGGTATAGAATTCTATAATAATTAATAATAGTACTACAAGCTTCTACTTCCTTAAAAACCATAGAATTAGGGATTCTATATATAGGATTATTCCCTTTTCTAAGCTCTTCCTATTTATATAATTATATATTATATTAATATAGATCTTAGGCCTCTTAAATAGTTAAAAGCTAATATTTTATAATCTATAGTACCTTAAGGTATCTTATAATACTACTAACTACTTATCTATCTTCTAGGTTAGAGACACGGTTTACTCTATAAAAGAAATACTATATATTTAATATCTAGCTATATTTTAATACTTAGCTAACTAAGCTATCTAACTAAGTACTAGTACTCTAATTAGTTAGTAGAAATAGTATTATCTTTCTTATTCTTTAGCTTATGAAAGCCGGGGTTCATTAGGATATAATTATTAGAGTATTTCTATATATCTATAGTATAAGGGTCTCCTCTATATAAGATAGTTAATTAAGTACTATTTTACCTTCTAATATTATAATATTATAGTTAAGAAAATAAGCTAGAGAGCTCATTTCCTTAAGCCTAAAAGTATTATTTAAAACCTACTTTATTTCTAGTATTTAGTAGTTAAAAAGCTACTAGTAGAGTATTATTAATATATATAGTAAGGTATATTATATTACTTAAATATATAGTATCTTATCTAATAGCTTAAATCTAATTTCTTATAGTTTCTTAGTAAAGGTCTTATTTAGAGGTATACTACTTAATATAAGCTATATAGTACTTAAAGAATTAAATAGATTATTTCCTTATTACCTTTATAAAACCTAGTAGGTTAGTATATAAAGACTTATTTCCCCTCTATTACTATATTAAGATAGGCTAAGATAATATTATATTACTTATATTTTATACCTTTAATTATAATTATTATTATAGTATTTTTAATATAGGTTCTATAGCTATAGGATATATACTTTATTATAGTTAACTCTAGTGGTTTAATAATTTTTATATATAACCTAGTAAGCTCTAAATTTAGTAGACTAGCCTACTATATTAACTTTAATATTATATACCTATTTCTAGTATAATATGTGCTAGCCAGGGCCTTAATAATCTTATAGATATAGTACTTTTTTAATTTACTAATCTAGATCTCTATAGCTTTCTACTAATAGGGTATTAGGACGAATTTTATAGCTTTACTATATATATTTAGGATGTTAATTTTATATACTTTTAAGTATAGCTATTTAGTTTTATTAAAGTTATTCTTTTTAGTTATATCCTTATATTTAACTATATAGTATAGGTAACCTTATTTTATAAAGCCTTACTTATTTCCTAGCTACTATATATAATATTAATATTAAATTATCTTAGAGCTAACTCACTTAAGGTCTAGTAATTTAGTATTAGTATTAGTATTAGCTCTAATATCTATAATCTATATTTATAAGGATTCTTAATTAATTTTATTAATTGGTTCTGCTCTGTTATTTCTTTAGAAAGCATATAAATCCTGCCTATAGTATAGGATTTATATAGAGAGTAGCGGGCTACATAACTTTTAATAATTCTATAAGAAATATTATACTACTACTAAAGGTTAGTTTATTAGGTTTAGAAGGATAAGGTTAGTTAGTAGTAATACCTATATCTAGGTCTTTATAGTTATTATAATAGGTCTTCTTCTTATTAAATCTAATGTCTTAAGACTGCTTTATAACATTCTTTCTAGGTATCTAAATATAGTATATATAGCTATTTTCATCCTTAGTTCTAATAAGGTATCTAACCTATACTCTAGGCTCTATTTTTTATATTATTACCTGGTCCTCTTAGGTATATAAACATATATATAGCAGCTAAATACTCTAATTAAATTAATTAAGTTTTCCTAATTAGGAAGGTTAAAGTACTTATAATATTTTAATACTAGTAATATACCTTCTTTATTATTCTCCTTAATTAAATAGTTAAGGATCCTGGTAGAGTATTTAACTACAAAAGACTATATATATAGAGATATACTACTATTAATAATTATATAATGACCTATTTTATTTAGTATACTACCTATTCTTTTAGCCTTTTTGTTGGCTTCTAGGGTCCTTAGAGGTATTAATTTAATCTAAATAATATATTTTAGAGCCTTAGCCTAGTTATTAAAATACTTAAATTTATTACCTCTATTAATTCTTTAATAGTTAACCTAATAGCCTGTAATATTATAGTATTCTATATTTATCTTTATAAGGATATTCGCAGCATTCTTCTTTTTATAAAATATAAATATCCTAATTATCCTAGTAGCATTATTAACTATTACTAGGTAGTAGTAGTATCCTCTAAATCCTACTAGCTTATAGTATTAGATGTTTATAACTATAGATCTATTAGATTAGTTAATTTTTATAGTGTATCTCTAGAGACTAGTCTCTTTACTTTACCTAGGTAGTATATCTAGTAATTAGAATAATTTAGTCTCTCTATTTTAATTTATAGAATATTAGTGTTTTTATAACTCTTTTTAATAACACATAGCTAAGTTAATAATATAATAGATTAATATTAATTATAGTATTAGTAATTACTAGATAATATAGTTAAAGTACTATAACCTTATTCTACTTACTTATTAATCCTACTACTAAGTTGTCTTTAATACTATATAACTTTATATCCTTATTTAACTAATATAGACTATTCTCGTGATAAGCAGTCTATATAGAGAAAAAACTATATTTATATCCTAAAGCATAGAAAGCCTGGATATATAGTTATATTAGTTCCCTAGAGCTATAGTCTAGTAGAGTTCTATAAATCTTATACTAATTACTATACTAGTAACTTTAGAGGATAAGCTATATTAAAACTTCTTATATTCTTATAGGTCTTAGTAATTCTATATACTCTTATAGAGAGGAGTTAGATAGTAAAAGCTCCTATTATATATATCTATATTATTTATTAAGTATTTCTAATACTAATACTATTTCTCTAAAATTAAAGCCCTTATATAGATCTCCTAAGGTTATTAGTATTATAGCTATAGTAGCTATATTAGTATTACTTAGATAGGCCTATTAGCCCTTTATAAGTATCTAGCCCTCCGGATAGAGCTCTAGAAAGAGTTATTAATATATATTAATATTATAGCTATTTCTTTTATAGAATCTATATTTCTTTAGATTATCTAAGTATTCTTTAAGGATCTTACTATAGTAGTTATTTTTTAATACTCTTAGAGATAGGAAAGAGTGCTTTCTCTAATTTTTTTTTATTCTTTTTTAATTCCTCGCTTTTTTAGTTAATAATAATAATGTTAATTTCTTTAGCACTATAGCCCTAGTTATAGGTATTATAGGTAAGGTTAAGGTAGCTACTACTATAATAGTAGTTATATTTAATTTTTCTTTTCTCTCTGTAGCTTTATCCTTTTAAATAGTATCTCTTGTGATTTTTAAGAAGTCCTCTTTAGTAATACTAATAGCTATATCTTAGTCTATTTTAAGCTCTAATCCTGTAGCCTATTACCCTAGTTCCTAAGATACTAGTCTAATTTAATATAAAAGTTAAAGCATAGTATAATACTATATAATTAATAATTAAGGTTATTAGCTATTTTAACTACTTATCTCTATACTTTAATATATTCCTTAATATTTTTAAATGAAGATCTCTGTATATTATATATAAGATCCTATAAATTATAAGCTTTTATATGGCTATAGCTAAGGATAATCTTTTTAGTAATAGAATAGCTTTATTTATAATTCTACTAGGTCTCTAGATATAATAAATTTTTCTATAATCTTACTGTTAATCTGAAGAACTAGCTATAATCTTATAAATAAAGATATCTAGTCCTATATCTTATATTTAGGTATTCCCTGGTCTAATCTAGGGTAAGTAACCTTATTACTAACTAGCTTATCTAGTTTCTATAGATTAAGTATGTTTTTAATAAAAAATTTTTATATATACTAGTTCTCTCTGCCTTTTAGCTTCTTAGGAATACCATTAATTTTCTTAGGTAATTTAGATGGTAGCCTAGTTACCTATATAAATAATCTATAGAGGTAGGGGAATAGATTAAAATCTAATTATATTTTTAGATAACATCTTAGTAGTAGATTTATATATTTAAATAATAAGATAATTAATTTACTAGTTTCTAGAGCCTCAGGGCTTCCTAATTAGGAAGAATTTAATATCTAGCTAGGCTTATAACCTATTAGAGTAGAGGAACTAGTAATCTAAACTCTTATAGGAATAAAGATGTGAAATAATACTTATATTTAGGATCTATGACCTGTAACCTAACTACTCTATAGACTATGGGCTCTCGCTTACTGCGCACTAAGCCTATTTAGGAACACCCAGAGGCCCTGCCTCCGACATAATTGCCTATTTCTATTTAACTAATTAAAGAGGTATAGTATTATAAATAATAAAAAGAATATTAGCTATTTCTTCTATATAAGATAGTTATAAGGGTACTCTACATTAAATAAATAATAGAATTTATTATATAAGTAATTTCTCTTTATTTTAAGTTAATTTATAAGAGTTAGTACATATTTTTATTTAAAAAGTATAACTATTTAGTTATATTTAGAGTGTTATATAGTATGTTATATATCTATACTACTTTAGTAGTATTATAAATTTCCTATTTTTTCAGAGTAGAGATAGTAAGTAGAATTCTATCCTCTTACTCTACTAAATCTCTAGTATTTAATATGCTTTTGTTAAGTAAATGAGGTTTTAGACTAGGGGCAAAATATATAATAAGCTATATACTTACTATAGCAACTCACTTACTAGATATATTAACCCAGAGATTATATAATAGAATAATATAATAATGTAATCAGTAAGTAAGCATTCTATATAAGTAAGCATTCCACCTCCACCTAATTTCTATAACTAGGTGAGATTTAAGCATCTTTTACTAACTAACCAATTATATTTCTACATAAAACTAATTACTGGGTGGATTAGGATATCCAACTCTAGTATACCCCTAAAATATAATAATCAGAACACTATAATAGTATATATATAAGGCCTAACTATAGGAAGCCCTAGATCTCTAGATATAATATCTTAGGATTTAAGTACCTAATTCTTCTACTAAAATTATTCCTAGTTTTTTTAGATAGAAAATCCTTCTGTTATACTAAGTTATTTAGTAGACTTTTTTTTTTCTTTAAAGCTACTTCTTATTTATAGCTTATAAATTATAGAGTTCTTTTAATATAAGAGCTATTTTATTTAAGGCTAATTTATTATATTAATAAACTTATTTAATTATGTTTTTAAGAAAGAGGTAGAGCTTTATAAGTATTCTTATATATATCTTTTAAGAAGCTTTCTTTTAATTATAGATACCTACTTCTTAAGCTATCTAGTAGTATAGAATATCTTTAGTACTAAGTTAGTTAACTAGCTACCTAGTAGTAGGTATTTTAAGCTAAATATTAAGCTACTAAGTACCCTCTCTAGA
Organism: Aspergillus micronesiensis; assembly: GCA_039763685.1. Classification (NCBI taxonomy): domain Eukaryota; kingdom Fungi; phylum Ascomycota; class Eurotiomycetes; order Eurotiales; family Aspergillaceae; genus Aspergillus; species Aspergillus micronesiensis. The sequence continues at coordinate 14,887 of JASHHO010000089.1, read as the reverse complement.
TTATATAGAACTAGTCTAGTAGTAGAGAAACTACTATAAATATTACTAGTATATAGATCTCTATATATACCTAAAAGAAAGGTTTAAGGAAGTTAAGCTTATTAATATAATTAAACTTAAGATATATCTTAGTTTTTACATAAGTATCTATATATATACTTTAATATAAAAAATAGCTAATATCTAGAGGTTATAGTAAATATAAGAATAAGTAGGTATATAAATAAAATTATATTATTCTTACTATATATCTTATTAAATTAAGGTATTAGATAACTATTATAGCTATTAAAAACTAGAAGTTAATATTTCCTAATTATAAAACTAGTAGTTTAGGAATAAAAAGGTTTTTAAGCTAGTATAGGCTTATTTTATTACTAATCTAGTATTTAGACTAACTTTAATCCTTTAATTATATAGTAGATTACTCTAATATTAGTTTTCTATATAGACCTTTCCCTTAAAGATAATATATAGAGGAGAGCCTAACTAAAAATATTAATATACTTAATAAAAATTACTTATTCCTAATTTTCTAGCTATATAAGAGGTATTTTATTATAGTATTTAGCTCTAGTAATTATTAAGTAGTAGCTACTAGGCCTATAGTAAAGCTAGTCTTATTAAAGTTATAGATATTTTCTAATAAATCCTATATTATATTATAGTAATTTATATATAATTAAATTATTTCTTTTTAATCTTTAGGTCTCTATATTAAGCCTATTAATAGTTATATTATTAAGAAAAGTATATTTTTAATTTAATATATTATTAAATAAAGTTATATACCTATTTCTCTTATAAATTAAAAGGGGTAGTTTTATAGATATTAAAAAAGAATATTAGCTATTTCTTATATATAAGATATTTAGGGAGGTACTCTATATTAAATAAATAATAGGATTTATTATATAAGATTCCTCTTTATTTAAAGTTAATTTATAAGAGTTAGTACATATTTCTAAGTATAATATAGTTCTATTAAGCTAATAATATAAGATTATATAGGAGATATATAAAGATATAAAGCTTTATAAATTAACTTAATTTCTTACTTCTAAATAGTAGATATTGTAAGTATAACCCTACCCTTCTTTATAGCTAAATTTCTTGTATCTTAACATGCTTTTAGAGGCATAGTTAGTAGTTAAATTAATTAAGGTTTTTTACCCGCAGTTAAAATATATTAGGTAAAAACACTTACTGATATAGAACACTTGCTTACTAATTATAATATAATTAGTAAGTAAGCTATTACTTAATTATATTCTAGCTCTAACTAAAAATCTTACTTAATTTAACTACTAACTATGCCTCTAAAGGTATGTTAAAATACTAGAGATCTAGCTAAGTAAGAAGATAGGATTCTATTAATAATTATTACTATTTAGAATAAGTAAATTATTTAGATTACTAAAGCTATAAGGATCTATAATATCCTATATATAATACTATATAACTATCTATATAGAATTAATTATTATAAGGAAATATATACTAACTCCTATAAAATAACTTAAAGTAAAGAGAAATTATTTATAAATAGATTCTATTATTTATTTAATATAAGTACCTTCCTAACTATCCTATATATAAGAAATAGCTAATATTTTTTTAATTATTTATAGTATTATATCTCTTTAATTAGTTAGTTAGAAATAGGTCTATAACTTTATCTAAAGATATAATAAATTAAAAATATATTTCTAGATAATATAATTATTATTAAATACTTAGTATAAAGACCCTAAGGTTATTTAAAAAATAATTTAACTATTATAAATTATTATAAATAATATAGAATCATATCTAAATATATTTATAATTTTATAAGATTAGCTTTATTATAACCTAGTAGCTATTACTTAAGTAATTACTAGAATAGATTATTATAATAAAATACCTCTTATATAGCTAAAAAAAAATATTTATTATTAAGTATATTAGTATTTTTAATTAGATACTTCCTTTATATTATCTTTAAAGAGAAGGCCATATAAAAAAACTAATATTAAAATAATCTACTATATAAATAAAAAATTAAAGTTAGTCTAAATAGCTAGACTAATTATAAAATAAGTTTTTATTAATTTAAAAACCTCTCTATTTTTATAACACTAGTTTATAAAAGAAAATATTATTTTTTAGTTTTTAATGGCTATAGCAGTTATCTAATACCTTAATTTAATAAGATATATAAATAAAAATAATATAATTCTTATTTATATATTTATTTATTTTTTATAATTTACTATAATCTTTAGATATTAGCTACCTTTTACTTTTAAAATATATATATATATGCTAATAGAAACTAAGATATATCTTAAATTTAATTATATTAATAAGCTTAATTTTCTTAAAGCTTTCTCTTAAATAATATAGAGATTTATACTATTAATAATATTTTTAATAGTTTTTCTACTACTAAACTAGTTCTATAATCTAGAAATAATACTTAGCTAGCTAAATATTAGCTTATAATATCTATACTACTAGTAGCTAGTTAACTAATCTAGTACTAAAAAATATTATATATAATTAGATAGCTTAAAAAGTAGGTATCTATAGTAAAAAAAAAGCTTTTTTAAGGATATTTATAATAGTTAAAAGACTTATAGAGCCCTAACTCTTCCTTAAAATATAAGTAGATAAGATTATTAAATATAATAAGTTATCTTAAATAAGATAGCTTTTATATATTAAAAACTCTATAATTTATAAGTTATAAATAAGAAGTAGCTTTAAAAGAAAAAAGATTACTAAGTAATATACTTTAAAGAGTCTTTCTATTTAAGAAAACAAGGAGTAACTTTAATAAAGAAAATTAGGTATTTAAAGCTAAGATATAGGGTCTTAGATACTAGGCTTCCTATAGTTAGACCTTATATATATAACTACTATAGTATTCTAATTGTTATATTTAGAGTAACTAGGGTTAGATATCCTAATTTACCTAGTAATTAGTTTTATATAGAAATAAATTGGTTAGTTAGTAAAGAGGTGCTTAAATCTCACCTAGTTATGGAAATTAGTGGAGATGGCGGCTCACTTACCAATTACATTAATAGGTCAGACTACCTAAGATAAGTAGTAATAACTAATAAGCTAGAGCTAACTAATAAATAGAAGATTAGTAGATAATAAAGATAGTACCTAGGCTATAAGTTTAGTAGATACCTAAGACAGGTATCTAGGTCATTAATTAGGTCAAGTTATTAATAATATTAGTATAGATAGAGGGGTTAACTAGACTTATAACTATTAAATTAATAAGATAACTAAGTCCTATATAAATACATATACTAAATTAAATAATTAAATAAGTATGAATAATATCATAATAAAAGACTTAATAAGTAAGAAAAAAATTAATTAACCTAATAGTCTATTCTTACTAATCAGTAGGGGTTTAAGCTTATATTCATATTCTAAAAGTAGGAAGGTCAGGAATACTTAATATTCCTTCTTAATTACCCTATATATTTATTAGAGTAAGAAATCCCTAATAAAGAAACAAGAAGATAAAATATATAAAAATAAAAATAATAAAAAAGTATAGAAGTATTCTAAAAATTCTTAGGAATTTTTTTAGAAGCCCTTTAACTTCTTAACTAGAGTTAGTTTACTAGTCTAAGGTTATATAATCTATAGGTTCTATAACCTAGAGATTATATAATAGAATATATAAGTAGGAGTAGGTAATAACATAAACAGAATATTAATATATCTAATAATACTATTACCCTAGAGAAATATAATTAATTATTAATATAATTACTAGGGTAGTGCCTCTTATATTACTATAAAAGCAGCTAATATAGTAGAAATAACTAAGAGACTATTTTTAGTTAAAAATTAGTAAGATCTTAGAATAATACCTTATCTATACTAAAGTAGTAGGTTATTTATATAAACTTTATTATTTTAATTAGCTAGTCTATTACTATTACTATTAAGATAGTAATTACTAGAATAAGTAATCTACATTCTAAAGATAAGTATAATAGCTCTACTAATTATATCTCTAAGTAATCCTAATAAGCTATTTAGAAGTACTATAAATTAGCCTTATATAAAGACTATAAGAAAGATAATAAATAAAAATTTTACTTTCTTTATTAATAAGGACGAAAGCTAGTAAAAAAATATATTATATTAAAATTAACTCCTATACTAGAGGCGTAGATAATAGTTCTAATAACTATTTAAGTCTTAATTATATCCCTATCTAAGTTTTTAAGAAGGTAATAACTCCCTACTAATTTATATACTAAGTACTTATACCTTTTAGTATTATATATAATATAAATAAGCTTAAGGAGAAGGAAGAGATACTAAAAAAAAAAATATAACTAATAATAAGCTATAAATTCTTTTTTAATTTTATTACTCCTTTTAAGGAGACTAATAGTTAAATAAAAAAAAATACTTACTAATAATAACTAATAAAGAGAGTATTAATAATCCTTAAAAGAAGAAATTCTATAATATCTCTTATAAATTCTTTAGAGATAAGCTCTTACTAGCTTCTAAATTATTTAATATAACGTATATAAGGCTAAGAATAAGACTATAACTATTTTTCTAAAAGATAAAGCAGTATAAAAAGCTTAAGTTATTATAATTCAAAAACTATAGAGCAATATTGTAGAAAAGACTACCTACTAATTAAATAAATATATATATACTACTATATCTAAATAAAAGAGACTAGGGAAAAATCCAAAAAAATAAATAAAATAATAAAAAAAAAAAAAAGATAGAACATACTAAAGTCTATATACTTATATTAAAAAGATATATCTAGGTAATTAGTCATATTAAATAGTTTTAAAGGGCTACTAGTAGCTTAAGCTATAATACTAAAATAAATCTTTCTAAAGATAGCCTCTTTAGAAATAATATAAAATTCTAAAAAGCCTATTTTTAAGAGGCCTAATACCTAGATAATTCTTATCTATATTAATATAATAATTAATAAAACTAATATACTCTAAATACTAAGCTAGAAGATAAAACAACTATATAAAAAAAAAGATAATATTAAATAAATAATTCTAAAGAACTTTAATATTTATTATATATATAAAAAGGACTAAAGGCTAGAAATAACATAAAAAAAAATAAACTAATAAAATTAATTAATATCTATATATTAAGTTAATAGGTTATTAGGAATGATTTCTTAGTAATAAAAAATACTAAAGTAAACTATTAATATAATATTTTTTAAGTAATAATCTTATAGATAATTTAGATTACTAATTAACCTGTTAGCTACTATAGATAGTACTTAGTATTATAATACTAGGTAGGAAAATAGAATTATAAAAAAATAAAAGGAAACTAATATTAAGATACTTAGAAAGATAGTCTAGAAAGTACTATAATGATATAGGCCTCTAGATTTATATAGTATAGAAAGTAGGTAAATTAACCTTAAAATAATAGTATTATTAGCTATTATCTATAGAGCCATAAAAAAGGTAATACTAATAATAAAATTAAGTATATTTTTAAATCCTAATTTTAACTAGAAAAACTAGAAGATAGTTAAAAAAATATAAAAACTCTAAAAATAATATATATAATATTATACTCTTATAGTATACTAGTATACTACTAAACATAAAATTATAAAAAATATATAATTAGTAAGGCCCTATATCTAGGCTACTACTAGTATATATAATAGGTAGTTAAAATAGGCCCTAAAAAATTCTAGAAACTATTAAAATAATAAGAAACTATAAAAAATATAAAGTAGAAATTATATCTTTAATTAATTAATTAAGCTAGAATCCTCGAGATATAGCAAAAAAAAAAAAAAAAAAAAAAAAAAAAAAAAAAAAAAAAAAGATAAAAATATCTAAAAAGATTTTCTTTTTTAAATTCTTACTAGTAGACCTCTTAGATATTATAATATAGAATATTCTGAATAATTAGCTTTTCCTAAGATTTAATAATATAAGATTACTATAGCTATTTATTTAGTAATACTAGATAAGGTATCTAAAGAGAATATTATTCTAAACTAAGTATATAATATATTAGTTGTAATTCCCTATAATTTTAGTAACTAATTACTATAGTACTAATAAAGAAGGTAAGTAAGATTACTAGATAACTAAGTCCTATTAGCTACGTATCCTATTTAATATACTAAGAAAAAGCCTTAATACAATAATTATAAAAAGACTAAGTTATCTAATTAAAGAATATTATTTACTATTACTTATCTATCTAGGAGATAGAAAAGATATCTCTATAAAATATACTATTTAGATATTACTTAATAAGGTTAAAACTATATAAAAAAAGAAGTATCTAATAATTAATATAATAATCCGTAATAAGTAGAATATATAATAATATAGCTTATTACTAGCTACTCTATAATCTCTAGATTAAACAGCTTAATATAATTATAATATAAATATAGGCCTTTCTCTTTAATTATAATACTAAAATTTATATATTTAAGAATATCTTTGATCCTATTTTAGTATTAATTAGTAGTTTATAGGGTTTTTTATTATTATTTAATTAAAATCTACTCTATAATTCTATTTTAATTAAAGGCCATAGTACCTAAAACCTAGAAATAATTATATATAGTTAGATAGATAATATCTATATTATAATAATTAATAGAATAGAATAAAAGGTAATATAAAGAGTTTAAAAGGCCTTTACTAAGTATAAAAATATAAGTTTAATATACCTTTATATTTATATCTAATAAGTTTTATCTAACCTATTCTATTAATATAAGGGTATAGATAGAGCTACTCTATACTACTCTAGCTATTAATAGTAATAATTAAGATAGCTAGAAAAGTAAAATACTATCTAAAATTTTAATTAAACCTAGGACTTATCTTTAAGAAATAATATAAGATTATAATAGTTAAAGTAATTAGGAGTTTAATAGCCCTCTAAAGTTTTATTAAAATAATCTAGGATATAAATCTTATAATAATAAGATAACTCTATTTAATAATAATAATATTCTAGGTACTCTATAAAGTATCAATATAATTCTAGAAAGGAATCCTTAAAGTATAATAATAAAATACTATAATAGCCCCTTTCAAAAGCCTACAGAAATAGATAATAGTAATAATCAGTAGAGCTTTTATATAAAGATAATAAATAAGTACTTTAAGTATAGAGCTTTTTTTTACCTCTAATTTAGGCTAAGATAGAATAAATTAGTTTTAATTTATAAACCTTTATATTTTCTAATATCATATAATTCTAGAGTGTATTAACTTAGTAAATATTATTAATAGCGATATAAGCTTAGTAAAAAAATCAATATCTAAAAACTCCTTCTAAAGCTATAATAGATATATAAAAGAGTTAATAAGTATTTATCTAGTTATTCTAGTAAGTATCTCTAGTAATTATTACCTAAGAAAGAAAGAAAGTAAGATAAAAATATAAAAAGATACTTAAAATAAAAAAGATAGTAATAATTACTAATAGTGATAGTTACTAAAAACAGATTAATACTATAATAATAATACCTAGTTAGTTTAGACTTATAAATTATCTAGATTATAAATTAAATTAATAATAATATATATATTAAGCTTCAAGGTATCTAAAATATTAATTATAATACTATATAAGTTAGAATATTACTAGAGAAAGTAGGATATAGACTATAGTATTATAGTCTTTTTAAATAGTTAGATAGTATTTAAAATACTATTTATGCCTAAAATAACTCCTAATTAATAAAAACCTGTAGTAAATATCTAGATAATAAAGAAATTATATTTAAGAAATATAGATCTCTATTTTTAGTAGATACTAATAATAAAAAAATAGAAGAAAATAAAAAAAAATAAATTAGCTAGCTAAAAAAATAGCTAGATATAGTACTATTAAAAAATAATATTAGCACTAATTAATAGCTATAAGCTATAACTAAATAATATATTTAATAAGATATATAGGATATATAGATCTAAATATAGTAAAATAAGTAAATAAGTTATTTAATAAAGTATCTTTTTAAGCTTCCTAACTAAGATAAGATATTTAGATATTAGAAAAATCTCTAAAAAATAACTAGTTTTATCCTTATTTAGTATTAAGTAGGATAAATTACATTTAATTAATATCTTAAAATAACTTATACTTTATAACTAGTACTTTATAGCTATAGCTAGGGTATTTAGAGCCTAGAACATATTCTCCTAGTCTACTTATTATATAAGAATTTATAAAGGTAATATAGAAGAAATTTAAATAAAAAAAGATTCTAATATCTATATTAACTAGATATAATAATTTAGTAGGAAATAAGCAGTCTACTCTAATAATTAATAGCTTTTATAATCTAAATAGAGCTCCTACTATAATTCTATATAGTTAATCTACTAGCTATAAAAGTTAAAAAATATAAAAATTACTAGAATTCTAAAGATAAGGCAATACTAAAATACTAATTATAGCTAGTAAGAATAAATATAAATAAATATATAGACTCAGGCTCCTATACATCATATTATACTATTTAATAAATAAGTAAATTATAGAGGCAAAAGTACTATAAAAAATAAGTAGTAAAATATAAAATTAAATTTATTATAAAGAGCCAACTAAGCAAGAAAATAAAATAATTTAAAGAGTTAGGATAGTAAATTAATAGCTTAGAATAATAGGATTATTAGTATAAAGGTTAAAGTAATAGTAAATAGATACTTAGAATTAATACCTACCAACACTAGTACTATAGGCAGGCAGAAATAACATTAATATATAATATTAAAGGGGGTTATAATACTATAAAAAATAGTAGAGATTTTAGAGATTAAATTTAGCTTATATTTATATATTTAGGCTACTACTATAATATAATAGTAGCTATTATGAGTAGTATTTCCTGCTATACTATATAGGGGTAATCCTATATAATAGCTATTAGTTAGGTAAGCTAGGATAGGTTAATAAATTCTACTACTACTACTACTACTACTACTACTACTATTACTTAAGTATAATATTATATATATTATCTTTAGAGCTTTTATACTTTCTTAACTATCTATATAGTATTTTAGTTAAAATCTAAGTTTAAAAATATACTTAGTTTTATTATTAGTATTACCTTTTTAATTAACTTCTAAATAATTATTAGTAAAGCTATTATTCTTAGATTAATTTATCTATTTCCTATATTATTTAGCTCTAGTATGTGTTTTATATTATTATAATACTTTCTAGACCTTTTTCTAGAGTATTTTAATATTAGTTTTTTTTTTTTTTTTTTTTTTTTTTTTTTTTTTTTTTTTTTTTTTTTAATTTTTCTATAGTCCTACCTTTCTGGCTAGTATTATAATATTAAGTACTATTTATAGTAGCTAATAATTAAATTAATAGTCTAAATTATCTGCTTACTTATAAAAGACTAGGTTTATCTATCAGATTATTACTTAAAAATATTATACTAATAGTTAATTTTAGTGCTTTTTATTATTAGATAATTATTCCTAGTATATCTACTAATTTAAGTATATAGATGTTAACTAGATCTATTAGCTTATTATTTTTAGTATTATTTCTTCTATCTTCTTTTAATACATAATAGTAAGTATTAAAGTCTCTTTTAATTATTTACTTAATATCATTCTTTTTTTTTTTTTTTTTTTTTTTTTTTTTTTTTCTATATTTGTCTTATCTCTTAGCTTAATACCTAGAGTATACCTATTTAAGATTAATTATATATATTATAAATAATAATTATCTAGGTATTTACTTTATCTAGAATAGCTTTTCTAGTATTTTATATTACCTCTAATATGGCTTTATACTACTAATATCTTGGTTTAAGCTACTAGTAGTCCTTTAAACTATCTAATAGGACTGATTTTCTAGATATATCTCTTTTAATATAAACATATAGATTTTAGCCTTCTTTATCTTTCTTTTCTTGTTATTTTCTGTTGTAGCTGGTACTATTTAAGTTTTTTAATTCTTTACTAGTCTCTTTCCTTTAGATAGAATAGTATATATATTATATTTATTAGTTGGTAGGTTGTTTTATGTATAGTATTACTCTATAGCTCTTAAATTATAATAATTTAAGCTTTTTATATTACTTTATTCTTTAGTAAAGTGGTTATAACCTTATTCTTAGCCTTATATATATTATATTAAATAATTGAGAAATTAGTATAAGGAACTATAATCTATTGATCTAATATTATAGGAGGATAGCTAAGTTAGCCCCTACCTAGCTTATATATATATACCTAGTATAGCCCGTCTAAGTATTCAGAGGGTTAGTAATAATTAAATAATAAGAGACTACTATATTATTTTTACTATTATTTCCTATTATAAGTACTGTTCTACTCTTTTATACTAGTTATTTTTTTTCTATAAGGTATTTTCTTATAATTTTATTACATAAGTTATATTCTTTAACTAGTCTACCAGAGAGAATAATATCTTATAAAACCTCTTAAATAGCCCCTATTCTAGCCTATAAAAGTAGCCTAATAGCTATATCCTAGAGTTAGGACAAAAGTAGTAATAAACTATAAGAAAGTCTAGTCTCTCTAACCTAGAATAGAAAATAGAGTAGCTTTATAAGAAAATATTACTCTTATAATAGAGTATAAATCTTTAGAAATAATTTAGTTTTTAGTTGAGCACCTATAACTATTAGAATTTTCTAATAAATCAGTACTACTACCTATAAAGTAGTTAGATATAAAAGTCTAACTACTAATAAAGAATAAATAATACTTAACTATTAATATTTAATATGTTATTCCTTTATTGCCTAGTAGGGGTTATTATAGAGATAAATAATTAGCATAAGAGCTAGAAGACTAAGATTATAGTAATCTACCTAAACTATTAAAGTATAAGACCTAGAACTAATATAAATATATATTTTATTAAAGTCCTTTCCCTATTACTTAAGAGAAAGGTTTATAAATAACTAAGCTTCCTAAAATCTATAGTAGATGTAGTAGTCTTAACTATATAACTCTATTTTAGTATTAACTAGTAAGTTTCATAACCCTTTAGCTCCTTAGAAAAGGGTCAGTTAAAAGAAATCTAGTTATCTAACTAAACTAGAGTAGTTATAATAACCTAAAGTTTAAAGAAAAACTTTTTTTTTAAAAAAAAAACATAAAAAAATTAAAAAGAAAAAATAATCTAATAAAAAGGCTTATTGTAAGTTATTTAGTTATATTTTTAGGTTCTATAGGGTATTAATATTATATATACTATAAATATAATAATAAGGGTATATTTATCTAAAATACCCTAAATACTTAAAAAAAGATAAAACTTAACTAAATAATTGTATAATAGACTACCTCTATAGTAAATTAGTTAATTTATACTAGGATACTTCTCTTTATAAAGATATTTTTATTAAGTAGAGTCCTTTAATTATACTCCATATTCATTAATAATAGGAGTAAGGTAAATATAATACTAATCTTATCTATAAAGTAGATTAGATAGTAAAAGCTACCCTAATAAGTATTTATAAAGGGGGTAGCTAATTAGCTACTTTAAATTAAGGAAGTAGCTAAGACTTACTTTTAGCTTTATAACTTAGATAAAAGGAAATAAGCCTTTAATAAACTAGCTATTATATTACTAGATATAGACTATATTATTCTAGGGATACTATAATTATATTTACATAATCCCCTTATTAAATAGGGTATAAGAGGATACCTCATAGAGAAAGAATAACCAGTATAAAAGAGTAGAATAATACTTATAGTAGAGGTTAATAGTAGAAATAATATAGTAGGCTCTTATTATAAGATTATTACTAACCCCTTAAGTAATTGTAGGGGCCATACTAGGTATATATATAAACTAGGTAGGTGGCTAACTTAGCTACCCTCCTATAATATTAGATTAATAGAGAATAGTTTTTATAACTATTCCCCCTTTCTTATGAACCTTAGTTCCTTAAGATATTATACTAGCTATAGCTTATAAAAGAGTAGAATAGTAGGGTTACTTCTATAAAGAACCAGTAAAAAATCCCCTTAAGTAAAACCTTATTATAAAATAAAAGCTTAAGTTAAACAAAAAAGATTTCATTTATAATTTCTTTTTAAGTCTAATATTCCTTAGCTTTATTATAAATAATAATTTCTTTATATTTCTTCCTCTATAGCTGCCTACTATTAGTTAGATAGATATAAAGGTCTGCTATAATAAAATAAAGCTATAGGAGCTATTTACTATAGATAAAATAGATCTATTAATAATTTAGACCTAGCCTATTCTATAGATTTTTATAAATACCTATAATATTATTCCTTAATAATATAATTAGAGCTAAGAGTAGGAGTATATAAAAAACTCTTTCTTTTTAATTTTTTATATTATCCTCCTTTTATTTATAAGATAGGTAGTTTCTTTTTAGCTCTTTTCTAGGCTTAATACTTTATAAAGTTCTTATACTATACTTATTATATTATATATATAGTATAACTCTTAATCTTTATCTCTACTATTTCTAGTAACTTACTTTACCTATAGCCCCCCCTCTTAAGGAGAAAAAGAGGGCTTATTCTTTTTTTTCTTAGTAAAGGTCTTTAATCATTTTATTAGTAAGTATTCTTTCTATTATAAGATATTAGGTGTCTATAATAGCTAGACCACTATAACTTAGTTCATAAATTGTTAATAAAGGGTAGTCCCTCTCCCCCTCCTATAATAATAATAAATAATACTCTCAGTTAGTTATTCTTTTAAAGGTTTTTATAAGTTTTTTCTTTCCCCCTTTTTCTTTATTTTAAGGTAGAGTTTTTTGGTTTAATACTTAGCTTAGCCTTTTATAATAGTTTATTATAGAATAGGTTTAGCTATCTACTATATCTATTTATAAGAAAAGCTTAATTAATTTTTATAGTCTCCTATTTTTTTATTTTTTTAGTTATAGCTGTCTTTTTTATATTAATTATAGTTATCCTAGTATTTTTAGTCCTAGTTCCTCCTTACTAAGTAGCTATTAGTAGAGAGATAATAAATTAAATAATATTTTCTATATATTTTTAATTTCTAGTTTACTTGATTTTAGACCCCTTTTTTTATCTAAAAATATACTCTAGAGTATCTAGAATAAATAGCCCCTAGCTATTATAATAATTATAAACTAGGCTAATTTTTAGTTTATTAAATTACCTCTTATAATATTTTTTAATAGATACTTCTAAGAGTAGCTTATAGTCCCTAGATTTTCTTTATAGATAGATATGTGCCCCTATATCTAATTAAAATAAATAAGTAGATATTCTAACTAATATTATTATTCTATTCTATTTTATAGATAAAATATCTTAGTATAATTAGCTATTAGATTTAGCTCTATAAAAGTCTCCTTATAACTTAAATAAATAAATAGTTTTCTATTAACTAAGTATATAGTATATATTATAATTTAAGTATAGACCTTTTATTTATAGTATATATCTTAGGAAAGATAGAGTAGAAGTATAATAGTTATCTTTATTATAGTTTATCTACTACTCCTTTTAAGAGTAATAGTATTAGCTTATTATATAAATAATAGCTTTAATCTATTTATAATATTATATACCTATAACTAGCAGTTAAGATCATCTATTATATAAATATAGGGGATAAGTAATATTAAACCTATATTTTTTAAAGATTAATAACTATTTTATTTTTAATTTTTAATAAGATTTTTTTTTATATAAAAAATTCCTTAAATAATCTATAGATACTATGGATTACTAGCTAGTTTTTAAATATTATTTTTCTCTAAGTATTCTTTTTAGTAAATTTTATATTTTTTAGTATAGCCTTTTTTTTAGCTATAAAAATCTTCTTTAAATAATATTTATAAATAACTTTATTAGTCTTTCTAATTAGGAATACTTTTAAAGAGTCTATTTTCTTTATCTCCTAGTACTTATAGAGTATTAATATATAAAATATATTATAGATCTAAAGACCTATTAATAAATTAATTTAATAAATAAAGATTTTAATTCTCTTTATTATTTATACTAGACTAGTATTTAGCTAGTCTAGCTTTCTACTTAAATAGATCTATAATATATTTTTATATTAAGTTTATATTTAGTTTACTATATAAAAGGCCTTTACTATCTTTTATTAATTATAGTAGGCTTTCTAATATTTATAAATCTTTACCAGGGACTCTTATATATATTAATAAATTTACTTTATTCTTTTTATTCTATTATAGATAGTTTTATTAGTATTTAGGTCTTTAGTTAATTATAATAACTCTAGGGTTTATTACTATTATAACCCTAAATAATATCTTTAGATAGATAGATACTATAAGTTATTATATATAAACTCTGTAAGTAGTAGAAAATCTATCTAGTTCTCCTACTTAAAGCTAATATATCTATAAAAATATTATTTAAGTATATTATTTAGTCTTTCTATCTACCTATTAGTTTATAGATAGTAAGAAATAAAAACCCCCTTCTTAATAAATAATATATTATATCTAACTAGAAATCCCTTATAAAAACTAATCTATAAATATTAATAATCTTATATAGGATTTTATATAGGCAAAAAACTTTAAAAAAAGTAATATAGCTTATTTTTTACCTATAATTACTTTATAAGTAGGAATTAAGTAATATATCTTACTATACTAATTATAACTACTAAAATTAAATTATAGATACTCTATAACTAGCTATTATTAGTTATACTAGCTAGGAGATTAGTAATAAAGTTAATTATAATATCCATCTATATTTTATATAAAGGGGGAAGAGGTTTTAATAATTTTTAGTAGACTTTATAGGCTTAATAATAATTTTTTTATGAATTCTACTATTTATAATTACTAGAATTTATAGCT
>JASHHO010000088.1:0-179400 GCA_039763685.1 Aspergillus micronesiensis | reverse complement strand
GCGGAGACGGGAAATTTGCCGTTTTGGGTAATCCCGCCTCCGTCCACTTTGCCTCGTCTGCGCTGGTGGATTTCGATTAGATTGGGTGTCTTTTCATATTGTCATAAATCTCATGGGTCCTCATTTTCATGCACGCACTCATGTGATGGGAAACAGGTTTCACCAGTAGACTTGGAGAGATACGGAGATCCGAGTCTTCAACGCGTACTATAACCTCGGGAGCATCGACAAAGATAAGGCCTGGAATCTGCCTACTGGACCAAAGAATCGAATTTTTAAACGTCTGAGTATTGCTGAATATTTGCCAGGCCTCCGCCACTGTACAACAAAGCAGCAGATCTAGAGTGGCGCCAGACCACGGGGCGAACTAAATACACGAGTGTAGTGAAATCGTCAAAGAAAGGTAAGGGATCCTGGCCATGCAGGTGATGCAGTCTTGCCAGAGTCTCAGCAATAGACTTGTCATGGGACTGGCTTCTGAAGACTCTTGCATTCTTAGACAGCCGTAGGATATAGATCGGAATCGGGATCGCAGTGAGATGAGCAGTCTCATGGACGTAGGCCGAGTTGTTGATATCGAGTACGAAGTAGGAAAGCCTTCCCTCGAATCTGTTGATGGAAAGTAATGTAGTTGTCGCAGTTGGGTCCCATTGCGCCACGCAATCACGACATGATCTGTAATTTCGGTGACTGACTCGAAGATGGCGTCAGGTCGACAATGCGGTTGGAAAACTGGCCGATCAGTCGAATTGGGGAGTTTGACGAGCCATGGGTGTCGAGGAAGTTCTTCATCGCTTCGTTGGCCTTTTCTGGGATGGAGACACGGTGCTCCATTTTAGAACTGGGGTATGATTGTATGTGTACGAGTTGGAGGAAAGGCTAGAGAATCAGGAACACTATAAAACTCCGTAGATGCAGGGGGAGGAATGCAGGGACAGCAGGCAGGATAGGCAGAAGCAGTGTCACATGACATAAAGAATCTCTCAAGTCCAGAGTAACAATGGAATTGTGTCTATTCCAAAATGCTCGACTAAAAGTTCATGTTGATCAACACGGTCTTGGGCTCGGTGTAAGCAGACAAGGCATGCACACCAAGCTCCCTCCCCAGACCACTTTCTTTCGTTCCCCCAAATGGACAGGAGAAATGGATTGTTGAAATGCAGTTGATTCCGACGACACCAGAGTCAACCGCAGAACTGAGACGTAATGCGCGGTTGATATCTTGTGTAAACACGCCTGCCATCAGCCCATATTTGCTGGCATTGGAGCGCTGCAGGACCTCCTCTTCCGTTTTGAACTTGTTTCACCACCACAACAGGACCAAAGATTTCCTCCTTGTAGATGGATGCGTTGGGCTTGGTGTCGAGGAAAATGGCAGGCTCAATGTAGTATCCCTGGTGAGTTGTGAGTAAGAGTCAAACGTCCACGGCTTGATGTGTGAGGGCTGCCTACCTTGGATGAGAGAGGCTTGCCGCCAACCAAGAGGGTACCCTGCTCCTCCTTTTCAGCATTATTGATAATACCCATGATGCGATCGTATTGAGCTTTGTCGACGACAGGTCCCAGTTCAGATCGTGCATTCTCGGGATCACCAATAACCTCTCGCTTCGCCTCGAATGCCTTTCTGTAGGCTTCCAGAAATCGATCGTATACCCTTCCTGGACATACACTCTTGAGGCAGCGAAACATATCTGACCCGAGTTGTAGTAAGACCATTCACGCACCTGATATGCTCGATGAGCTGGATACTCTAGCCAAAAGAAGGCACATACATACCATTGAACAGCATTTGCGAGGTCTGCGTCGTCAAAGACTACCGCAGGACTCTTGCCTCCAAGTTCCAAAGTGCATCGCTTCAGATTGCTCTGTGCTGCGAGGACCTGCACGGCTTTCCCAGTCGGCACACTGCCTGTGAAACTGACTTTGGCCACGTCCATATGGCTAGCCAAGAGTGCACCCGTGCTCCCATCGCCAGTCAGGACTTGAAAGACGCCAGGAGGGAAACCAGCTTCTATAACCAACTTCCCAGCTCTGCTGCCATAAGGGGAGTCTTCTCGCTAGGCTTCAAGATGAAGACATTTCCTGTGGCCAGGGCTGGGGCGGCCTTCAAACCCACTGATGCTAAGGGACCGTTCCACGGGATAATGCTGTTGCAGGACACCAGTCAATTAGTATACACCTGTGCTAGAGAGTGGAATTGTTCAGCCTACCCAGCAACAACACCCAGAGGCTCATTCCGCACAATCTTGTATACACCGTCATCGGCTGGAATGATTGGCCAGCAAACTTATCGATCCATCCTGCGTAGTCTTCTCCACTGTAAGTATCTTCAGTTCCGACGGACATTTCGTTACCACTTACATCTGAAACACCCGATTGCAGTACCAATTTCAGACTTTCCGAACGGCAAGAAAGGAGCTCCCAGTGTCAGTCTGGTCAGATATGCCAGTCGTATCCTGGTTTGCTTCAAAATGAATATCGGCAAATTTCAGGAGCAGTTCTGCCGCTCGGATCCAAGCATTCGTCGCCATTCGGATCCGGTGCAAACGCTGCGTTAGCCGCATTGACAGCAATGTTGACATCTTCTGGCCCCGCTACGGGGATTTGGTCGCTGACTAGGTCTCCAGTGGCAGGGTTGTAGACAGACACTCTAGTTGGAGGCGTCAACGAAGCTCGGGCGAGAAAACAGGCAGTAGGGCAGGTCATACTTCTTTTTGGTTTTGACACTCAACATACTAGGACAGAAGCTTGAGTATAAGTCAATGTCTTCATATTCTGAAATACACAGGGCTTACATTGTTGTTGATGAAGAGCTTGGTGATATGCGGACCTAGTTCCATATTGGCGGTCGTGATCTTGGCCGAGTCCAGAACAGAGAAGTCAAAGAGGTCATAGAGGACGTCGTGAGCTCTGGGTACATTTTCAATATATATGAGAGGCCTAGAGGTTCACTAATGCCATCTCAGAACAATATTCTTGGGGCACCCCAGGCTCGGTAACGTTGGAAGTATATGGCCATGAGTCATGGACACGATTAGGACCGAGTGCGGGAAGTCGCCGCACGCCGGCGCTTAAACGCCCGCCGACATCCGCCATCCAACGACCACCATGAATCATGTCTGATACACAGCAAACACCGTCTACGCGGAGGAGACCGCGCACTGTCTCAACCTTATCGGCGCAGCAAATCCAGCACAAGCGCGATCTAGATCGCAAAGCCCAACGCGCGTTACGTCAACGCGTCAAGTCGCGGTTACAGGATCTGGAAGATGATTTGGCTCGCGCAAAGGCGTCCAGTTCGGACCGGGAGCGGCAATGATGGATGAGATTCAGGCCCTCCGCGAAGAGAATCGGAAGTTACGGTCGTGTTTGGAGAGTATCGGTCAGTTCGCGATGGATGGAGCAGCCGTATCCGAAACCCGTCCTGTGTCGGAGTCACCCAGCCCTGACTCAGGGCCGGTGGGAGAAAGTGAAGACATTGCTGGGGATGACGCTGTGGCTCCATCCGACTGGGCTGAGCAGCCGGTAAACCACACGGAGCATTTGGCATCTCAGCCCAGGGCAGAGGGGAATGCCGTTCCTGTGTCAGATCGAAGCCTTTATGTAACGAGGACATCCATCACACAGGCTGGAGAGTCTCCATCATCGCATCATCACCCTCACATCGATCATCATGCATGGGAGGATCATGATATGTCCCATACCCATGATACAGATGTCCAGGATCAGAACATGCCAATCCCGTATGCACATCCATCAAACACAAGATCGGAGCTACCCTCTCCACAGTCTGAAGCTACCCCTGGAAGACATCAAGCCGGCCCATGTATAATGCCTGCGGACATCGAGGTACCACAGGCCGACCTATTCGACTCGATTTCCCACGCTAACTTCAATCCCAGACCAGTACCTGGACGGTGGTGCACCACACGAGTTTCCAAGGACCTGCCATAGGCCCATCGAATATCCTAACGCCAACACCGTCTGTCCCAGTTCAGCCAAGCTCCACTGGTATTGCATCATGCTGCCCAAGCATCGTAACGCAGTGTGCCCATTGGATCAAATCCTTCTCGATTTTATGAGCTCTCGGCGCGCCATGGCCGCTAAGGGCTTCGCCATTGAGTCGATCGCTGGACCGAGGCAGCCATCCTTGCTGGCAATCTTCCACCCCGAACGCTCGATGACGGTGCATGCTACTAGCCGGGTACTAGCCGAAGTTCTTACAACGTTTTCACAGGTCGCTCTCCCAGAAAAGCTTGCATTTATGTTTTGATGTTCCGTACTTTGAGGGTAAATAGCTCACCATCCTAGTTGTGATCAAGTCTGACGTGTACAGTGGCAAATATCTCCCACAGAGGCAAGTTACGAAGAAATGCCGCGTTGGTTGCGACCAACAGCGATCCAGATTACCGTCCCCACCCAGCGTGGATTGATAATATCCCATGGTAGGCTGTATTCCATGATCTAGCCGACCTTTACAATTTACTAACATATGAGAAGGCCCCGCGTGCGAGACATGCTCATAGAGTATCCAGACAAGTATCCGTTTGCTGTCTTTTCCGAGCTATATTCCCGGAACGTGACTGTAAACTGGCCATATGATACGATGGACAGTGTTCAGCATCGAGATGGGGATATTATTCTGAACCCAATATTTGAGAAGCACATCCAGAGGTTGAGTAACTGGACTGTTTCCAACCATTTCCGGGACTATCTTCCGGAAATGACTACAGCGATATACGGCGGCGATTAGTCTTACAAACATCCTGTGCAATTATATCTAGTCCAATTAGGAGCAGGCCCTCTTATCTATCTCCAACGCATATAAGCCTGTCTCTATAGCGACGCCCCGTGAGACACGAAGTCCTCACTAAACGGATAGTCAATATATCCGACGGGCGACTTTGGTATGTAAAACGTATCCCGATTGTACTTGTTCAGGGAATGTCTTTGGCGAATCGATACGGCAAGTCCGGATTGGAAATGAAATGGCGTCCAAACGCAATCGCGACCCGATGAGCCGGCTCATGCGTTGCAATCGCCTTCTCAGCAGATTCTGCCGTAAATCCTCCTGCCAGAACCATGGCCGACTCCGTACCCAACGCCTCAAACAAGAACGACCCGTCCTCCACGGCCGCTTCAATGGTCATCGACCCGGAAATCCGCGGCTCCACGGCGTGCACATACGCCAACGCCAACCCTCCCAGATTGCGCACTAGATGTGTAAACTGCTTCTGCAAGAGGTCATCCGTCATGCGCATGCCCTGGAAGGGACTCCAAGGACTGATGCGATACCCCGTTCTACCCGCCCCAATGGCCTCCGACACGGCTGTGGCGACCGCGATTCCGAACCGTGACCGATTCTCCACGCTGCCACCCCATTCATCGGTACGATTGTTCGAAACATCCTGGAGGAACTGGTCGCATAGATAACCGTTCGCTCCGTGAATCTCGACGCCGTCGAACCCAGCCGCGATGGCGTTCCGTGCTGCCTGCGCATAGTCGTTGATCCACTCGTGAATCTCGGCCTGTGTAAGAGGCCGCGGGGTGTGACTTTCACTGCTCATGGGGACGTTTCCGCTAGAAATGACATCGTAGTCCCCTTCCTTCTCTAGGATTTCAGGTTTGGCAGCTCGACCAAGTGCCCAGAGCTGACAGAAGATGTAGCTGCCTTTCTTATGGACGGCGTTGGTGACATTCTTCCATTGAGCGATTTGCGCCTCGTTCCAGATACCAGGAACGTTCGGCATGCCTCCTGCACGGGCGGAGATGAAGGTTCCCTCGCTGATGAGGAGCGTGCCCGGGACAGACGCACGTTGGCCATAATATTCTGCTGCAATGGGCAGAGGGACGTGGTCGTCGTCGGCGCGAAGGCGTGTGAGGGGTGCGAGAACGACGCGGTGCTTCAGATTGAGGGCCCCAATGCGGATGGGGGAGTTGAGATGTACCATGTTTTTTGATCTGCAGTTGTATTGGAAGGTGGGATGGTATCCAGTGAATTTAGGTGTGATAGTGACGGGGAAATGCTGTGTTCATCTGATTAGAAATACAGATACTGCGGAATGCAACCATCTCAGTCATGACTCGGCGGTCATGAATCAGGGCAGCCTCTCTCCCCCGGTTCAATGATACGGACCCCGAAGACTGGAATTAAAACATTATCACTTGTTTTGTGGTTATAATGGCTAGTCCGCTCAACCTCCCTATTTAGTATCCTTTTTAATGTCAGTAGGTCATGAGTCAGGATGAAGATCATAGCTAATGGATTAATTAGTACTTCCGGATACATTATGGAGAGACCACCTAGATTGCGGGGAAACCCTTGTCATAAATGATAAATAATATCCCCCCATAGACTAGACAGTTTCTTTCCAATTGAGATGATTGATCAGTCTGAGTGATTTCAGAAATCTATAGACAACAAAATGAGACCTACGATGAAAGCTGCGCAATACAACACGGTATCCCTCTACGCATATGCATCCTGCATTGGTGTCTATATATTGTCTAACTAGAACAACAGGTAACAAACCGTGTTGAAGTGAACGAAATCCCCATCCCAGAGCCCGGAGAGAACGATATCCTGATCAAGAATGTGTGCGCCTCACTCTGTCACTCAGACTTGGTAAGGTCTCTCTCGCGAACACCTAAATATCCATTCTAACATGGGTAGATGCTCTTTTGGGGTCATACAGCTGAAAAGCCCCCAACGGAGCGAGTAACCATTGGTCATGAGAACACTGGTGTCGTCGTTGCGCTGGGCAGCAAGGTCCAGGGTTTCAAGGTCGGGGACAAGGTGGGATGTCTGGGTTGCAGTTATGCCTGTTGTATGTATTTATGTTCATTGGAAAGACGACATGACTGACTCTTCTAGATGACTGCGAGGATGCGTCGTTCACAATATCTGGTGTAGCGAAGGGACTGGTCGGCTGCATGGATTCACCACTGACGGCCATTTCGCGGAGTATTCCCTGGCAGATGCGCGCAATTCGATGGTCTTGCCCGAGGGAATCGATATGGTTTCTACTGCGCCGTTGTTCTGTGCAGGTGTGACAGGTGAGGATTTCCCCTTCGTAGCAAGGGAAAAAGAAGGAAAGGAACTAATCCATGACACTAGCATACCATGCGGTCAATGAATGTGATCTAAAGCCGGGACAGTGGATCGCTGTCATTGGATGCGGTGGACTGGGTCACTTGGGTATGTTTCATCCAGATCTATGAATTAGGATGCCACCAGTTAACACTACGTTAGCTATCCAATATGCCAAAGCAAAGGGACTTCGAGTCGCAGCAATTGATATTTCGCAAGCTCAGCTGCAATCCGCCAAGGAGCTCGGCGCGGAGGCTACTTACAATTCCAAGACAAACCCGCAATATGCCGAGGAACTTAAGTCTCTTACTTCTGGGGGAGTCCATGCTGCTGCGGTATTCAGTGCCTCGAACGCTGCGTATGAGTCTGCCCCGAGTGTGCTGAGGTGAGGATGGGAACACTGATCGAGATATTGTCCCGTACCCTAACAGAGATTATAGAATCAACGGTCTTATGATGGTGGTCGGCATTCCCAAAGCCAACCTGTCGATCAATGCTCTCGATATCCTGCTGGGAAAATACAGAGTGAAGGGAGCGAGCAGTGGCACACCACAGAGAATGAGGGACCCCATTGAGTTTCAGCCACAAACACGGGATTAAGCCTCATATGACGACCTTCAATAGCTTGGATGACATCCATACTATCATCGATACGATGGAGAGTGGAAAGAGTGCTGGTAGATTTGGGATTGTCTTCGACCAATGAGTAGTTAGAGCAAGAAAGGAAAAGATTATTCAATGTGTACCAGAACATTCACCGTGAAGCTTTTAGACAGCTGGTTGATCCTGCGAGTGAGGACCTATGGGATTGTGATACCGCCAGGAAACCAACTGATCAATCGATGAATTCAGCCCCTACCGTTGCCCTGTCATCACCCAGTCCTGACCCGGGGGCCGTGACTCCAGCCGAAGCACGCCAAACTTCTTCTCTAGCCATTCCGCACTAGTAAGTACCGGTTGCTCCGGATCCCTCGGAGGGATACACGATGTCTGTGGTGCAGCTAGTCCAGTCTGGTACTCAGGACGGATCATGTACGCGAACGAATACCGTGTGGGCATGGCTTGATTCGGCAATGGACCAACCCGGTGCACGCATGAATGAAGATAGCCATTTGTGAGTAGGGACATGGTATCACCGATATTGACCACCGCATGGTTCTTCTTAGGTGGGACCCAGGTCCATTCCTCGGACCCTGGGATGCGGATCTGTAGTCCGGGTTGGCGTGTGAAGAGGAATGTCAGAGTACCCAGGTCTGTATGCGCGGCATGTGGCATGCCACGTTTGCTCGATAGGTTGCTGCTCGTACTTCAAGAGGCGGACAATAATCGGGTGCTGGGGAATCACGTCGGTGGAAGAGCTTCAGATTCGCGGATGGAGGAAGGTCGAGAGTGTGGTAAGACTTCCATTGATGGCATCGGCCATCTTGTAGATTGTATCGGTGAAATCACGCAGCTTGCTCATGTAGGCGTCAATAATAGGAGGGTGGGCAAAACCATGGTTATCCAAGCGAAGAATACCATTTTTAGGAATCTGGAGGTTTAGTTTCACTGCCCATAGTCTGCTGAGATGCTACTTACTGCGTATGTCTCGAAGCCGTCACGCTTTCCGTGCAGTCCACCAAAGTTCCTTCCCACGGGTTTGTAGCTAATTCTGTGTTATTTCAGCCTCAATATAGAGAGGACCAAGGTAATCATACCCGTTGCATTTGAATTTACAGAGTTTGTCCACATCATATGTGAGCTTCTCCTCCAGCGGCAGGTCATAGAGCTCGCGGGTCAGATCGTACAGTGCGGCAACGACAGGTGACAACTCGTCTTCCTGAGATTCCAAGTTGAGATAGAAGATACCACAATCCCTGCATGCTTCAAGAAGTCGTTGGGCTTCGTGTGTGTCTCCATATTCCAGCAAGGCAAGATCAATGCTTTGCAATGGTGCTACCGGGAGATCAGGCGGAACGACATCCCAGCCCTCGGTGCTGTCAGTCATTGTTGTTGGCATGCTGGTGTAGCTATCCAGGTTAGTGGATAATACAAATCATGTATAAACACCCAGATATCGTTTAAAAGGGACCCTGAACCCTCATTGATACCTCCATTCATCAACACGACCAATATGATGGACGCCTCGTGTCGTGTATCCCGCGTATAGCGCACATAATGCGTACATGAGAACCGCACATGAAACTCGAAATGCTCCAAACAGGAGGGGGATTAAATAATCGTTCAGAGGAATATGCTAATGCACCAGAAATGACACCTCGCACAACACACAGGTACGACAGCTGATAATCACCATGGGTATTTTAAAGCGACCACAGGGACTTTATTGTTCTCACACTCAGCGACTTGATCGGAGTTTCCTTTTCTTCAAGATCTTGCAGCAATGGAACATCCCCCTTATTTGCTAGAACAGGTGTTGAGGGATTGCTTACCATCATCCCTTCTACAACAAGAGGTGGTGTATCCACTCTCACGAGAGAAGGTGATGGAATTCATGGCAACACCGGATCGCAAGCCTGTGGAACTCGACAAATTTCCTGTCACCACTAAGAACCATCTGTAAGTCTCTTTCTTGTGATCGTGACTTGCTGGTCTAAACCTTCCCAGATCGCAGGTGGTCTTCCGTCTCCTGGGAGATGACTCGACGGACAATGCATATCGATATCACTCCTACACCACCATTACCGGTGGCAGATTCAAACAGGGCACGCCCCTGCTCTGGCTGACCGACAGTATCGAGAACCGTCATCACAGAGCAGCAGGTAGCAAGCTGCTTCGTATAGCCGGTATTGTCGAGCCAACCGATGTCATTCTGAACCTCCATGTCTCAGGACATTTTTATCGGTACGTATCGGTGCAGTGCCTCTCGCGACAAATATAGAAGCTGACTTGGGACATGCAGCTCGCTTGACATGACTTCGGATATCCTGGAGCATGCCGGGGCTACTGTCCTACCGGCTGGCAATGACATGGCGTCTGAAATGGTAGTCGAAGCTATGCTACAGTACTGTATAACCTGCCTTGCAGGTCCGGTTACCGAGCTCCTCCGGGTGGCATTGCATATCTCGTATCTACCCGAAGATGTGTCCCACCAGATAAGATACGCAAGCTATTCTACACTTCCGAGCCCCTTTCTGCAACCTAGGAAAGATTTCTCCATCGTGTCTTCGGGCCGTTCTGATATACTCTGGCCTAGGAAGTGCTGAGATTGGCTTCTGGGGGTGGAAAACCCCATCCTTGCCAAATCTCCTGGGACTGATTGTCGAGACTATATCTATGACTCAAGGAACATGATCGTGGAGATACTACCCATCGACAAGACGAGCACTGGTCTTGTGGAACAAGACCGACCGGGACGAATTACCGTGACCTCCTTACAACGCCTGCGCAACCCACTGGTCAGGTACATGATCGGCGACATCGGCTCTGTTCATCCGCTACCAGACGCTGCCTATCGTCAATTACCGGCGGAAGAAGCCCGCCACTATCGAATCATTCGCATGTATGGTCGGGATCCACGGTTTACCTTTACATGGAGGTCAACCGAGTTTGATTATCAGACCATTTGCAATACCCTCAGCAGCCCGGGCTGGAATGTCTTGCAATGGCAGTTGGTCATAGATAATGATTCCCGGGGAGAGACCCTCGAAGTCTGCATTTTGCGTGGCTATGGTCTTGCTGAGGAGATACCGGATTCATATTTGCTCGCGAAGCTGAAGCAAGTTTTCTTGGTTACTCTTGATGCGCTGTTCGAGGTCAAATTCATCCAGGACTTCTCGGCATTTGGACGCAGTGGAACAGGTCGGAAAGTAATTCGGTTTGTGGACAAACGCAGTCATTCAGCTTGAGCCAGTCAAAATTTGAACTCTTTAACCGCTGTCGTGTAGCCTTACTCAACTCTATATTTGAGTGGCGGATAATTTTCAAAAACATAGTTCGGATCCCGTAGCAAACTGCATACTCCCATGCAAATGCAAACGCACATGCAACTTCCCGCATCAGGTTCGAGTGCTCCAATGAAACAGCCACAGCGCAGACATTCGCATCGGCAATGAGCTTGTGAGAGATCTGGGACCACAGTACGTTGATCGAGGCGCCCTGAACTTTAATTGATATGCCCCAACGAGCTCCACAGACAGGTCGGCACGAATGCAGTGTGATGGCCAATTCCGTACCTCGTACGCTTCTCGTTGTGTATCTTCGGTGACTAAAGTCATTCAGAAAATATGTGTGTGTTCTAAAGCTATCGCCTCACTTTGTTGTATTTGCATAAGCACTGCAGCAGTAGTTACTCTTGGGTATATGTAAGGATATATGACTATAGCGCGTGTTCTGATGCTAATTGCTGGTCCAGGTGAATTAAGCATTGCCAGCCTCAACGAATCTAGCCTCGAAGAGAATGCTAATGTTACGTAGCTTGCGAGACTTTCTCAAAACTACTAGTAGCAGGGCCAGGAACATGTCTCCGACGAAACACTGGCTGAATTCCTCATGCTCAAAGAGTGAGCTGCAATGGCAAAGATGTCTAAAGAGAATGACTCTCTGCTAGTCCTGATTATTGGGGCTGGAATCGGTGGGTTGACAGCAGCCATTGCACTTCGCCGTCAAGGCCACCAGGTGACAGTAAGCCTGACGTACCCTTCATTTGTCCAGTAACTAAAACAGTGCCAGATATACGAAAGATCCAAGTTCCTCAACGAGGTTGGGGCAGGGATCCATTTTCTCCTAATAGTGCCCGCATGTTGGAGCTACTTGGCATGTCTGTCATGGATCTTGAGTCTGTTCCCCTACGTGGAGTGAGCCTCCCCTCAATCCTTTGCCAAACAAATCGAACTTAGTATATTGACAAGGTAACTCTCAGATGAAGCGATTTACCCCATTAGAGGAAGACCAAGACTACATCGAAACAGACGAAACCGTAGGAGCAGTAAGAGAAGCCCCCTGACACCCTCGATATCAAGGTGTTAACAAATTCGCCGTAGCCCACTGTCTTGTTCCACAGACACACGATTCATGAGGCATTGAGAAAACATGCAATCTCATCCGAAGGCCCCGGCATACCGGTCAAGATCCATCTAGAGTCCCAGCTGGGGATCTCAATATCAAAAAGCCGTCTTTGACATTGTCCACTGGGGACGAGGTAATGGCCGATGTGATTGTCTGTGCTGACGGAGTCAACGTATGCTACCCAGGTCTAGTGAGACATCTAATAGGCTGACAACCCCCATAGTCTTGGGCACGGTCGTTCGTTGCCCCCGGATATGAAGCCAAGTCTTACGGGATGACGTGCTTTCGGTGGCTGGGCCCATACGAGGAGATGAAGTCCAATGCAAAGACCGGCCAATATGCTAGCCCTGGTCTCATGCACGAGTGGCGAGGTTACAATCGCAAGCTTGTCAGCTACCCATTAACCAATCATGAACTGTTGTACTATGCGGCGTTCGTTCCAAATGGACGTGCTGGTGTTGCTTCCCCTGGTACGTGTCCTTGCAATCTTGTACCACCTCTTTCTAATGCAATTGAGCCGTTTGTGACACATAGATTGGAAACAAGCTGGGAACAAAAATAATTTACTGAAAGCGTTTAAGCGATTTGGGCCGGGGTCCAACAGATCCTGGCAAGAGCACCCGATAGAAAGCCGATGTGCTGGGACTTACAGGACATGGAGGAGCTCCCTACCTGGATCAGTGGTAACGTCGCACTGATTGGAGATGCAGCCCATCCTTTGCTACCATGTCAGGCACCTTTGTTTCACTGCGATGAGAATGAGTCTGTATGTGAACTAACTTCCTACAGTCATCGTCAAGGCGCAGCAATGGCGATCGAGGATGGGATCTCCTTATCCGCCTTTCTGCCACGAGGAACCAACAAAGTCGATATTCCGGAACGGCTTTGTATGTACCAGCAATGCTGTAAGTCCCATGTTCGCGAAGCCCAGGAGGCAAGTCGACGGTACGGATGGGAATTGGACTCCGGACCAGGCATGAAGACATGTAAGGGACTCTCTCGATTACAATTTGGAAAGCCGTATCTTACCATGCTCACCGGCAGACAAACAACTCATGGACATTAAGAAATTCTTCGAAAGTCATAACGAGTGGGAACGATCGTTGAGATACTTCAAGGCTCAGCATAGTATGTCAAAAATTTAAACTAGAACGATGAACTATCACGAATTTTGGTGCCGGATGATTTGCCTGTTAATGTGGACATAAACGAGCAATTTCTGTCCTTTCTCCTTCTTTGGTCGTAGAATATCACATGGTCATAAGACAGACAGTGTTTGAGTCACACAGGGTTGCAACATCTCTTGTATAGGGAGTCTTTGCCCATAAGGTGCCGAAATAGCACAGGAATTACTTCTGGCGAGCTCCATTGACCGGAAGGAGACCGAGACAGCAAACATCAGGAAGGAATCCGACTAAACTACCGCTGAAAAGATTCAAATTGGCCTTGCTTTAACCACAACATCCTGAAAGCAAACGATACTGAGAATTTTCTTCCCTAACCATGGCACCTGCCCGTGGGAAGATCACAGCTTCACAGCGTGTGGATATTATCAAGAAGCTTATCGAATCTGACGAAGCCGGTGATCTAAACGCTCACAATGAGATTCTGCGGGCCATTCGTGGCTTGCAGCTGGCCGTCGAAACCCCTTTCGAAACATTATTTCGACTCAACTTTCAGGTAAGGCATGCCCAGATATCTTGTCAGTCGAGGAGTTACAGAAAGATTAACCAGTCGTTGGACAGTCTCTCCAGAATGTTGCAATTCGGATTGCAACTGAAAAATGCTGGCTTCATGCTATCGCAGCAACACAGGGAAAGCCGATCACTGCCACTGAAATTGCTAAGGAGACGGAGTCGAATATCGTGATAACTGGTGAGTATCCTGATCTTGCGATTGACTGTCTGTCCAGGCCTGACACTGTTAGCTCGCATCATGCGGTTATTGGCATCTATTGGCCTGTGTGAGGAGGTCGGCTGCCAGACCTACATGTCCAACCATCGTACCGAGTTTTATACACTACCTGGCACTGTGGCAGGAGTAAAGTTTCAGTACGTTCATCAGAGACACCTATATTCTGCTGACTGGTTAACTACAGGCATGATATAACCTTCCCAATGATATGATATTTCGAAACGATAGACATGCGTTTTCTTCGATAGCTAACAGCAGATAGGGAGGACGACTTGCGGATTATATGAGAAGCCATGAGCTGCAGCTTGACCCTGACGCCCCTGAAGGGTGACATTGTTTCAGTTTACCTACAATAAATACAACTTATTTGATTTGATCGAAACGGATGATCAGCGGAAAAAGTTGTTCGTTGACTATATGGCCTGGCGAGACCGGGGCCAGCAGTGCGGCTGGTTCGATATATACCCTGTGGTAGAGTGGCTGCCTCACGCACACTGCCGTCCGGAACAAGCCCTGGTGGTGGATATAGGAGGGTGGCAATGGTCGAACGCTGGAACGTTTCTTGGGAACCATCCGGATCACCCTGGACGGTTAATGTTGCAGGATCTCCATCAACACTTCGGCATATCGATAAGCTCCGGAAGGTATCGAAATCATGGAGCATGATTTTTTCACCCCTCAGCCCGTAGTAGGTATGTAACAGAACGACGCCATCTCCGATGATATGCTGCTAAACTCGCAAACGCAGGAGCATACATTTATCTACTGTCTCGTGTTCTCCATGATTGGTCCGATTTAAAGTGCGAGCGCATCCTGTCAAATATTGTAACGGTCATGGATCCTGATGATTCCAATTTGCTGATTGTTGATCGGGTGCTGCCTGATCAGGGAGCTGATCTTGGAGAGGCTGCATTCGACGTGTTGGTGTGGATGAACTATTCCGGCATGGAACGGTCACACAGTCAGTGGACGGGACTACTTGAAAAGATGGGACTAAAGCTGGTGAAGATCTGGCGCTCTCCTGGGGCAGCTGAGTGTGCCTTAGAAGTCAAACGGTGTACAGGCTAGTGGTGTGAACTGTACGGAACAGCCTCAAACATAGCATATTTGGCTGCTTTTCGGAAATGATATGGCTTATATATTTAGTTGTCAAGCCCAGAAATATTAAACAGCGGAGAACTGGACCATCCTGTCTTGCAATTCTAACTACCTCTTACTTATAATCCTGCACCGTATCCGCACCAGGGATGTCGGTACTCCGCGCCAACCATTCATATT
Source organism: Aspergillus micronesiensis (assembly GCA_039763685.1). Classification (NCBI taxonomy): domain Eukaryota; kingdom Fungi; phylum Ascomycota; class Eurotiomycetes; order Eurotiales; family Aspergillaceae; genus Aspergillus; species Aspergillus micronesiensis. Next base: position 164,111 of record JASHHO010000088.1, on the reverse strand, counting down.
TTTCGAGGTCATTCAACATTCCTGCGCACTTGTTTCGGACAATTTCAATGGCATCAGAGCCTAACACTATACGGAGAGGAATGGTCTCCTTGTCTGCTAGTCTCCCCTCTCGTCGGACGCATCGAGAATGGACTCGACCGCCAGAGCAGGTCGCCAGGTTGCTTTCCGTTGGTTTGCGCTTGTCGTGAAGAGAGGGTCTCTATCGCATCATCGTATTGGTCAATATGGGGGACCGGACGATGCAACACCGTCTATCACTAGACAAGATGTTTGTTCGAAATTGACCGAGAACCACAAGGAGCGTATTAACGCCAAGGGGTGACACCTCTTTCTGTAGACTCTCGACAGCACCTGGGATGGTGAGAAACTATACCCTCATTTTCAGGTGCTATTCAGATAGGAGGATCTGACATACCCGCTAACGCGAACTTGGATGCGCTGTATGGACCTCCAGCGGCGACTCCCAGCCATCCAGAGATACTGCTCATGAACACGATCGTCCCTCGGTCTCTGGAACGCATGTGCGGCAAGAAAGCACGCGTCAAGTTAAGGGGACCAAATACATTGGTATGGAACTGGTTCAAAAGTTGCTCATGACTGAATCGTCGTACCCAATTAGCCAATTGTTCGACATTTCATGATGCGATGACCTTTACCTGATTTCTTCCCAAACGCCAGACTGGACGTAGCCTGCGTTATTGACTACCACGTCAATGCGACCAAACAGATTGATCGCTTCATTCGCTTTCCGGTCAAGGTTCTCCTGGGGGGATGTTACGTCTAGCTGAAGTAACTTGACATTGTCTTGTAGCGAAAAGTCTTGTAATGGCGGATGTCGCGCGCTGTCGCATGACAAGATCACACGAGCGACCAAAGCTGGAACAAAAAGCTTTCCAAATCCGGAGGAGCACCCGGTAATTAACCAGACCAATTGCGCAGTGTTAGAGCGGTTTATATCCATTGCGGAGCTTGCGGTGCGAACGCGCAGAGGGAATTAATAACGTGGTTGCGGAACAGGATGTTATTGCCTACGGGAGGATTTGTGGCTACTTTATATCCCCGCTTCGAGAACCTTGAATATCGCCTGAGTCATGCCAAGTTAAACAATATCTCAATCAGGATACACAATGTTCAACGTCCAATTAACATCCATCCTTCCCCCCAATGACCTTCGAAGCGTCTCCACGACGAGGTTCTCATAACCGATCATATAAGTCATAGGCGTTCCATAAACCGGTGACAGTCGTCACTGAGCGCTGCTGCGTACTCCTTGCTCTCATAGAAGCTCTTCAGTCATCCCAAGAACGAACCCACAACTGAGCACAGCATCATAGTCCAGCACCTTTTCACGAGGCTCTGTGCTCGCTCCTTCATCTCGGGGGTTTGGTGGTGCTACCATAAGACGATCATCAATTGATCTGCATATAGCCTAGGCTGGCAGGCGGAACAGACAGCTAGCAAAGAACCTACCTGTACATATCGCAAGATATGGCCTCGGAAGGCCTGAGTGGCCACGGCCAAATCGGCATGGACAGTTCTGCCAATGGCCGAAGAAAGTTTCGTAGGAGACCTCTGGCTTTTTCCGAAATAGAACCGACACTTTTATGGCCGGCTGGAAGTTGGGTTCGGCCTCATAGCTGAGTTCCGGGTGGGTGAATTGGTGTTCGATCTTATCGATTGTCATGATAGATAGTCTAATCCGTTAGCAATACTCTGATCTGGATCAATTGGGATCGACCTCGTGGCTGTGGAGTTTATTTATTTCACGATATTTGGAGTGTGCCTCATCTACCCCGGAGTATGTGGAGCATGAACGCGGAGTAATGGGTGTGGGGAAGCGATGGCCATGACTCGGAGATTGCCTGTCAGGTCACTTTGGGACGATCTTTGGACAATCCCGAGGTGGGGATCAGAGGGATAACAGGCGGAATTTTTGACGACGCTTTTTCTCTTGCCTTCATTCGCAGTCGTAAAATCTTTATTCCTGAAGCATTGAACTGACACGTCACACCACGTGACTTTTTCATAGAATTGATCCCCCAACCATCCTTCAAAGTTGCTTCCCGCCGTGTCTCTTGACAGCTCTCTGTACTTTCTCCCTCTTGCTTCTCCATGTTTTCTCCTACACTCTCCACCAACAGTCACGATACTCACTGTAATCAGTCCTGACTCTGATATCGTGTAGTTTTCTGCCCCTCAGAAGTCGGTCAAGTCCGTGGTAAGTTTGGTGGGGTTGTCTCTAAGTCCTCAAACAGACGGACAGAATCACAATGCTCAACCTCGAATTGACAGCATAGAGCCCATAAATATGCCTGAGCAATCTCGCAACACTGTTCACTTCCCACTGCCTCATGACCCTTATCTAGGTCTCCCGGTAATTGGAAATGGCATGACTGGGATTGTCCTTAAGATGGGAGAAGACCGTGCTGTTAAGAAATCTAAGCAATATCAACCCGGGGACCTCCCAGACCGTGAGGATGTGAAATACATGAACAAAATCAACCAGGAAACCCTGGATAATGAGATCTCGGTTTTTCAACGCTTGGGCAGCCATACAGGGATTATTCCTCACTTCCAAACATCCCAGTACGGGATTGAGCTGGCCCTTGCACAAGAAAATCTTGAGTCCTATCTGGAAAACCTATCCAGAGCGCGAGGTCTCTTTGAAAACTGACTGGATTTGGAGTCTTATTACTACCTTTGCATATGTTCACTCTCGCAAGGTGTTTGTGGATGATGTTGCTCCTCCGAAATATCTTAATTTTGGATGGGCAGCTTAAACTTTCTGATTTCGGACAATCCATCTTATTACCACTCGAAATCGATATTACTACGGTAAATGAAAACGACTTGAATGTTCATATTGAGATACTCCATCTTGGTTGGATTCTCTACTCTATTGCAACCTGGCGTGTCCATAAATACTACTTCTTTAACCCCGAGAACCCTGATCTCTGTTGGCCTGAACCAGACTCTTTTCCGAATGTTGATAATGTTCTCTGTGGAAGAATAATCAAGAAGTGTTGGCAGGGCAAGTATACAAGTATGGATCATGTGAGGGATGATGCTCACCAACTGCTCACGGGCAACTGACGTCATCTGGGGCTCGATTCTGGTGATTGAATATGTCTCCGGAGGGATCCGTCAGTCTTCCAAGAATGGTTCACCAATTTCGTTTCACATTAAAGGCCTCGGGTTCGTGAGACCTATAAAACGCTGGTCGTCCTTAGGTCTTGGGCTAAATTGGCTATGCGCGGACTTTATGAAGTATTCGAACAAGAACAACGGGTTGACGATACACACGCAATCTCAGAATCCCTTGCAATGCCACCGGCTGCCTGATTTTCAGGAAGATGACACGATAAGGCCATTTGGGTGGAAATTCGTATCAACGAAAATTGCGCTCGTTTCAGCGTATCAAAGCAACCTGCCAACACATTGGGGGTGACCAGTTGTCAACTATGCGTCGATGTCATCTGTCTAAATCAGATCTGAATTCTACAATCAAGATCAATCGTGCCAGCAAAGTCATCCAGCACAACACAAACATCAAAGAAACCAGATGGCCAGTTTCTTCGCCAACAAAACTGAGCCATGGAAGAGGCCTCTGCTGTTCGGAATTACCGGGGGCGTTTTGAAGACATACCTTAGACTGGAAAGAAAAGTTCCATACACTGGCTGAGTCTGGCTTGCTTGATGGCTCTTGCCGTAATCTTGCAACACTGCAGGGAAACAGTTAAGACTTTAAACTATATTATACCAGTTTTCTGAACCTAAAAGAATACTAGTCCAACAAACTTTTCCGAAGCTCAATATGATCATTGCCCAGATTTCAAGGTGCTTTGAATATGTCCTGCTCTGGCCTTGTTGGTTGTTGAGGACAACTCTGAGCATTTACTACAGACAATGAAAGACATCCAATGCAGCGAAATTGACTGCTGTAAGGGAAGTGCAATGATAATGCAAGTCAACTTTCCTTATCAGAGACGGATGAATAGAACTCGGCGCCGGCGTCCACGTCCACGGCTCAGTAAAAAGTGTCTCATCCATCAGACTCGCCGGCGCATATATATCGATCCCACTATCCAACGTGTCAAACCCATCGAGATCAAGCTCATCCGATACGGGGGATCGCTGGTACAAATCTCCTTGGACATCACTCCCCACAGACCCATCACCACCCACACGGGCCCGTTTCCCCAGCCCAGACGCGGCATCTACCGGTTCAACGCTTGTTGGGCTCCGCTTCAGATGGTTCTGTCGATTCTTCAATAGGTCCGCCTTGATACAGGTAATGACTTCGAGCGCGCGCAAAGCGTTTTTGTATGCATTGCCAATCTCACTCAGCGCCTCACAGCACGTCTGTAGATCTTTTCGGGCGGTATTGCGTACAGATTCATCCGGGGACAGATAGGCGTTGTGCACGTGGGCCAGGGCTGCCGTAAAGATCAAGTGGACGGTATGAATGTTCATTCTACGGAGACCGTATTGGCGACGAAGGATGCGGATCAACTTGGCGATGGCCCCGGCTGCGTTTGTGCATGATGCGCGACTTTGCGATATTTCCTCTGCGGTGAGAGGCGAACGGGATCGGCAGGAGAGGGAGACGAAGGGTCTTTCGATTATCACGAGTATCGCGTAATAGTGCATGCTGGATTTAGTTTGTTTAGCTCAAACATCTACTTAAGCGACATATCACTTACTGCAGCTGGATGAGGTGAGGTACGAAGGTGGATGGTGGCTCGTCGGGATCTAACAAAAGCGATGGTGGTAGGGCTTGCGCCCAGGAGCGTAAATCGTCTCGAACCCTACGAGACTGGTGATAAAGGGCTTTGAGATTGTACCGGTCTCTCGCGTGTCGCCATATCTCGAAATGTGTCAGTAAAGTGGCAATTCCTGGCTGGTAGAAATACAAAACTTTTCGAATGGCCGAGATCCTTGAACAAAGTGTTACTGTCTCTCTTGCAATCTCGCCATAAACAGACGGCAAATTCACCATGGGACGTTTGGTGACTACTATCACCATATGGCTTCCACGTGCGATTGCGAGCATTTGTAACATCGGAAGGCACTGGTAGACTGACGGTGATGTGGTGTTGGTCTAACGATTCAGGTCTACCGACATAGAAACTCCACATCCTGAATGGCAATGTTAGAGACAATGCGATGCTCATTAAATTGCCTTGCGTACCGGTCGTGGATAAAGGCACTCCAGAAAACAATCTTTCGTAGTCTAATTTCCTCTGGATCTAGTGGCGTATTTTCGACCGTAGATACGGCGAAGAGATGCAAGCCCAAATCAGTTGTCAACCTCATTGCCATACCTGTAGAACATTAGAACGGTGATCAAGATTGGGTGGATCCCACAGACCACTATACAGCCATCCGCGTGCATCCCTGGTCAGCAGTGCTTCAACACCACTTAGAATCACTAGTGCCTGCACGGTGCATAGCGTGGGCGAGTCCATCTCAACGTCCAGAAGCGCTCTTGCTCTTTTCGCAAAGAAATCGACCAGACTCTCTGGCAGTCCGGGACCAGTTCGAGATGTCAGAGCTGCTCCCACAGCACACCTGGACCATTGTGTTAGCAACTGAGATTTCCCATGAAACAGAGCCGGCACTCACATGGAGAGTTTGTAAGAAGTTCAGAGTACCGGTGACTGGGCAGACCTGTTCGCCGATAGGTTCTCCTCTCGACGTAGTATGTTGCTTCGTCGACCACGGGTATTGGGGTTCTCCCAGCAGAAGTATAACCGAAGGAGATGCTCCTCCAGGTCATCATCGACGTACTGGTCTAAACAGGCACGACGTTAGTATGTCTTGCTCTTGTCCATGAATAGATGCTATTGTGGTCTCAATCAGTGGGAAGGGTCCAACATGGGCAATGTGAAGATTAGAAGTTGGCCCGAAGAAGCGCAGCTGGCCATCTTCAGCAACTTGAAGGGAGCCGAGTCTTTCACTGAGGAGGTCAACATCAGCGTCAGTACTGTCAGCTGTAGAAGCTGGTTGCGATGAACAATATGCAGGTGTGACAAGACCCCCGCTATGATCGGTAACCATTGACAGATATCTGTCTGCTGGCGGTTCCACAGCAGGCGTGAGATAGTTTTCACTGTCCATAGAGGGCAGTTGGATGCCTTTGTTTCGGATGAAGGTTTCCAAAAATTTGACATATTGCTCCTGTCGCGCAAATCGCTCTCGAGAGGGCACCTTTCTCTTGTCGATTTCTTGAGGCATCGTACATTCTGATCATGAAGCTTGCAGTTGGCGCATTGTGGTCTGGCGCCGTCACATTTGGTTTTCCTCTGGCGACATCCAGTGCATGCACGGCTGATGTGTTTTGTTGCACGGGGAGGGGACCGCTTGTCAGCCACTGTCCGTCCCATGATCCCGAGGAATAGTGAGTACCAGGAAGGGAGATCAGTTATGGTGAGAAATGGGGTGGTCGGTAGATGCTTGTTGGGACATGACTTGTAACCCATGCGGGGAAGTGGATCCAAACCCTAAGTAAGCCTAAGTTCCCCAGACAGCCGCCTGACTCGTCCGGGCGGCGTCATGGATCACCTATGAGGAGCTCTCGTTCTTACCGAGGTAGTGCTAGTTTTTGGACAGAGGCAGAAACGAGATTCCCGTTACCGCCGATTTAAGTTGCCGCAGCTCATCGCTTCAAAATCGGAGTCCAGAGTTGATCACAACATTATCTTCATTCTGGGTTTCGGACAAGATTTATCGACCTTACCAAGTGACACTATGGCTCTAACCAAGAAGCTGGTCGAAGCCTGTATCCCGGCATATGCATGCCTGAGGGCACTAAAAATGCATTTGCTGAACCTAGGAACTCTAAACGTGGACGAAGGATGGTCAGTATACCTAATCTGATTAGATAGCCTATCGGGGCAGCTTAGTTAATCATTCTACCAGGTTGATCAATGGTGCCAACGGTGGTTCTGCCAGTAACCCTAACCCTCCCAACAAGCGGCGAGATTTGATGCTCATTGCCGGGTTGATCGACCACCCGGACATAGGATTGATCTTATTTGAGACTGGCTGTACGAAGGAAGTTGAGCGAGTGGGACCATCATACCCGAGTTGTGGAAGCATTCATGATAGCTAATCAACTGACTTGAAGCAATGGGGCCCAGATGCAAGGACATCTTCCCACGAACATGTTACGAGAAGAAGCACCAGCTACCGGAGGCAGTCCGTAATGCCGGCTACGACATCAAAGACATAAAAGCTATTGTTATCGGAATTTGCATCTTGATCATGCCGGTGGTCTTGAGCATTTCCGTGGAACGGGAGTTCCGATATATGTCCATGAGAAGGAGTTCAAGCATGCGTGTTGGGCAGCTGCTACAAAGTCCGATGGAGGCCTGTACCTGTGAGACATCCACCTTACAGCCACTACCTTTCTGCTAACAGACATCTCTTATATAATCAGGGCCGACTATCTACAGATCGATGGTTCTTTGAACTGGCAGACGTTCAATGATTCGCAGTAGACCTCTGTACCGGTATCACCCTTTACCATTCCCGGGACACACACCAGGACTATGTATCATGCAGGTGAACTTACAAGAAGATGGGACATTTATCTGGACGACGGATCAGTATCACATTCGCGAAAACTACGAGCAGAATCAAGCACATGGATGGTTGATCCGGGATTATAAGCCTGGGTTGTAGTGGGAACTTTTTCGCAGGTTGCAGCGACTTTTCTCGGCTAAGCTGATCTTTGGACATGATTAGGTGTGGCAGAGGAGCTTATCAAAGCAAAGAGCTATTATTGTTAGATCGCTATGGGCTTTCTTCCAGTTCCCTGTACGAAGCATGGCATGCAATCCAGGCAGAGATATGTTTACATATAGGTCAGTCCAGGCCCCTGTGGGATAATCTTATCATGTGTATTATATCTATAAGAGCGAAATTGTAGAACAGTCAAATATTTGAGGAACAAGTAGTATTTACCGGTGAACCGTCATCCACATATCCGCAACTGCTGATGTATCGCAGGGGGGCGGTTTACGCTGCAATAATATCCACGGGGGTATAGGAGAAACACTCATTGCTCATGCATTTTCAACCTGGGCGTCTCGAGGCTCCGAAGTTTGCTTTAAGTCAACTGAGGAAGAGTTCGTGGTATCCCTGTCTCGTGCGAGAACCTCTCGGAGTCTTTCACGAAAATGGAGTCGATCTCCTCGAGTGTCTTACCATTTGTCTGTATGGAACTTAGCATCGTGAGTCCCAATAGATATTTCTTTCGATAAACATACCTCTGGCAAGAAGAAGTACACGAATGGAATACTCAACGCAACATGATGCAGAACAATAGATAGATTTTCCATCCGTATTCGCAATCGCCGCCGGAGTCATTTGTGCAATTACCTACAAAACCATCCAGATCAGTACATTGACTATTTAACTCATAGGGTCAGAAGCGCGGTACTCACAAAAGTCCAAAGCCATTCAGAGAAGCAGCATACTGCAGCGCCGATGTGGCGAATATTCAGCGGAGTGATCTCGGGAGCATAAAGCCAGGGGACACTATTCCACGACATTCCAAAAGCAATTTCGTAAATAAATAGCATAGCAAGAGCTAACTGAGCTGATGCAGGAGTGTCCAGAGCAATCCCCACTGTGAAAAGAACCATAGCAATGCACAACACCGTCGAGCCCATTATGAGAACCTTTCGCCGGCCCAGTCTGTCAATGAGGAAGATAGGAGGAAAGGTGCCAAGCCAGAATGCTATTTGAATAAATCCAGCGACCAGGCTGCTTAGTTCTTTGGATAAGCCGACATTTTGTTCGAGGACAATGGTCACTGTGCAGTGGATTAGTTTTACCCGCACAATATATATTTTGGGATTTGTATCAGGAGGGAGGAAGGGTTTACCATAAAATGCAATGACATTGATACCAGTAAATTGCTGGAAGAACTGGATGAGAAAACACAATAGAATCCGACGAGGATTCTTCATTTGCGTTGTATCGCGGAAGAGGCTGGTGAAGGTGAATTTAGGCTGGTGCTCTTCCACCGAGATTGCTTGTTCGATTTCAGCGACGAAAGACGTCACTATGGGATCTCCCACTGAGCAATCCATCAGACGTGCTAGGACATGTATAGCCTTCTCTTTCTGACCATGGGCATAGAGCCATCTATCCCACCTGGTTAGAGTATCAATCGACACCTGATAGGCATGACAATAACACATACCTCGGCGACTCGGGAAGGAATGGCATAGTCAACACTGTGAACAAAGCAAAGAAGTCCTGGAAAGCAAGTGGAAATCTCCAAACCACCTTTAATGAGTCAATAGAATGATATGGAAGAGAATGTCGTTTGTACAGCACATACCTCTCCAGTGTGATTGGCAATCATTCCATAATCCAACCAGTATGCCAACACCGTTCCCAGCTAGATTGTATCAGTATCATTTTAGTTCTTTCTATCCTGATGGACACATACAATCACCATGGACATCTGAATTGCCAAGGTCCTTCCTCGAACCGTACTGCGAGAGGTCTCCGACATATAGACCGGCACTGTTGACGTGTTCATCCCTACTCCTTTAAATCAGTTACTTTTCTCCACACATGTACCATAGACAATGAGGGAACGCTCTTACCATTTCCAATGCCGGAAATAATCCGCCCTGCAATGAGTTGAGCCGAACCGTAGGTACTGGCTTGGATGATACCGCCAATAATCATAACAATGCAGCCCCAAATAATGGTTCTCTTGCGCCCGAGGACGTTACCCCATACTGCCGCAATGATACAACCAGCAAGACAACCAATGTTGAACAGCGCAACAATGGTCCCTAGGAACCCAGCGCTGGGATTCCCAATGGCAGACAGGAAGCTAGGCTGCGCGACCAGACCTCAAGGACACCCTGGTCGTACCCAAAGAGGAGATACGCGCTACCAGCGCTAGCCGCGATGGCAGTATGTAATTGACGGCCTTGTAGATTGAGCATGGCTGCAAGGTTGATAGCCTTGGGGGGCAAGTCTCATGTTTAGTGCCTACGGTTTTATAGAACATACCGAGATCCCTCTCGTCATCGGCTTTCGTGTCCAATTCATCATCCGGGGTAGCAAATCCGGGGACAATGCACCCCCACGGGACCATAGAATAGCCTGTCCCGGGGAAGTTGCTTTGGATGGGCTCGACCCGAGAGTGGGTATTCTGGACAAGCACGGCAATGAGGTGGTGCCTGACTTGCCGTCCATGACTCATGGAATTCGGTCTGCACATCAACATTCCTCCCGGTGGACCCAATAATTGCGTATCATGTCTGAAGTGTACAAGTGCATTCCTGTTTTCCATTCCTCATTCGGAGATGTGGTGGGACTTGTTGAAGAGGGAAGATGGCAGTACAAGCAACCACCCTTTCTTGATTAAGGTGATACGGCACATTTTCTCAAATTGGTCATGAGGTAAGGGCTTGCCTCCTCCAGATTATGATAGTTCAATCCAATTGCAGAAGTATATTATTATTGTGCTATCTCAAATATTGATGCTGTCATGATTTGAGACAGAGCAAACAATTTCCCTTCAGACTGCCTTAGGTGTCTCCGTGCCATCCAATGAACAATATTATCGACTTTAGGCATGAATCACTTTTCGTGCTCATGCTCATGAACATAGTTCAACCCTTCCTTGGCATCGGACGGTGTCTCGGATCCAGAAGAGCCATGCTGTACGTCTCCCCTGGCGAACAAAAGATCGATTTCCTCCAGAGTCTTTCCGGTAGTCTCTGGACACAGGAAATAGACAAATGGGACCGCGAGAGCGCACGACAAGAGACACCAAAGCCACATCTTCCACCCCACCGTCTGTAGTCCAATTCCTCCAGCAAACACAGTGATGAACAGAAGAGCCATTCTCCGAATGCTCCTGCAGCGCCGCCTACATGGCGCAGACGCAATGGCGCGATCTAACTAGATATTAGGCCCAAATCTATGAAGACAGAAGGGATGACACTTACCTCTGGTCCATACAGCCAGCACACACCGATCCATCCGTAGCCAAACAGAAGTTATAGACGAATACTGCTGCAACCGCGGTCCATTGGGTAGCTAGTGTGGAATTGGAAACGCCGATCATCGCAACGAAGACTATCATGCAGACCGTCAGACCTGCTGCAGAGTACATTAATATCTTGCGACGACCGAATCTCTCGATTGTCGACGGGAGAAAAACTGATCCGAGAGCGAAGGTGGTGTTCATGGCCGCTGCAAGTAGTTGCGAAATAAAGGGTGATAATCCGATTTGTCCAAAGATGACCGTGCTGTAGTAAACGGATAAATTTATGCCTTTGTACATTGTTAGTAAATCTAGTAGAGGGTGCTTCAGGTGGAAGTGGTGTGTTTGACATGGCACCTACCCATCATCTGTTGGAGAGACAGAATCAAACGCGATGCGGATACGTCTTCCCACACGAGCTCATTGCGGTCCCAAATGAGATCAAGAAGATTGAGTCCCTTTGACTCCCCGGACTCAAATTCGATGGCCGCGATGATTGATTGCCTCATGTCCTGGACTACTGGGTCTGAAATGGGGCGATCATGAAGACGTGAGAGGATCTCATCCCTTCTTCGTAACGGCCACGGGCAAAGTACCAACGCGGAGTATCGGGCAAGAGAAACATTGCAACGCCTGAGACTACCGCAAAGGCTGTTTGGAGGGCTATGGGAAAACGCTGTTGTTGTTAGCATGTATCTCTAGAGGTGACCGGTGCTTGATAGATACCCAAGAGATCTGGTTGGTCATGCGGGTAAAGCCAAAGTCTACCCAATATGCCAGTGCACAACCTCCCACGAGGAATATACACTGAATGGCAACTTCGGGTCCTCTTTCCTTGGTAGTGATGCTCATTTCGGCCTTTGCATGTCAGTCTCAGGATTTGTAAGAAGACTCCGCCCAGCGAGAAACTGACCATGTATGTCGGGACGGCACAGGATATCAGCTGTCGAGAACTAGAAGTTAGACTTGAGTAAAGTTATATTGTCCTGTCGATGCTTACACCGATTCCAAATCCCTATATGACACTGTCAGCACGGTAGATATATGCAAATATGAACAAACATACACATATCACTCGCCCAGCAATTATTTGAGCCACCGACCACGAAGAGGCTTGTAGACTTCCTCCAATAATGACTAGTACATCGCCGAGTAAAATACATCCACGTCGTCCTAACGGCATTCCGGCTACTGACACGATCAAGGAACAGACTGTAGCCGCCAGAGTGTAACTCGAAGCGATCATTGGAATGATGTAGGCGCCCTTTGGGTTCTATGTTTTTTGAAAATTTCCTTAGGAACTTTCTGTTGAAGAAGACAATGACCAAAACTCACTCCAAGAGCATCACGAAAGGGGCGAGTTTCTTGAACACCGCCGAGGACGCCTGCATCGTAGCTAGATATTGTTGGCTTTCGAAGGATGGTTTATCGACAGTTCAACAAACTTACCCATACAGGGCAAATGCCTAGTTGCAGTAACGGCCACTTGTTACTCTCCATGTAATATCTCTAGAAGTTGAAGTATACTCACCATGCAACAGCTCATGCTCATCAGCCGATAAAGCAAGCGCCCTCTGGCAAAATCGAGGCTCAGCATGACGAATGGTACAGAGAAAGACGGTAAGGAAGCACAGGTATGGTAAAGCTATGCAGGATTATGACTTGAGGCCTTGCAACTACATATTCTTATGCACGGGCTCTGCGAGCTTATAAGCATACAATTTCTTACACCTCTCCTTGGGCCCAGCACTGGTCTAAACAGGCATACAACGGCCATCGATACAGAACCCTTGTCACCCCGCGTTCAAGGAGGACAATCTGGGGTAAACCGGGGAAACCTTAATTTCGAATTAATAATTTCAATAGCTCAGACATGTCATGACAACAGACCTCACAGAGTGGATTCCGTCAGATGTGGACATTAGGGATGATGCCGATCCTGGTGTAAGCAAAGGCTCGGCGCTCCAGGAATTGAAATCCCGCGGAATTCAAACAACCACGCCTGCATGGCTTAACACCATTTAGAATACTCGGAGAAAACTTTGCGACGACATGGACAGTGTCTCCAGCCGAGGTCGATCGTTCGAGCTGTCCATATCCTGTTCGGTCGGCGAATACTGGCTATGATTTATTGAATTGACGGCGCTGCTGGAAATTCCGTCACCTACCTTGCTCTCACAAAGGCCTCTATTGATTTCACTCCTTTCACTCTGCTTCTGTCGCGAATACACGTCTCGATAATTCAAGATGTCAAGCCCAGAAATCATTATCATAGGTGCGGGGGTGTCTGCGATTGCGCGGGCGCATACTCTGAAGCAGAAGATGGCTTCGAGGATTTCACAGTAAGTCGAACCAAAGCAATGAGTCGACGACTTTAATTCCTGACGATTCTACTCTCATGATAAGATTTATGACAAAAGCGACGGGCCTGGTGGGACGTGGAGGCTGAACACCTACCCTGGAGTGTATGTGAATTTGCTTGCTTGATATCGTCAAGCCCAGCTAACCAGCACGGTTCACAGAGGTGCGATGTTCCTACAATCCTTTACTCATTCTCCTTCAACCAGAACCCCAACTGGTCTAAGGAACTATGCGAGGGGCCCGAAATCCTGAAATGTATGACAGGCTCGCAACTGCTGCACAATATAGATCATATCTGATTCGCGTTGCTCTCCAGATATCGAGTCCACTGTGGACAAGTTCGACCTGCGCAAACACATGCATTTCGGCGTTGAGTGTATTTCGGCTACATGGAAGGAAGATGAAACATGGGAGCTGCAACTTCGCGACCTCCGAACGGGCATGGAATATACTCGAACCTGTACGGTTTTCATCTCCGCAGTCGGTGGCATCTCCAAGCCAAGAGACATCAAATTCCCCGGTCTGGAAAGTTTCAAGGGCGAGGTATTCCATACAGCCCGCTGGAACCACCAGTTCGACTATCGAGGGAAGCGTCTGGCTGTTATTGGGAACGGTTGTAGTGCTGCTCAAGTTGTCCCGGCAGTGTCTAAGGATGCAGGCTTCGTCAAGCAGTATGCCCGCAGTGCGCAGTGGTACCATGAGCGACCCAACCGCAGCTTCACGTCCTTTGAGAAATGGTGCTTCCGGTACATCCCTCTGTGGGAGCGATATCTGAGACTCCGCCTCTTCTTGACCAACGATGGCCTCGTAGCTACCTATATGCCTGGGGTTGCGGCCGAAAAGCTTAGGGCGCAGGCTGAAGACAGGGCACGCGAGTATATCTACTCCATGGCACCTCGCAAATACCACAAGGTCCTGGTTCCTGATTTTCCCTTGGGTAAGTTGCTACTGCATTGGCTCTTTCTCAGTTTCAATGAAACTGACGCTACCATCGACCCCTAGGCTGCAAGCGCCGAATCTTCGATCCCAACTATCTCGAGAGCTTGCATCGGAAGAATGTCGAGCTGGCGCCTGTCGGGATCGAAGCTATCGACGAGACTGGTATTACCGGTATGGACGGAGTACGCACCGAGTTTGACGCCATTGTTCTTGCCACTGGCTTTGACGTGCAGGAATTCCTTGTTCCGATGGAGGTTTACGGAAGAAAAGGGAAGAACCTCGCGACTCAATGGAAAGAGAGCCGTGGTGCCCAAGCATATATGGGCACTTATGTGCATAATTTCCCCAACTTTGCCATGCTGTGGGTGTCATCTTAACCTCGTTACTGTCACGCATATCGCTAACCGTTACTGTCGTCTAGTTTCGGCCCGAACACTTTCCCTGCCCATAACTCAGTGCTGTTCGCCTCTGAGGTTGAAGTTGAATACGTCGCACGCACTCTCATTGCGCCCATCATCGATAGGCGTATCTCCTCGCTTGAAGTCAAGTCGACCGTTGAAAATCGCTGGGTGAATAGTCTCCAGGCCGAACTCAGCGGAAGTGTGTTCGAGGCGGGCTGTTCAAATTGGTACATCAACAAACAAGGGCGCAACTCGGCCTCATGGCCTGGATATGCGTCGGCATACTGGAGGGAAACCTGGAAGCCGCAGATTGGAGTTTTCCATGAATCGCCCCTGTCACGTCTATGGATGTTGAACACGTTGCGACGTTGGATCTCTACCACTCCGAAGGAGACCTATACTCTACTGGCAGTGATCCTCGCGGGATTCTGGTGGAGTAAGGAAAATATAATGGTGAGGTCGCTACGACAGACACTGCAGAGTGCTTTGTCGCTTGTCAAGTGAAGTATCCTTGTAGCTATTCGCTCGCTGTGTATAACAGAGGCTAGTGTTTAGAAGCTAGTTTATTTGCAATTAACCCCTTCAACTACTGCTCTGATAGAAATTCTGGAAAGTTGGACGATCTAATAAATGCTGCATCATGTCACACTATCACCTTGAGTAAATATTGAACTATCACTGTGAAGGTATCCCGATACCTAGACCCAAGCTGCATGATAATGATGTCATGGCGGACGATCATTGTCCCGAATCAGTAATTAGCTACGGAGATGCGCCGCACGAGTCATGACTGCCATGAATCATGGTCCCTGACTCATGTCAATCTGTCCGTGCGCCCTGTGTTGAGGCTAAAAGCGCCACCGGGTTTGTAAACCCGCGGACTGTGCTTCCCTCACAGGTACCCTCTTGTTGAATCTGGGAAAATCTTGGCTTCTTCGTATAGATCGACGGTGTTGCGGGGTATACCATCCCATAGCTTCACAGCTGAGTGTTATATAGAATCATCCAAATTGGAGTCGATGTAGAAATCATGATTAGCCGTTACAACCAAGTATACAGAGCCAACATGCTTTCACTATCCTTACGGCGGTTCCTCTCTGCATTTGCACTGCGTAAAAGCACCGCCTCCGCACTCTCTGGAAGCCTTTGGCCCAGCATCAACCATGCCGTTCCGCTGATCACGATTCAGAATAAACATCGCTTCAGCACACACGCACCGCTGCAAAGACCTCACAATGCCACTCCAAAGTCAATTGCGTCCGCACTTGCGCTGAACGGCAAGGTCACTGTGATAACTGGTCAGTAATGGGCCATCATGAACATATACGGTCGTTTTATTGACCACTACGTTGAATATAGGAGGCGCAAGAGGAATCGGGCTCACCCTGGCCGAATCAGTCGCAAGTCTTGGTAGTGATGTGGTTATCATGGACTTGCTGGAACCAGAAGTCCCTCTTCCGAACTTGAGAAGACATATGGAACACGTTTCAAATATTATCGGTCAGTACTGCGATCTCCTAAAGCTGTAACTTGATAGCCATGACTGAAAATCCCCAGTACCGATGTCACTTCGATGGGCGGAATGGAGACTGTTTTCGATCAGGTCATCCAGGATTTTGGGCGCATGGACAATTGGTGAGTTGCATAGGAAGTGAGGTTCTGGGGAATATATTCTTACACATGTGCAGCATTACGTCCGCTGGACTGGCCCTAGACAAGCCCTTTTTGGAACATACTTGGGAGGAGTCTCGCCGGATTCTGGATATCAACGTAAGTGCCCTCTGGGAGACACAGCTTCCACCTTCCTTAAGCTAAGGGCATATAAAGGTCCTGGGCTCCTTTTTCTGCGCACAACTAGCAGCAAAGCAGATGGTTCGGCAGGGAGATGGAGGCTCCATAGTCATGATTGCATCCATCGCTGCTCATTGTGCAATTCCCGCGCAAAGAGTTTCGATCTACGGTGCCTCCAAGGCGGCTATCAAGCTTCTGGGCAAGACACTAGCGGTGGAAATGGCACCACAATATCAGAGTCAACACCCTATCTCCAGGGTTCATTCGAACGGAGATGTCGCGCCAGTTTACCGACATTCAGGAGATTTTCAGGACTACTCCTCCATTGGGTCGGATTGGTGAAAGGGAGGATCTCGCTTTGGCGGTTGCTTATCTTCTGAGCGACGGAGCTTCGTACACCACTGGAACTGATATTGCTGTCACGGGCGGTTTACACAATGGCAGGATAGATGTCTAATACCAGGCATTACGATATCAAGTCAATACTTTGCATTCTTTTGCATATACTATCTGTTTTCAGTGTTCGCTGATGCTATCTACGTGGTTGAAAATCGATCATCAGCATAAGAATAATACTTGGTAGTATCAAGAGTTTATTCCCGGGATAAATACCACTTTGTTCACGACTTATTTGCTATCACAAGATATGTGTTCAATTAAATCATAACTTCGCTCCTTCAGTGCGCTCATACCTGTCAACCAATTCCCGACGGAGGATCTTGCCGGAGAGATTCCTGGGTATTTGATCAATGATTTGGATTCCTCCACGCAACTGCTTGTGGTCTGAGAGATTTTCTTCACGTAGTTGTCTATCTCCTCCAGCTGAATAGGTGTACCCTCTTGTGTCCGGACAATAAATGCCCGAGGCAACTCATTTCCAGCAATCTTAGGATCTCGCACTGCAATCACCGCAGCATCCGAGATTCTATCATGCGCAACTAGCAACGCCTCAATCTCGGCCGGGGCAATTTGTAACCCCTTGTACTTGATCAGTTCCTTTATTTCAAGTCAGTCAAGTTTGCTTGAGTTTCCTTGCGACAGACTTCGGTGCACGACACGTACCTTCTTGCGATCTACGATATATATGAGTCCATCCTTACGGAGGCCAATATCTCCAGTGCGAAACCATCCATCCTCCGTGAAGGCCTCTGCGGTGGCCTCGGGGTTCTGGAAATACCCCATTGTCACATTCGGCCCTCTGACCAGGATCTCTCCTCTTTGGCCTTCCTGCACAGGAACACCGCTGTCATCAACAATCTTCATACGGGTATTCGGAAGCAGCTGGCTGATACTCGCCGTCAGATCGCAGCGATCCCAAGGAAGCCAGGTGAAGGCTCCAGTCGTCTCGGTGAGCCCCACGCCTGGCTAACATTACACTTCAGCTTCTTCTGAACTGCTGCTGAAGCTCTGGTCCCATGGGTGCAGCCCCAGCCTGCGCATGGACGAGATTGTCGAAGTGATCGGTCACCATCATGCTCTTCACGATGCGCAGGTATACAGGGGGTGCACTGGTAAGAAAAGTGATCCGATGTTGCTTTGCAGCATGTACAAAGTCTTCGAATACAAACTTCGGCATCCAAAATACTGTCCCCCCAGCCATGATACCGTTGATGAAGTACCCTTGCAGACCCGCAATATGAGCTGTAGGAAGGTGAGCGAGTGTCCGGTAGTCAAAGTCGATTCAGCTGACGTCCCGTTCGGCTGAGGAACGTTTGGATCGCAGCTTGGGTAATGATTGCCTCTGTAACAAAATTACGGTGCGACAAACGAACGCCTTTAGGTACTCCTGTTGTTCCACTGGATACAACAGGCCGATCACTCGGTTCTTGAGCACTTCGGGAGTTGTGATCCGATCCCATGGTAGCTCTCGTGTCTCAGATAGGTAGTTGGCCTTTTCGTCGATGCTGCTCGTCAATTGACGTTTGTGACCCATACTTCTGAGAATGAGGACTCTTTCCAGGGAAATATCACACTGTTTAGCAGCAGTCAAGGCGGTCTTGAGCGTATCTTCACTAGTGACAATAAGTTTGCTGTTGCTCTGGCTGATTTGCCGACTCAGCTCAGGCACAGTCAATGCTGTGGATGCAGCCGAGTAAATTCCGTTCGCAGCGATTGTTGCGAAGAAAATGGCAGGCAGTAAAACTTGGTTCGATGATACACAGGTCAACACATCTCGCTCTGGACCGTGAGACCCAATCCCGAATTCATGACGCAGGGCATATGCTAGTCGTCTAGCAGTCCTAGCGGTTTCGGCTTTCGTAATGTAGTTCGACTCATCTCCAGCCTCCGCGTATATCACAGTCTCGTCTTTTGCCCAGGCATGGTTTGATTCTAGCATTAAAGTATTAGTTGAGGCGAGAGATGTATGGCCTGAAACGTACCAAACAATAAGCTTAAAAGGTCCACGTCCGGGATATCACAATCGATCTCTGGCAGATATTGCATTGTGATGGTCCTTTTTTCTGCAGCGCTTAACTCTTCTAATTATTCCTGCAAGGTACGTATGGTAATTGTGTCAAATCCCTCGCTATATAAATCAGACACCATTTTCTAACTAACATGCAATGCAGTTAGCCTTCTTGTACCCATTGCGCCCTGCATTACCGAGAAATGGTTTAATGGCCATATCATGTGGATGTCCAAGATAAATCGACTGCATGTTATCTCGGTTCGAGGGATATTTGCTTAATTCTGTGGCCGATTTGGACAAACCGGACCAACCGGACCAACCTCGGTTGCTGCAAGGCTCGGATCTATGAAGTCGGACAGACTGGGCCTGCCAAACGCCCTGCCTATTACTTGATTATTCGTCCATATGAGCCTTTCGTGAACCTATGTGCCAGTCACATTCCAGCTATGCTGATTCCGGGCATTGCCGTTTTCCCCTATGATCAAGTAGATAGCTCCTCTTCTTTAACTATCTACTACATACGACCACAGGGTGTGGAGAACAGGGCTTCCCGTCCGCTCAGCCGTACTTAAGCCACACGCCGGCAGGTTAGTAGTTGGGTGGGTGACCACCAGCGAATCCCTGCTGTTGTATGTTTTTTGTTTTTGCCTCTCTGTTGATGTTGTGGTTGTTGCTTTTTGGTTGTGTAGTGAGTGAGTGGCTTGTGCGAGGGTGGTTCCCGCATATCCATGGCCCCTGCACTCATTATTTTTGATACCTCTCCCTTTGCTGCTTCCGAGCTCAACTAGTCTTCTTCACTGAGACACGATAATAATCAGATACTCTGGTATAGTCCTTCTGGTCCCGTGACGTTATCTTCAACTAGGCGCTTCTTCCATGAATGGTAAGGAATACACCTCGAGATAGTAGTTACAGCTTATTCTTCTTCACAAAGGTAAATAAATTCTGCCCCGTCACAGATTTCGAGACCTGCACATAGCCCAGTCGACCAATTGGTTCCTCGGTTCGGCTCGCTAATTGCTGTAATGTTATCTCGTCAGCATGGTTAGCAATCACGCGATGGTTGCTTTTCGTCAGACGGCAAACCACATGCCCAAGTTTGGGCTTGTTCCGCCTGTCGTATTCCACGGTATATGTCTAAATAGGTCAGTATGTCCATTCTTTATTCATGCAGATCTATAGATACCTCGATTGTGGCTTCGCCCTCCGGCATGAGACATATAGATGGCACTTGATCCTCTTTATCGCCGTTCATATCACCGTGGTACTGAGGATATACTCTGTTCGGAGCTAGCGGCATGTTTGAGAGGCAGATGGCATTTTCATGGGTCAAAGTACCACCGTTTGCAAGGACAAGTCCGTTGGTTGTCTGGGTCTTTCCCCTCTGCCTCAATTGGCGAACCATCTCCGCAATTGCCTGCTCACATTAGCTGTAATCACAATAACTAATATAGAACAACTCACATGCATGGAGTAGTTTGCGCCAGCGCCTCCAAAGGAGGTCAGCCCTCCCAGAAGGGTGATTGGTTTGGAGGAATTCAACAAGTCTATCCCCAGATGTCGGCAAGCAAGTTTCGGCACAATAGGGAAGCATCTTCTTTAGGTCAATCACTGTAACTCCGGTGATGATGGTGGTACGTACGAGTAGAAATCAAACATATCAATATCACTCGTCCGCAGCCGGGAAGTCTTCAAAGCCATGTCTAAGGCACTCTGGAGTGCTGGACTAGAGTAGAAATTTGGTCGCTTCCAGACTAGCAAATCGATCAATCAGGAATTGGCTCTTCACGAACCTCTATCGCCAGTGAGCCACTTACACTCGTCCGGATCCTCGCCTATACCACCACCCAGCGGATATATCCACTTGTCCTTTGGGACACCTGCAGATTTCGCATACTTCCTCGATGTGATGACACAAGCAGCGGCCAGGTTGACATCATTGAAAGCATTCATCAGCAATGGGTCTAGAGTCACGTCATGTTAGTGTCGACTGACACCAATGAAGCACTCTGAAAATTAATTTTATATACTCACAAGGAAAACATATCATCCTGTTCCGAGCTGTGATAGACCCAATAGAGGCCTCTGTATGGGGCTCTTTACCGTAGTTCCAAGCCATTGGGTTGGTTGCCGCGATGGAGGCATATTTCCCATATAGCTTGGCAGACTGCTGGTGGTTCTCTTCAATTGTTTGGCCCAAGTGAGCACGAAGTCCGTTTTCGTACAGGGGGTAAACCTGCATAGGAACCCCAATTCGATGCGTCTTTGCCAGTCCTAATATTTCTTAATCGTCGGCTTGGTAGTGAGCTGGGAGATTCCATACCATCAAGCAGCTCAATATCATTGGCATAATAGACATTATCGGTCCCTGACTGAGGCTGTGTCCATGGTGGTGGGTACTTTCCGTTCTTGATAAATTGCTTCACTGTTTTACGATCAGCTGCGTCATAGACAGTATAAGGTGTATACACCATTAATACTCACACGAGCCAAATGCTTCTCCTCCAACAATGACTCCAACATCTGCCTCACCCCGTGCAATTCTCTGAGCAGTGTCGTCGAGCAGTTCCACAGATGAGTTTCCTGTAAGCCCACTATACACCTTATACTTTGGGTTGGCACCAAGCTTTTGAGAAACTTGAGCAGGCAGATCGTCATAAGGCCATGTCGAGCTAGCGACAACGCTCAAACTGTCAATATCGTTGATAAATTCATTGACCACATAATTTGAGGATCCCGCATCGTTGAAGGCGTTTTTCAGGGCTTGAACCATTAGATCCAATGGCTCTATCGCATCCTCGCACTTCGTAGATGGGTTTTTCACTTCTCCGACTCCGATGATAACGGGTTGATTCAGTTCCATTGTGGCAATTTTCGACTTGACAAGATCAACAATTAGGGTGTAGCCGTGTTCCCTCTTTCACTTTGGCAGAATATGTTATCCTTTATCTATGCATTCACTCAGCTTGCCTATAATTCCGTACAACGGGTTTGTAACCCACGACTTGGACCTCGGTTCGGCGATCTGTCATCTATAAAGCAGTAGGACCGAGGACGATTTCTGGACAATATCAACAATTGAACTTGGTAGATGCCATCCAGCTCATTGACACGCTGGAGGGTGGTGGAAAAATCCATTCTTTCCTCCTGATCTCTCATCGGCCTCCAATCTTTATATGAACTCTGCTCCCCGCGCAATTGTACGGATGTATTAGCCACCAACAAGTTTAATGGCTCAGTCTATTATTATATTGTTATAGAAAGTTGAACTATAGTTTTATTTAGGAACTAATCTAGTTACACATTTCGAGTAGATCAAAGCTTGGACTGCTCCTCACACATATTGTCTTGCTCCTCTCAGCAAGGCAAACGCCTCCATCACCATCTCCAATACAATCTCGTTGGCCGATTGATCAGGTTTGTTGACCATGGCTGCACCACATCCCATAGGTCTAAAGAATATATTAGTTTTCGCATGTAGGTCCAAGATACCGCATCAAGCTTACCTCTGGGTAGTCTGATCCTCGATCTCTTCAGTCAGCTTGCCCTCAGCAGCAAGCTTATCCAACTCGTGATCCAGCACAATGATCCCCCTTCCTTGTAAGTCCTCAATCTCAGCACGGCGTCTGAGCTCCCAGTTACGGATGTACGGGGTAGTAAGGGCACGAAGGGGCCGTCCCGTCCAAAGTGTGCTTCTCATCGTCGAGTCAAAGCTTGCATCTAGGATTCTAGTCCCACGATCCGTCAGCTATCAAGTGTAAAAGTCGGTAAACCTGCTTACTCACGCTTTTTTTCCTGCTGCAGGTGCCGCCGACTCCCTTGCAGTCACAAATCTCGTGCCCACCCAGGCCGCATTGGCTCCCATCATCAAAGATGCTGCAAGCCCGCGTCCATCGAAGATTCCGCCTGCAGCAACGAGCTGTACCGCCTGTCCGCTCAGCGGGGACTTGTACTGCCGACAGACGTCCGCGCAGGCAGGAATGAGAACAGAAGTAGGGATTTCACCTGTGTGACCTCCTGCTTCGCCTCCTTGAGCGCAGATGAGATCGGCGCCGGCCTCGCAGGCCTTGTGAACATGCTATAAAGCGTTGTCAACCACTAAACTCTGGTATGCATATGGCTAACGTAGTAAACATACCTTGGGATGTCCAACCATGTTCTGAGCAGCGCCGTAAGCCAAATCTAAAACACATGTCTCTGCAAACTTCAACTCACCATATACAAAATACCAACCGCATGCAACCGCTCCACCAATTCCTTCGGAGGAACTCCAACAGCAGAGACAAAAAGCTTGACTTTCTCCCCGACGATAACATCCGCAAGATCATTCAAGGCACCTTCGTGTAATCGACGTTTGTTTTGCGGGCGGAGCCTCCCAGCTGAGGGAGTAGCAGATCAACTCCAAATGGCAATGAGGGATCACGCAACTTTCCCTTCACTTCCCGGATAATATCTCGGAGCATCTTTGGGGTGTATCCCAAGCCTCCAATAACTCCGAGTCCTCCGGCGTTTGACACAGCCGCCACTAGGTCAGCGCCAGCGGTGTGGCCCATACAGCTAGGAGGACTGGGTGCTGGATGCCCAAGAGCTTCGTGATGGGGGTCTGTATCAGTGCCATTTTGGGATGTCTTTTTTGTTGTCTCGCTTTTTCCGATGTGATATGGTGTGGATTCAATCCTCGATTGTGGACTTATGCCGCATTACCTAGAATACAGGTCTCTAGAGATGAGACCTGATATATGCAAACTGCTACTGCGGCCTGAACTGGTTGGCCAGTGTACTCAGCATATCATACAGTCTATGATAGTGGGTTGGACAGTGTCCAGCCTCGGCTCTCGGTCTTCATCAAGACCAGGCCAGGAGGCTGGGAACGAGAGAACGAGATGCCTTCTGGACAGGAACAACAGAATGAACATCATCGCCGAGGCTCGCCTATGCTGTGAACGTTTCTGAACTTGTTTACCCCGCAAAATCTTTCTCTCCACACTGGGCACTTCGTAGCTTCGCATTCACGGGACCAGGGTAAATCAATACAGTGTGCGCACTTCATCCAAAGATACCGAAGTATACAACCTGTTCTACGGTGTGGTTAGCTGTTTGTCTTCCTATGACCAGTTTCTATTATACTATGATTCATCTATCAACCCATCCAACCTATGCCGTCATGGAGGGAGCAGCGCCGATGAAAGACGTTCCCAGATATCCGTGGCAGGATTCTCAGTCAACAAGTCAGTGATATATCTTGCGATGTCTGACCTCTCACGTATTTCGTTTAGGATATTCCAGGAGTGGTGAAGTTTGAGAGAACTGGACATTTGCGCAGATGGAGTTCCAGTATCGACTGCTCGCTGGTGGAATGCCAGGACCAGAAGAAGCAAAGCCACCGCTGGATGTGGGAGACTGCTTGACAGATCCAGACTGTGCACTTCCTCGAATATATTGCTGATATCCAGCACAACTTGATTCGTCACATCACATTGGCCGTCTAGTCCAGATGTGTCCATGATGGTATCTTCCATCAACTGTGATTGTTCCCGATGGGCCATGTACGCGAGACCTAGGGAGAATAGTCGCAGCCAAGTGCGATGGAGGTATATACTCTTTTCCCATTGGCTTAGGGTGAGCTTCAGAGGATACTGATGCCGAACCGAAGTGGGGAGTCGAGAAGACCATCGCTTCAGCTGCTCAGGTCTCCGATATTTGACCTGCTCGCATTGTAAACTCGAGAGTCAGGACCGTCGCTGCCACGAATCAGGTCGGTGATCTCATTGGATAGACCGGAATACTGCATTATTCGACACAATTTGATCTTTTCGATAAAAATATCAGTGCGTGGGTCTTCTGATATTCAACATTGCGAAGCACTTCGCAACCTCCTGCCACAGCCTGGGCAGCTGGAGGGAACACGCCAAATTTGAAGTCACTCAGGGTGATCATGGAGATACCGTTACTATCATATCCATTCTCAGCGGGGTCATCCACAATGCTCATCATTGTGAGAAGGTCTTTAGAGGTCAGTCGAGCATGGTTATAAACACACCACCAAGTGCGTTTCCATGCTCGTCGCCGACTTGGGGTCATCGGTATGCTGTCCGGGCTGCAGTGCAGACCGATCGATCCGGCTAATGACAGACATATTCTATCCAGTGGCTTGCATCCTTCTCCCGCCTGGTAAGTCCTGCCAGTGAACCATAAGTAGGCCAGCCTGCAGCAAAGATAACGATCGTCTTCGCCTTCGAGCTCGAAAAGGACCTAAGATTTTTGTTAACTCGCGACCCTCTAAAACATTATGCATATCTGAAGCATACCTTGGCTCGTCGGAACAAGACCTCTCGAGCAACCTCGCGTGTTGGATACCCCTCATCACGAATATGGGCTATGTCGACAAAGCCCGAGGCTGCAAACATCACCGCATGAAATAATACTAGGCTTATTCGATTTACGCCATCATTATCTGCAATTGCAAGCAAAAGCTCTTCGAGGTCAAGAATGGGAACCTGCGGGTGGACCCAGAGAACATAGCTATTCAATAACTCTGTGCGGAAACGCGCTGTCGGGAGGCATAATGCCCCTTTACTTTCCAAGTACTCCAAATCGCCTGCATCTAATCGGTCCGACAGATCAGAAACATAATCCGGGAGGTCGATATGGATGGGTCCGCGGCCCTGGTCAGGTCCGAGCAATGATGGATGATTGAGATATAATTGTCGAGGGGGTTGGTTGTGGGGACAGCTGGATTCTCGAAAGCACGGAGTTGCATCTTATGTTCAGTTTTCTGGATCTGAGAAGCAAAAAGCCCCTCTATTGCGAGAGATCAATGAGCGCTCAACAGGCGTCGAGATTAACAATCACTCACCGGCACAGTATGTGAGACCAGGAGCTGGTGCTTCTGCTGTGGAATTCCTAATGGAGACAGTGAGTTCTACCACAAAGCACATCTCATGTTAAGCAACAGGATCATACTCTTGGGAAGCCTTCCCATTGCAAGGGATATTCAGACGGCGACAGCTGGAACACGGGACTCCTCTGACCCCGATATAGCAGCGTTGTTTCTTCCCGATACAATAACTGCAGGCGCCGAGCTGGCGGTCCTCGCCCGCTGGGGAATATAGTACATGATGACTGGAATTCACCTGTCTGTGATTGCAGAGAAATTTCCTCAACTGACGAGGGGGAAGAGCACATCGGTCGATCCCCGTCCCCGCGCGATGGGGGGCAGTCTTAACCGGATCCACCCGGGTTTTGAATCCCGGGGAACCTCTTAGGATCCCCACCATGCTGATGCTCCCCGCATGAGAACCATTCAGTTATATAGTCTTAAGAGAAGGCCCTGCATACGCTTGCAGGTATGAAACAATTGATATAAAGGTAGGCTTAGCTCGGTAATGTTGCTCTCTCATTGCGTCAATCCTGTCCCATCATGAGCTCTCACGGGAGGACCATCTGATACGAGTCTCGTCGCCAGATCGCAAGTCTGAGGAAGGTTTCTGCCGATATACGCCTCATGGACCTGCAACTCGTGACGCCCTCCGAAGGAAGATTCTTTCTTCGTTATATCGCCCTCGTGGGTTTCTTTGGGCTGCCTCGGTAAGCCGTCACACATTATTCAAACTGGGTCGACGTTCTTCATTCTTGTCGAATGAAGTGTTTTGATACAAGCACCTGCTTTCATCTTTCTTAGTATTATAGCCTGCGGGTTGGGGTATGAAAGGAGGTAAATATATTCAGACAATGCCTACGTCACTGGGTCAGGAGGATACACTCCTGGCAATTTAAAATGCCGATCCACGGCAGAGAGATATATTATCGACAAGTAGTAGGTTTCATGTTATTCGCCATAAAGAGCACCACATCTGATGTGGTGAGGTAGAAGACCACACGTAGGTGAAGTGGAAGTGAGGTGGACGTGGAGTGGAGGGGAGGTGATGATGAGGTGAGGAAGTGCTCCTCCTTTCCTTGCTTCTCTCTTTTCGTCTCTCTGAAGACTCAAAGTGTGCCTTCCTCTTTGGGAACTGCCAAAGGAAACCCCGCTAGACCCGATCCAGCCACACCCCAGCCTCAGGCGGTGAGGCTCAGGCTCCCAGGCTCTCAGGCCCCAAGGCCCCAAGGCCCCCAGGCCGGACACACTACGTAAACTCTCCCGTGGTCTCCTGCTCCTGCATTCACGTTCCCTCCTCCAACCTTCCCTCTCCCCACCACCGGCTGGCCGTCTCCCTCCTTGCTCTCTCCCCCTTCTCGCCCTGAAGCGAATTGATCCATCTCATCTCCCTTTCCCTCCGCCACTCTATCCCTCACCGCCATGGCGGACATGCCCATTGGTGAGCTCCGTTCCTGCCTAGCCGGTGCCATACATACCTCTCCCGCTGACCATCCCCTCTAGTGCTCGACGGAGGAACGGGTTTCCTCAAGGTCGGATATGCTGCGCAGGTACGCCGATAGTTCCGACTCTTTCGCATTTCATCTGCGAGGCCATATACTGATTTCTCCCCGTGGTCCTCCAGAACTTCCCCGAGCACCAGTTCCCCTCAATAGTGGGGCGGCCTATCCTGCGTACTGAAGAGCAGGCCGGTGACATCGTCGTCAAGGA
This sequence comes from Aspergillus micronesiensis, assembly GCA_039763685.1. Classification (NCBI taxonomy): domain Eukaryota; kingdom Fungi; phylum Ascomycota; class Eurotiomycetes; order Eurotiales; family Aspergillaceae; genus Aspergillus; species Aspergillus micronesiensis. Next base: position 136,596 of record JASHHO010000088.1, on the reverse strand, counting down.
TATCATGTGCGGAGATGAAGCTGCGCTGCCAGATCCATGCTGCAGATTAGCTATCCTGTATGTTCCTGTTTGCATGGTCCTTACCTGTCTCCGCCCGAGTCCACCGGTCCTACGTGTTAACGCCGGGGTGTCAACAATGCAGATGGAGAATGGTATCGTCAAGAAGTGGGATGACATGCAACACCTATGGAATTACACCTTTTACGACAAGATGAAGATCGACCCCACCGGCCGCAAGATCCTCCTGACCGAGCCCCCCATGAACCCCCTGAAGAACCGCGAACAGATGGCTGAGGTCATGCTGGAAGGCTACAACTTTGGTGGTGTCTATGTGGCGATCCAGGCTGTATTGGCTCTTTATGCGCAGGGTACGTGCGATAATCCTTCTTTTGACCTTCAATCCAAGCCACGATCGGAACAACGGCTCATTCACTCCTCAAACAGGTCTCAGCAGCGGTGTCGTTGTCGATTCCGGTGACGGGGTTACCCACATTATCCCCGTTTACGAATCGACCGTTCTGAACCACCACATTAAGCGACTCGATGTCGCCGGTCGCGACGTAACCCGCAACCTTATTGCCCTGCTCCTCCGCCGCGGTTATGCCCTGAACCGTACGGCCGACTTCGAGACCGTACGCCAGATCAAGGAGAAGCTGTGCTATGTCTCCTACGACCTCGAGCTGGACAAGAAGCTCTCCGAGGACACGACGGTCCTGGTCGAATCCTACACACTCCCCGACGGCCGAGTTATCCGCGTCGGGAGCGAGCGTTTCGAGGCCGCCGAGTGTCTCTTCCAGCCGCATCTCGTCGACGTCGACCAACCCGGCATGGCCGAGTTGCTCTTCAACACAATCCAGGGTGCCGATGTCGATGTGCGTTCCAGCTTATACAAAGCCATCGTGCTCAGTGGAGGCAGCAGCATGTACCCCGGTCTGCCGTCGCGACTTGAGAAGGAGCTGAAGCAGCTGTGGCTGACACGTACTCAAGGGTACCCAGAAGACTGAAACGTATGTCTCTATTTCCTAGCAATTGTCGTATTGACCCCCATACTAATTTGAATGCAGAAATTCAAGGTGCGCATCGAGGATCCACCTCGTCGGCGACACATGGTCTTCCTCGGCGGTGCTGTGCTGGCCAACCTAGTATGTGCCCTCCATCCATATCTCTCACCCTCCTTTGTGCAACTTGCTAACTTTCCTCAGATCGCGGACAAGGAAGATATGTGGGTTACCAAGCAAGAATGGGAGGAGCAGGGTGCGCGCGCGCTGGCGAAGCTCGGTCCTCGGTAGTTTTAAATACGCAGCGTCGCCCTTTTTGTAGTGTTTTCTTGTCACCATCTTTTCATTTCATCTCATTGTGGTCAAAGCTCCCTTTCTCGATCTCTGTTCAGTCGACACTGAGCTTCCTTCTTCGTGTGGATATACAAGCGTTGCCATGTTGATTGCCAACCCTTTTAAAACTACGTCATGTCCTATCAGAATCCAGGATAAGTCAATCCTGCTTCCCTTGCGCCCCTATTTTGTAGCTAGAATAGACAAACTAAGACATATTGGCAGGATGATTGCATGTTGTTCAGATCAACCCCTGCGATCAACCTCGGACAAATTCTAGAATCCACTCTGTGCGTATGCAAGAATATGCATATGAATTAGATAACCACGGAACCCCAAACTGCAATAGATATCTAGACAAAGGATGTCAAAGCCAATAGTCCGAAGATATACATTGAAGGTGATAATAAACATGCAGCATAATGTCAACAAACTGTCTATGCACCCGAGATAAGACCACCGCTCTATATGTATATTTAGCAAGGGAGGCAAGTATGCACACCAGCATGCCCCACGAGAAGAAATATATAGATATATATAGGATAGAAGCAAAAATGCGATTTAGTCGTCTTCCGGGTCAGAGGACTCGACTTGGTCGTTTTCGATGTTCTTCTTCCGCTCCTCGTTCATTTCGCGATAGGTGCTGAAACTGAGCAAGAAGAAGGCGATGATGATTAGGATACCGCCAATAATGGAGGCGAGGGAGAGCGGCTGGCCGGTGCGGAACCAGTCCACGATGGCGACCAGAAAGATGGTGAGGAGGGCGGCGACAGATGAGAGGACCGGGGAGGTGAGAGAGATAAGGACCAGGAAGGAGCCGGAGAAAGCTATTGCGTGGGGCGAAGAGCCGGGTTGTCAGCGCTCTGGGCATGGGAGAGGAGAGTTGCTTGGGGAGCGATATGTCGCACGGGATGTCGGTCTCGCTATGGGACGAAGGGGAGGTAACTCACTTGCGTTGGCGCAGACGGAAATGAGGAGCATCCAGGCGGCTTCTCCGGTGGGCCAGCGGAAGGTCTCCAGACCCAGAATGTGGAGGATGGGAAGGGGAATCCACAGGACAAACAGCGTGAAACACCCAATCATGCTACCGAAGGTGTTGGCGAAGATCATGCTTCGGCCGGCGCTGGTGCCCTCAGGCGGACAGGCATATCGTTTATATAGCACTTCATACAGACCGTAGAGGACACTACCGATACCGATGATGATGTTGCCGATCAGACGGTGTTCGGCCTCTTCACTGGCCTTTCCTACCTTTCCATCGGCCGTATTGCCTTCGGCTTCAGCTCGGTCTCCGTACGCAACGATCAGCACACCGATGATCGCGATGATCACAGAGAACACCTTGTCGTATCGAAGTTTGTCTTTGAGAATGGGGATGGAGAAGGCATAGGCGAAGAAGGCGGAGCAGTTGTAGATTGCGGTCAAGTCGCTAGCCGTCGTCAAATTCACGGCGACGTACCACGACCCACCCGCAATAGTGAGAGCGGTTGTCACGAACGCGGTCGTCTTGAGCATATACCGCACCGGCGTCCCTCTGTAATCATCGTCCACATGCATTTCCTGTGCTTCCACCATTTTTGCGGTCGACTTGAGGAGGGAGACATGACGGCGCCAGAATGCCGACCAGGATAGTTTCCGCTTTTGGATGCGTAGGATGAGGAGTTGGACCGGCCAGAGGAGCGCCCAGGAACCGTGCGTGAGGTACCTAATCGATTAGAACACGTCAGTCATCACACAGCAAAAGTTATTTCAACCAGCCCACTCCTGACTTACAGCATGCAGTACGGCTTGTCCCAATGCAGCTCATGCTGGATATACACAGCCGTCTCCGTCTGCACCACGAAACTCGCCAAACTCAACAACAGAAACCCAGAGGCAATGAGATACTTCTGTCGGGTCGCTTTCTCCGCCGTCTCTTCAGGAATGTTACTCCGGATGGTCGGACGTCGAGTATGATGCAGCATCGGCCTGCCTTCTGCATCACCGTTGCCGAAGCTGGCGTTCGATAGACGACCGCGGGTTTCCTCATCTTTGAGCAATGGTTCGTTCCACTGGGATTCATCATGCCGGTGCATGGAGGACCGATTTGACGGCAACATATCTCCGAGAGAATCGCGTTGGGAATCGAATACCAGCTCCGAGTTCCCGGCCTCTGGACGGCCCAGCAGATGTGAATTATCGGAAGCCACGTTGACGGGAGGCTTCTGCACGGCAGATAAGAGGGAAGACGACAGAAAGGAGGCGAATGAAAGTGACCTCTTCCAGTATCTGTGCTCTGTCTTCTAGTCGGGTTTTCACGGAAAAGTCTTGAATCGACAGAACGTCGAGGACCGTTGCCCGGAGGTTTGCGAAACGAGAGGTGGAAAGTTGCGGAGGGAAGGTTATCCACCAGGGATTAGTCGAGAATGACTCGGAGATAGCAGATCATAAATCTGCGATTTGTTGGGGCAGGTCTAGCTCCCCTGAAAGGATAGCAGGTGACGAGGTCTTGCGGAGGACATGTAACCCATTAATTGGATTACGGTGATGCCGAGGCCACGTTTGCGAGGTCGAGTTTTGAGTCGGATGACCGAAGTGGACCAGGACAATTTGTCACTGGGGGAGAAGATCAGGGGAACAGGAGGGACGTCGAAAAAGGTAGGACAGAGGGAGGCCAACGGTCGAGAACGAGAGAAGTAGTAGTTGGTGGGGAAGAAAGCGATGAGAGTGGTAGTATACGGAGATGGTACCGCGGAGTATGTAAGGAGGAATGCCGCGAACAAGCAGAATCACGGGGCCTGGGAGGGCCTCAGACCTGCGCCCCGGCCCTAGCCGCTTTAGGTCTAGTCCGTGGCGGTGGCACGTGAGGCGAGCTGCAGCCCCTGACCCTTTTCCGCTTTGGGCCAAGGCGGAGCCTCCCGCTGATTCAGACGGCCGATCTTCGGCTGCGAACGATGACGAAATTTGTATAATCATTCTGAATTATTACTAGGTATTATTTGCTCAAACGAACGTCTCCGAACTGCGCCATGTATCCCTCTTCCACCGGCCTGGACTGAAAATCCTGCAATAGAGAGAGTCAATGCGCAAATCGGAAGTCCAGCCGTTTATTGCCCTCATCCTTCGTCGTCGCGACATACACGATTCTCTGGTCGTCCGTCATGGCATTCCACTTCCGGTCCCGTTGTCGGTTCCGCATCATGTAATACGCTTTGGTGGCAAGGTAAATGACGATGTTGCTGCAAACAAGCCCCAGAAGCACGCGGTTCCCATAGACATACCGCGGTGCGTCCCCTAACCGTGCAAAGAACGTCATCATCAGTCAGCCAATTGTCCCCACGCAGAGTGACTCTCCAAAGTGTTTAGTGAATTCAGCAAGGAAGCTTACAGTCGCGATAAACGTTCGAGGCGATAATCGCAGATAACTGTGTACACATATTGTACATTGCCGCTGAAATTGCTCGAGATCGTACGCTGTTAGCGTTACGGGAGGTCCATCCCGCCTGGAGTGCATGCGCTGGGATACATCAGTATGGGTGCCACAGTATGGTATAAGCCATGGTTCCAATCTTACCACTGGGATATGAGAGGAACACAGTCAGCACAGCCCAGCCTGTCCATTTCGATGTTTGACTGAAATCCACGATGTTCATGTATAAGCATAGGCAGAAACCACAGCTGGGCGGCGGCCCCCACCCATGCAAGGGTTCCGAATGCCTCACTTATGTAGGTCAGGAGGATCCGGGTTACAATCTGTACGGCCTGAAACTTTCTTAGAGGCAAGAACCATGGGAACATTGGCGCACTCACATTGTATGGCACACTGAGCAAAACGATCTTGTAGGTCTCAAAACCGAAATCCTTCAAAATTAGGGTGAAGTATTGCGAGATTGTCGCTAGTGATGTCAGCAACTAGTGTCGTCCACGAAGCAAGATCTCGAGGTACTGACTCCACGGTGTGAGGAAGGTAATCCCAATAATATATAGAGGCCACAAACAAAGTCCTCGAAACTCTTCCATACAAACCGCGGCGTCAAAGGCTGGCGATTATGCATCGTGCCCTTGCTAGGGTCTTCGCGAATCAACCTATTGACTAGAATAATCTCCTCCCTACCTCTACATTAACAACGTTGCATTCCGAGAACTAGACATGTGATGAGTACTTACTTCTCTGTAAACCAGCCCTTCTTCCCCCGGGCCCAATGCGCCGTCTGAGTCGCCGATGGCGGTAGCAAGACGAATGCCAGTAGGCCAATTAGTAGCGTGAAGCCGCCCTATGGCCTATCAGTAATGCAACACACAGCAAGGGACAGTCTACTCCATACCTCGATCAAGAAAAGCCATCGCCACCCCGCCCGACCACCAGTACCACCCATATGTAGGATACCATAGGCGAGAAACCCAGCGAGGATGTCTGCGAATGAGGATCCTGCATACCAGAACCCTAGTCGGAGAGAAAGTTCGTGGTGTTTGTAAAAATAAGACAAGTACAGGATCATCTGCATGGAATTAGCATGCTTCCGGCGTGTTACACATTGCGTTTCTTACAGTAGGTGTAAACCCCCCGGAAAGTACTCCTATCAGAGCCCGACAGGCCAAGAAAGAGCCTCTGCCCTGGAGCCAGAACTGACAGCACGCGACAACGGACCAGCATGTCATTTGCAGAGGAAGCCATATGTCAGCGCCCAAATACTTGCCGATCATTTGGGCGGAACTTCACTGAGAAGGTAACATAGTCGATAGATGGTATTCCCCAGGTTATAATCTGTCCCAATGAAGCAGGGGATCAGTAAATAAAGGCATATAAGCACAATGGAATACTAACCATCTCGTGATAAGTTAAGGTCGGTCAAAAAGGTATCCGCATTGGCTTGTTCTGACGGTATCCAATCATAGTGTTTAGCGAAGTGATCGACAGGATGTGCATTATCGAACTACTTACGAATGTTCGATCGATCTAGCTCCAAAGCTACAACCATGACACATGCCAACACCATAATGCGCATGTCGAGCTTCCTGATTACTTTCTGTAGTCACAATGTCAACTCCACATCTCTTGCTTTGAGCTCACGGGATGGACGTACATGCTCTTCACCCCATGTCCATCTAGCAGATGGATCGAAGCGATGGATGTTTTCCCAATCCGATCGAGGCTTGTACTCATCAACAAGCGCAGGGTCATCAAACACAGATGGCTGGGTAGCGACAGTATTGGGGTCGTAGTCTTTGGTGCGCTGGAACCAGAATCGACGGTCCTCACTTGAACATGCTAGGTCTGGTTTGTCTATAGGAGACAAGGACCGCTGAACCTCAGTCACAGTGACCTTCTTCTCAAGGTCCAAGACGCTCGACGAGCTGCACGGTCCTTGTAGCAGGTCATCGTTCTTCTGCGGGCGAGCAACAACAAGCGACATTATGTGTTACTCGGGTAGACCTTGTCTGTGTAGTGAGTACTCGGTGGAATTGGGTGACCCCGAGGCGGTATTTATCTGGTATCCAGTTCTCGCAGTCCGCAACGATTCCTGCCGCTGCAGGGGCCTCGATTGCTCTTTGTGCAAGCCACCACCACAATATTGATTCTGCACCTTATCACACGACTTGAGCCGACTTATCCTGGCAAGGAACCTCACGGCCTCCAGCCGACGGCGAAAAGTCTAGGAATATGCATTGAACGACCCTGGCGGAATCGCGAGCCGGGCTCTTGAACCTTAGGGCTAGAGCCTCACTGCTCACGTTTGGCGCGAAGCCAGCAGTCACGCTGCAGCGTTCCCTGGAACATCTCCATGCAGGCCATAAAACATAGGCATTGAGGACCGTCGATGGCATCCTCCTGATGTGCTGACGGAAAGGCCGGAGCTAGCCATGAGTTGGCGCTTCTATCCAACTCATGGTTTTGAAGAAGAATGTGCACGATGCATCAAAGTGTTCCATTGCAGGGTGTCTTGTGATGTTTTATTCTGCATAGGTTTTCTGTAACTCGCCGGGTCATGTTACACAAGGTGTGGCTATTTGAGGATCAAAGATCTGGAATTGGCCTTCTGGGGGCGGTCTTCCTCGCTCTGGGCCTGTTCTGGATGTTATCGCATTCCCGACATGCAAGGGCGAGCCTGGGGAGCGCTCCAGATTGTGCCGAACGGTGTGGCCGGAAGAAACCCGGTAATTGGGGGGAACGGCATTTCAGGAATACTCTCAAGGCACTGGAACCAGTTCACACAGTTTGTTGGTGGCAATTGGGCATGTGAAATGGAACAGATATTTATTTTTGTTGTGGCCAGTATGGCGCAACGACGATGATGAGACAGCATGGATATATATGTATAGAGAGGTTGAGTGCATTATATCAAGGAAGTTCTATTAGAATGAATCATGCAACCTAAGCTTTTTGCTTAGGTTTGAACAAAGCCTCCTGAGTATCGTATGTGTACTTGAGGTCCAGATGCCAGTAGTCGGGGGCGGTCGATTTGGCCACCAGCCAAGCCTGATCCAAGGCATCGACCACTTCCTGGGGAAGCGGGCCCTTCTGCACGTTCTCAAGGTTGGTCTTCAACTGGGCCAGGCTGCTGACACCGAGGACGATTCCATCCCGGCCATTACCGGTCATATTGAGGGCGGAGTGGTGGTGGACCCATCGGAAGGCAGTCTCCGGCAGGGTCAGCCCGTGCTTCTCGACAACGGGTTCGATTAGCCGCAGAGCTTCGAAGGTTGCGTCCTTGAAGTAACGTTGGCGGTACATCTGACCCATCGTCGACTTGTCACTGTAGCGACCCTCGGCAGGAATATCTTTTGTCTTTTGTTTGCCCGAGAAGAGTCCTCCGGCAAGGGGGTTGTAGATGACAATGTCGATCCATAGCGTTTGCAGGCGGGGATGAGCTCCACTTCGATGTTTCGCGCTGTTTCCATATTAATTCTCCTTCACATGTGATGTGTAAGTAGGGATCAAGAAGGGTCAAACTGACTGATCGCGTTATACATCGCCTGATAGATGGTAGGACGCACCCATCCTCTCTCATTGCAGAGAGTGACGATCTCAGCCACCTCGAAAGCCGTGTAGTTGCTTAGACCCAACTGGACAAATTTACCCTCCTTGTGCAATTGATTGACAGCCTCGAGGGTCTCGGCAAAGGGGACCGACCGGTCCGCAGCGTGGAGGTAAAAGATGTCGACCCGATCCGTGTCCAGCTCCTTCAGAGAGGTCTCAAGGTTCGCGCGCAGCACCTCGGGCTTGTGATCACCGGCGTTTCTGGGGTACCACTTTGTCGCCAGGGTCAGACCACGCTCCTTCCACTTGGCCTGCGCTGTGAATGCCTCCTGTTTTCCTCCGACATAGATACGGGCGGTGTCAATCTCCTGGAATCCCTGTTGCTGGAAGTAATCCAGACACTTGTTGAAGTCGTCCAGGGAAGTGATGCGAGCGCCCGTGGCCTCATCGGGACCAAAGGTCATCAAACCCAGGATGGCTCTGGGGAGGGGGTTTTGAGCGACGAGGGGCATTTCGACGGTTGTCTCTGCGGTTTGCGGGGAGCTTCGGTTTCTGGAGGTCGCTTGGATAAGAACAGGTCGACGCAGTTCTTAAGAAAGACGAAGGTCGGACTTACCGGACAGACAATGGCTTTAAAGAATCAATTTGTCATCGACGAACCAGAGTCAATACGACGGGGCGTTGTTGGTGTGTGCGATACGAAGCCGAATGCCGGATGGTGGGGTTGTTATTGGATGCGGCCGGATAAGATATCGGAGACGATGATGTGACCTCGTATCCACTCGTGCTCAGGGCCCTGTCTTGGGGTTTCTGGGCTGCTCCACCGGAGTCAAGAGTCTTGGGGGGTATTGTTCGATTGCGTCTGCAAAGAGATGTATATCATCTTTGCATTGACCTCTCTCCCTGTCTCCTTGGATGGGAGGGAGTCTATGGGAGGAGAAGAGCGGGCGTGAGCGAGGTCGGCGAAGCACTAGACTGGGGGAATCTAGTTCTTCCCCTCCAAATTCCCCGCGGGATTCAACTTTCCCATCCCCAGACCCTGGAAACTGCTCTCCCCGCTGACCCAACACGAGAACTAATATCTAAACTCGCCACACTCGATATTGCTCACTCAACTCACAATGGCAACTTCAGGCGACAAACGCTTCTCCGTCTTGGTCATCAACCCAAACACCTCCACCCACATGACGGAGGCCCTGAAAACCCATCGTCGACAGCCTCGGATTTGCAGACGTCCAGTTTAATTACTTCACGGCGCCTCCGACCAGTCAGCTACCCTCGCAGATGGACGCACGATCCAGGGTGTGGCGAGTATCAACTCCGGAGACGAATCGGCCCTGTCGTCCCTGCATTGCTGGCCCTTTGTGGAGCCGTTGATTCCCAAATACGACGCCTTCCTCGTCGCGTGTTACTCGGCGCACCCCCTCGTGGGCATGCTGAAAGAGAAGATTACGGAACTGGAAGACTCCGCCGCAGTATCAGGACCGCAGACGAGGAGAAAGTATGTGACCGGCATCTTCGAAGCCAGCGTCGTCGCCTCCCTCTCTTTGATCAGTTCGTTCCAACTCACGGAAGCCGGCTCCCTTCACAAGTCTCAAGTAAAAGAAACATTTGGCATTGTTTCCACCGGTAGCATCTGGGGGATGAATTGAGCAAAGCCGTTCGGGAAATGCTGGTCCAACCCGGCGATGGTACCGTTTCCACCCGTTTTGCCGGTGTGGGGACCACCGGATTGACTGCGGTTGAACTGCATACCACTCCCGCCGAGGAAGTGAGAAGGAGAATTATCGAGGCTACCGAGCGGTTGATCAAGAGCAGCCTCATCCCGTTGGAGCTATCTGCATGGGCTGTGCCGGTATGGCGGGCATGGAGGAAGCTGTCCGGGAGGGCTGTGTGAGGGCTTATGGCCCTAAGCAGGGGAACCGGGTCAGCATTGTTGATGGTGTTGTGGCCGGTGCTGGGATGCTTGTTACGGCTTGCAAAGCGAGGTTTTAAATGGGCACTAGGGTTGCAAAGTCACTGCAAAAGATGACCACCATACAGTCGGCCCATCTTTGTGCCCATCTCTGCGGGGAGTGGGGTGGGCAAAACTGTCGAGGAAGAATGTTGGAGAAAATGTGACCGACGATGATATGCTTATGAATGTACTATCACCTAGAATGAGTGTTCTATATACATAATAGACTGACATATAATTGATCGAGTAACGGGCGAATAAGAATAAGGGCGAGTACTGTTCACCGCATCGAGAAAAGCCAAGGCGGAGGGAGAGTTTACACCTGAGGCCGCCACCAACGTAATCCATCAAATGAGTCCCCGCGGGAACGCGCTCACCAACGCGTATCAGAGAACCACGACTCTTGGTGGTCACCTCCACGATGCCTAGGTCGGTGGCTCTCTTTACTCCCTACAGCTTCTATTGTCTAATACTGACAATACTGCAGAGAAATCATCACACTTCAAGCCGGCCAGTGCGGTAATAACGGTACGGACCCTGCGGCGCGCACATATCCGATTCCACCATGATCGCAGCTCCAGTCGCTTCACCTTCAATACTATACGCATACACTAACCCATAAATCAACTCTAGTCGGCGCACAGTTCTGGCAACAGCTTTGTCTGGAACATGGTATTAGCCAGGATGGTAACCTGGAGGAGTTCGCCAACGAGGGCGGTGATCGCAAAGATGTGTTTTTCTACCAGGTACGGCGACTTACCATGTTACGGGACGCGTTCGATTGACAATGGACTGGCCGGCTAACTTCTGATCCTTTTGATAGAGTGATGATACCCGATATATCCCCCGAGCGATCTTATTAGATCTAGAACCCCGAGTACGACCTCACTGCACGACCTTCGACGATGCACCTCTGCTAATTCTCTTGTTTAGGTCCTCAACAGCATCCAAGCCGGACCGTACCGAAACATCTACAACCCCGAGAACTTCTTCATTGGGCAGCAGGGCATTGGCGCAGGTAACAACTGGGGTACCGGATATGCAGCGGGCGAGGGTGTGCAGGAGGAGATTTTCGACATGATCGATCGAGAGGCCGATGGAAGCGATTCATTGGAGGTAGGACCGTGACTCTGCAACGAAGGACTGGCCCAAGCTGACTCTGCGTAGGGCTTCATGTTCTTGCACTCGATTGCGGGAGGGACTGGATCGGGTCTGGGCAGTTTCATTCTCGAGCGGATGAACGACCGATTCCCGAAGAAGCTGATCCAGACATACTCCGTCTTTCCGGATAACTCATCGGCGGACGTTGTGGTCAACCCGTACAACAGCCTCTTGACGATGCGACGGTTATCGCAGAATGCCGACTCAGTGGTATGTTTCTAGATGTGGCTCCAATCGGTGTACGATACTTGTCTAACAGGATATTTCAGGTCGTTCTTGATAACGCTGCCCTCTCTCGAATCGTCGCCGATCGACTTCACGTTCAAGAGCCCTCCTTCCAACAGACGAACCAGCTGGTAAGTCATCCACGAGTACCTCCAGACCCTGAACCGTCACTGACATGACAATGAACAGGTCTCGACCGTCATGTCCGCCTCGACGACCACCCTCCGCTACCCGGGCTACATGCACAACGACCTCGTCGGCATTGTCGCTTCACTGATCCCCACCCCCGCTGCCACTTCCTTCTCACCTCCTACACCCCCTTCACGGGCGATAACATTGACCAAGCCAAGACCGTGCGCAAGACGACCGTGCTCGACGTGATGCGCCGTCTCCTCCAGCCCAAGAACCGGATGGTCTCGATCAACCCCAGCAAATCGAGCTGTTACATCAGTATTCTCAACATCATCCAGGGCGAGGCCGATCCGACGGACGTGCACAAGTCGCTGCTGCGAATTCGGGAGCGACGCCTCGCGTCGTTCATCCCCTGGGGCCCGGCCAGCATCCAGGTCGCGCTCACGAAGAAATCGCCGTACATCCAGAACACTCACCGGGTCAGCGGGCTGATGCTGGCGAACCACACGTCTGTGGCGACGCTGTTCAAGCGGATCGTGCAGCAGTACGACCGACTACGCAAACGCAATGCATTCTTGGAGCCGTACAAGAAGGAGAGTCCCTTCTCGGATGGGCTGGGCGAGTTCGACGAGGCGCGGGCGGTGGTGATGGATCTGGTGGCGGAGTATGAGGCGGCGGAGAAGGAGACGTACCTGGATCCGGACGCGGGGAAGGATAAAGAGATGGGGGTGTAGTTTCGTTCCTCCTTTGCTGCTTTCCCTTTTGCGTTCATTGCTTTTTCTATTTCTCTTTCTTATTGGTGGTTTATGGGTTCACGGGTGCTCTGGTGCGATGCGACAGGCAAAAGGCGTTGTTGTTTTCCATATTTTCTACACTGAGTGCACGCGCTTGGCGCCGGCTGTGGGTTTAGCCCGACGAAATGGAATGAAGATACGAAATGTCGTGCTCGAGTTGTGCCGTAAAGGTCGATCGGGAGCATGCGGGAGGCGGTGGTCTACCGGAAGGGCTTCCGTCGTCACCACCGCAAGCAGTCTGTCCCATCCGAGTCAGGCACCGCATCCCGGAAACCCGACAAGGTGTCTGTCGTGTTCGTTTTAGTTTTGCGTGATTTATTGATTGACGGTTAGACTTTCTTCACGACAGGGATAACCGGAAGGTGTAGGTAGTGCGAGCGACGGACGAGAGTCAGCAGGAATGGACTCTCCTGGCGAGGGGCAAACGGGCAAATGATCGGCTCGCGGACGAGAAAATGGGCCATCGGGGAGGAGCCGTGGTTCGGCGGTGGACGTGCATGCGGAGATCCCAGACTCGTTGAGTCCGGGTAGCTTAGACCCTTTGACCCTCTGGTGGGCTTCTTCCTGCCCAAGGTGAGGGAGAGGTGAGGCCTGAGCTTGTGCCTGTCTCTGGAGGTACTCTTGTACCATTCTTGTACCTACCTAGGTGCTACCTAGGTAGGTATCTGAGAGAATAATACTGTGTGATCTCTTCTCCGTACCATAGGGAGGTGCCTCAGTGCTAGGTCCTAGGTACTAGAGACCCGTCGATCCTGGAGATTAATTAATTATATTAATAGTCTCCGCTAGAGCCTGAGCGCTAATAGTCGCAGCATAGTCCACGACCGTCGACAGTCAGAGGGTGACCAGGTCGCTGGACATGGTTGGACGTCGCAGCTCTCGTGAACATGTAACCGTCACGCTGTCCAGCGGTTCGGAGGCCAACAAGATCTCCGTCTCGGTCAAGTTCGCGGGATGAATTTCAACCTCAGGCTCTGGTTTCACGTGAGGCGGTCTCTCGGTGGCGCCACAAGCGCTGGCCGGAGGGGATCTGATGGCGAGACAAGTCACTTGGTACTCCCTAGAAGAAGCATATCCAACCGATACGGATATACGAGTATGTGCCTCTGGTGCCTGAGCGCCAATCATCCGTGGGATATGGTCACTTACCTGGAGTTACATAGTGCATCCTCCAGATTATTAAGAGGGAGGAAACTGGAAGCTTCGGCGGTCCACCAGATTTGCCTCAGGCGTGAGTCAGCGCGTGTCTTCCTCATCCGTCTGTATAAATTGACTTTTGCGCGGCCGTCGCCTCCTTGTCGGACCCTTTCGCTCTTCTCGTCCGTCTGCCTCCCGACGCAACCTAATTGTCCTTCTGTCTGTCCTTCTGTCCTTCGGTTTCTCCGCTGGTGGCGGCCTCCCTTATACACATATAATATAACCCGGCTTATCTGCCGCCCGCCTTATCTGCGCGCTCCCCGTCCTCCTGATCGCCTCTCGTTCCACGTCATCCCCAACCCAACGCCTCCTCGCCATCCTTAAAAGGCGCCCTCCCGCTCCGTCGTGGTCCCGTCGTCCGCTTGACTCTCTTTCCCTCTCCTTTCTCCTCCTCCACCACCACCACCACCACCCTCCTCCATTGACCCTCCTCCAACTCGTTCACCGCCAGTGACGTCTTCCCAACGCTTATCGCTCTTCCCTCCGACGCCGGCCCCTTATCCGACACCTCACCACAACTACAACAACTACCACAACCACCCAACATGGCGCCTCGCAAGCCCCGTTGCAACTTCAAGGAGTGCAAGGAGCCGCCCAGCGCATCGTCGGAGACTGCAGCTTCTGCAGCGGCCACTTCTGCTCCAAGCACCGCATGCTGGAAGCCCATTCCTGCACCGGCCTGGAAGACTGCAAGAAGGAGTCCCACGCTCGGAATGCCGATAAGCTGAACAACGAGCGCACCCAGGTCATCAAGGGTGTATAGACCACCTCCTGGGTTAGGTGGTCTTTTCTTCTCGCTCTGGGCCACGTCACACCTTTCATTTTCCTTCTATCTTTATCCTCGGTCGATCGATGATCGTTCCCCATCGACTCGCTCCGGCTGACTATTAGCGTGGTGTTCCGCTTCATGACCCACCCCCTTTCGCCGGGTCGGTCTGGGCTGGGTCTCCTTTTTGGTTTCTTTTTTGGTTCCTTCTTGGTTTCGATTAGCAATTTGCAACTTGCTCCTGGCCAATGTCTCCTGTTGGAGACCCCTGGCCAGTTCGGTTTGGGCGGTGTCTGATTTCGTGCTTCTCCTGATTTTGGTTACCTCTACTTGATAATTTGGCTTTGGTTTCATACGCGAGGCGTTTTGACATCGGGGTGGGTTTGCAATCTACGTTTTCGGCGAGATGTGTTTTGCATGGGTTGTCTTGATCGATTTTGCCCGGGTTCAATCCAACGGGTTTCCGGGTGAGGTTCGATCGATGCGATTCCTGTCTGATTCTTGTTTTCTAGCTACCAGCCTGGTTCGAACATGGGCCGAGCGATCGGTTCGATGGTTGGCGTGTCACATAGGGACTTCCTAGGTACATACAGCATATCCTCTCATCTTGAATTCTGCCCTTTTACAATGATAGATACACGGACATACATGTCGTAGCTAGCTCAATCCTCAGCAACAGACGTCTGCCGGTCATGTACGGAGTCCACCAGCAGACCGTGGACTGCAGACATTCCAGCCATTCAGCGAGGAGAACGTAGCGGCCGCCACATCCAGGCACGGCACGAACTTACATCCTGAGTCCCGGTAGATGTACATAGACGATTCATGGATCGGGCATTAGAATGCTACCTTAGACACTTGGAACCAGAAGGATCGAAAGATGACAGAGAAATTCCATCGACAATGACCAGCGCTTGACGCGCTTATCCCGGTCCGATCTTCGGCCTGTAGTAGTGTCAGTATGAGTGAAGGGAGCGAAGTAGCAAGAGAAAGGGCAGACAGACATGTCGTGATGCTCACTCAGTCGAGAGAGATACTTGTTCAGCTCTTCGACGCGCTCTTTATGCGTTTTGACCCCGTCCCGTTTTAGGCGTTCTTGCAGCTACTCGCATTGTTAGCCTTGTTTGTTGTCCATTGCCCAACCGACACCACCATACCACCACTCAGATAAAGCAGTAATAATACAGACAAATGGCCAAGAAAGAGATATCCAATAACCACCAAATAACAGGTAGAACAAGGAAAAAGAAAGAAAGGGGAGACATACCCTCCTCCGCCTCGCCTCCTCATGCTTCCTCTCCGCCTCCGTCTTCCCAACCCCAGAAGATGCACCACCCTCCGTCCCAGAAGCAGGGCCCGATCCATCCCGCTCACGGGGACTCCGATCCTCACCGTCCAGCGCAGGGTTCGACTCCTCCTGAGGTGTTGGTGGTCGTCGTAGCAGGCTGATCACCCTCCTTGTTCTTCTTCGACTTCTTCTTTTTCTTCTCCACCCGGCCGTCGCTCACCTTGGAGCCTTTGAGCTTGAGTTTGCCGCCCCCGCCCGCCGCTGCGGAGTATTCGTCGCCGGGGGCATGATGTGTGAGCCCGGTGATTGACTATCGGGGGATGTGTTTGGTGGTTAGTTGTCTGGTAAGATTGAAGGTAGGTATCGGGGAGGATACTGTAGCGATTGGATTGGGTGGCGGGAGACTGATGCGGCAGTGTCACGTGACTTTCCTGTATACATCACGGTTTGAATGACTACATGGGATTTATAGGTATAGACAGATCTGGAGAGCATACTGGAAGATATTTGAGTTGTTTGTGATGATGGGTTTGTAGATGGGTTTATTGCAGTGAAAACGTTTGCATTCAGCTATGCACATGCATATATTTGATCTCTGTCTTTGTCGGAGATGGAGCATCAACCTTCTCTTCTCTTTTGTTTCACCAAGTATCAATGTCTCTATGGAACAGACCAGTTTACATGATCTTCCGTCGTCTGAGTCTAATAGTGGCCTGCATCGGCGGCACAATAGTATCCCCATGAACCACATTCAAAGGACGCATTTCCAACAACGGCTGAATGTCATAATGCATTGTGATATAGGCCAAGGCGAGCTTCAAAACATGCGAAGCGAACCACCGACCCGGGCTGTAGGAAGTCAGTCGATTGCACGCATAGATAGAAAGAAAGAAAAAGCACATGGTCCACCCACCAGGAATGCCGTCCATGACCGAACGGAAGAAACGTATCAGTGGTCGTAGCCATCATCGGCGGCTTGCGAGGCTGACTCGCAGCCGGATCGTTGGCCACTTCTGCCGACACAAACCGGAGCGGATTGTACACATCCGGCTCAGGGTAAAACCGCTCATCGACATGGATACCCGAGACAGGAACGGCTATCCAGCAGCCTTGTTGCAGGTGCTGCCCGTTGGGCAGGGTCACCCCATCTTTCGGCATGACTTCCCGCCAGAGAGCTCGTGCGAGGGTCGTGTTGCGCCGCATGCTTTCACGGATGGCGCTGTCCGTGCATCGCAGCTTCAGGAGCGTCGCGGGCTTGGACCAGTCGGCCTCTGTCAGAAACACGGACTCGGCTTCTTCGCGAAGAAGACGGTAGTAGCCCAGCTTAGGATCGGAACTGAGCAGGTCGAGGAGCGTGTTTTGCCGCTGGAAGGACGGAGGAGGCCATTCCACCTCCTACCTGTGGTTGGAAGAGACTATGTTAACGGCTACAGCGTCATGGCCTGGGGTGGGGGTTTAGAGTTCTCACCAGTATGGTCAACATGCTCATCATGGACTTGCGAGCCTCCTTGATGTCTCTTTCCGGTCTAATGCAGCTCGAACTAGGTACGTGATCATATCATCAGGAGGATTGTAGTCGAACGTCGGGTCGCGTCGGCTCTGCTCGATGTCTCGGAACCGTTCGTTCAGCAGCGGCCAAACATAGCTATCGCATAGCAGTCGATAATAATTTGCCGGGATCGCAATCAAAGGACTGACCAGCCTCCGAAACATGCCCGGGACGAGCTGTCCGATGACCAGCGTCCCGCGCCGAAGAAGGTCGAAAAGCGTAGCAGATATTTCATGAACCGTTGGTTGTGAGACAGCGTCTTGCCCATCAAGATCGAGCTGCTCGACCCGAAGAGAATTTCCTGCAAGGCGGAACACAGCTTGACTTCCCGCCATGATTCCTGATCAACCCCTAGAGTATCGTCTACCGCCCACTGGATCTCTTTGACGAGATCGCCTTGGATTTTCCCCAGACGGCGGGTGAGATGCAGCCGGATGGCCTCGATGATGACCTTGTCATTCGTAAAGTCGAAAAAGGGAAACATATAGTCCAGCGCCAGTCTGGCCTTGAACCTTCCGCTGGGACAGGACGCCTTCCGGCTGGTCGACCAGCCATCGAATATACTCCTTCGGCAGCATGACCTGGGGTTGAAAGCCCGGGGCGGGCGATATGAACAGTTGACCGTTCTTCGAAAACTAGAGCAGAGCAGATCAGTACGGCTGCGGTCGGGACGAGTCGTGCGAGGCCAACCTTCGTATAACTGGCAATCAGGGTCTCCACGCCCGCGGTGTATTCGCGAAGGCAGGCACGGGCCATTGGGAAGATCTCATTGCGTCGTCCAGCCCATTTCAACGAGGGAGGGATGCCCCGGAGTCGAATCCAAGACTGGCCAACCAGCATGACGGTCAATGTGATTGCAATGCTGAGCCATAAAAAGCTCTCGGTCACGGAGAGGCCTTCCATATCTCCCTTGGCCGGTTGTGGACACTGTCTGGGAGAGACGTGGACCTGACCGGGGTGCTCACGGGGGCTTCTTCATTTCAAAGATCATGGATATGGCCATATCACAACAGACCTGTCATTCTCAGGCATGCAGTAGTCACTGCACAGGGCCGACAGAATGCAGTGGGCTGGACCACCAAGCAGACTTCGCATTGGCAATAGAAGAAGTGATATAATGCTGTGAAACTCAGACAGCATAACTATGGAGATGGTGCATCTTCAGAGGCTGAGAATGGGGTTGATTCTGGTTGTGATATGTCACTTGTAAGGCACTAATCCTCGAGACTGCAGAAGTGGGCACATGCTTCCTTACCATGTACTCTGCACCATGCTGGATACAAGTCAAGGTGACCCGCTAGAATGCAGATCTATCAATCTGTCGGTCTTAAATGGGCCCTTTATTTGCATCCCTTGCTTCATGTTGCCCAGAAATCAAGAGTTCTTCGCTGAGCAGGAGCTATTTGCTGTAGGGGACCTGTCAACTAATCATGACGGTTTCTGGGGGCTTTCTTTTCTCGGTGCGAACATTGTCTTCTTGATCAGATCCTATTCTTATTGATGGGCTGCTGTCAAGAACGCCTGTGACCTGTTGAGAACAAGCTGGATGACGACCATCAAACCGAACTCTGTTTTCAAGCACAAGTCTCCCATCCCATGTCGAGATCACCGTCAATAGTTGCTCAGACAGCCACCATCACTGCGTCTGTCGGTCTATCCGTGAGCATTCATGGATTCAATGACTCCCTCGCCACAAGAGTTCCGCCGCTCGCTGCATTGGCCGCCAACTACTCCTTCAAACCGACAACAACGACGATGGCCACTGGTGCGGCGAACTCAAGTCCAACGTCACCATTTCCGCCGAATATGTGATGCTGCGCCAGCCCTCGCTGGATATGTCACTCCATCGGATGATCTGATCTCGTGGTTGCAGTCGGAGCAGAACGTCGACGGCTCCTGGCGATTGCACCCAATTACCCCGGGGATATTTCGCCACGACCGAGGCGTATTTCGCCCTCAAGCTGCTCGGCCTGCAGCCAGACACCGCACCCATGCGTCGGGCGCGTGAGTTCGTGATATCGTTCGGCGGGGTGGCCAAAGTCCGCATCTTTACTCGCATCTATCTGGCGACCTTCGGCTGTTCCCTGGAAGGCCGTCCCGGAACTCCCAGCGGAACTCATCTTGATGCCTGCTATCGCACCGATCAGCATCTACCGGCTCTCGTCGTGGGCCCGCAGCACCATTGTCCCGTTGCTGATCGTGGGCCACCATCGTCCGACCTATTCTCTTCCCAATGGGAAGTCGAAACGAACGACTTTCTCGATGAACTATGGTGTACCCCGGCCGAGAAGCTGGTTCCATACTCCCCGTCTCTTTGGGAGCTATGGAGAACAGACCTGGTCGCTGCGACGTTTACGACGGTTGACACTGTGCTTCACTGGTTGGGTGGACTGAGATATTCCCGACTCGTCCATATGCTCGCAGAAGTGCATCGAGTGGATTCTCGAACACCAAGAGACAGAAGGGGACTGGGCCGGAATCTTCCCACCGATGCATGTTGGCGTGCTTGCCTTGCTCCTCGAGGATTCAAGCTTGACGACCGCCCCGTTCAGGCTGGTCTGGAAGCAATCGAGCGATTCGCGTGCACGACAAGCGTGAAGAGAATCCAGGCATGCGTGTCCCCCTGTGGGATACTATCTTGACCACTATTGGTCTGCGATGCTGGACAGAACAGACCCCGTGTTTCGCGGGGATCGAATGGGTCAAGGCTCGTCAGCTCCTAAGACCTGAGGGGGACTGGCGAGTGTACAGACCGAATATCACCCCGGGAGGTTTCAGCTTCGAGTATCACAATAGATGGTACCCTGATGTATGACACTGCTGCTGCCATTCTTGCCATGGTCAAACAGATCCACGATCCAAAGACTCCTTGCCGGTCCTACGGGCTGTGGAGTGGATCATTGGAATGCAGAACTCTGACGGTGGATGGGGCGCCTTCGATATCAACAATGACCGGCTCTTTCTGAACAAAATCCCGTTCAGCGACATGGACAGTCTCTGTGACCCGTCAACAGCGGACGTCACGGGCCGCATTCTGGAGGCTTTTGGTCTGCTCCTTGAACCGAATGGTCCCAGCCAAGACAACCAGATCCCCGATGTGCTGGTGTACCGCATGGAACTGTGCTGTGATCGCGCTCTGAACTACCTGGCCACACCAGGAACCCACCGGTGCATGGTATGGCCGCTGGGGCTCGAACTACATCTACGGCACGAGTAACGTGCTTTGTGGATTGGCGTACTTTTCCGTCCGGAAGACCGACACCGTCGAGGTCGATGATGGCGTGCAGGACTGCATCCAGTCAGCAGTCTCCTGGCTGAAGACGACCCAGAATCCTGATGGCGGGTGGGGGGAGACGCTCCTGTCCTATAAGGATCCCAAGCGTGCAGGCCACGGACCCTCGACAGCGTCGCAGACGGCATGGGCACTGATGGGGCTGCTTGCGTCTGTTCCGATCTCGGAACAGGCAGTCCAAAGGGGCATTCAATATCTTTTGCAGACACAAACAAGTCCGATCAAGACGGGAAGCGTCCTGGCCAGAGTCCCAGTACACCGGAACGGGGTTTCCCAATCATTTCTACCTGGGGTACTCATTCTATCCGCACTACTTTCCTATGATGGCTCTCGGGCGATTATACAGATAGTGGGGAGAAGGCCCGTAGTACATGTCTGACGATTGCGCCGGTTGTGCCTTGTCAGGTCATCTCTGGACCTCTCGCCATGAGATGCCGTCTCAGTAAGACACCCCGCCCTTGGTTCATGGATGAACTCTAATAAGCACAAGCTAATCAGTAAGGGGCCAAGTGAGGTTAAGCATTGTGTAGTAGATTGTCGTCGTGTCTCCCAAGTCGCATCCTCTATGGATAATGTGACCCTCCGAATACGAGGGTAGATTAATACGAATGTGGCACGCTTAGACGATATAACACCTCGCAATGGCCTACGCTTCAGCATCGACGGCTTATCGACAGCAGTGGCGTACAAAAATTCCTTTGGATTCGTGAAGCAGCCCGGAGTTAGGCGTTTGCGGATATAGACCTGTTCGTCCCACGGCCAGGAGGAGGTTTATATAGATACGGACACCCAGCACTTCTATCCACACTCATCAAACAGGAAGCCAGCACAACATCACAAAATCCAATCCCGAAATGGCCACACACAAAGCCCTCATCCTCCATGAGCGAGGCCAGCCCCTAGCCCTAGAGACAGTCCCCCGTCCCGTCCCCAAAGCCGGCGAAGCCGTGATCCGCGTCCTCGCGGCGAATATCGTCCCCTACATGAACGAAGTCCTAGACGGAACACGCGACTACCCACTCTCCTTCCCAATGACACCAGGGAACAGCGCCATCGGCCGAGTCTTCCAAGTCGGCCCGGACGCCGTCTCCCTCACCCCAGGGCAGCTGGTCTCTGCGACGCCACGATCCGCGCACGAGACGCCCCCTCCGCGACGATCCTATACGGTCTCCATGGAGGAGGTCCCGCCGCAAAGAAGCTGATGGATGGGGAATGGCGGAACTCGTCGTATGCGGAGTATGCGCGCTTCCCATTGGAGAATATCCACCCGCTGAATGAGGAGGTGCTGCTGCGGAAGATGGGGTATACCTTTGGGGAACTGGCGCTCATGTCGGTCTTTCTCGTGCCGTTTGGGGGACTGTCGGAGGTGGATGTGAGACCTGGCGAAGTGGTGATTGTCGCTCCGGCGACGGGACGATTTGGTGGTGCGGCGGTTGGAGTCGCGTTGGCCATGGGAGCTACCGTTATTGCTGCTGGGCGGAATACAGAGGCCCTCGGCGCGTTGGAGAATATCCATGCTGTACACAGACAGAGTGGCCGATTGAGAACGGTGACTGTTACAGCCGATCCAGAACGCAATGCTGAGCTCTTCCGCGAGGCAGCGGGGAGTGTCGCCGGGGCCGATGCATATCGACTTCTCACCACCGGCGGCGACAACAAGTGCGTTAATGGTGGCAGGCATTGGTGCGTTACGGCCGTTTGGCCGGTGTATCATTATGGGTGGTGTGCTGGGTAACATCGAGGTGCCTTATCTGGATGTCATGCTCAAGAGTCTTCGGTTGCAGGGTCGGTTCATGTATTCGCGGGAGCATATCGAGCGGCTGGTGAAGATGGTGGAGTCGGGGATGCTTCCGCTGGGTGAGAAGGCCGGTGTATCTCAGGTGGATGAATTTGGGCTGGAGTCTGCAAACGCTCTTAAGACTGCGGCTGAAAAGTCAATGGGAGGTCATGTTGTGTTCATCCGTAGACTATCTGTGTTGTCCTTACTGAGACGTTGATGTTCATTATATCCACTACTTCCATAACCATAGAATATTGTAAGTATTATAGGTTAGATAAGGTGATTCCTGGCTGTAGAGACGCATGGAGAGCATCAAACTTTGTAGTCATGGACCATGATATACAGTACAGCATTATTGTATTGGAACTTAACCCTGCCAAACAACATCCACCCAATACGAAGCAGGATTATGAAAACAGTAGTTTGAAATCATATGTTTCTAGTCATAGGATCTATTGGTAGAACATCGCATAGACGTTCGTGGGCACAATACAGGCAGCTCCATAGGCAGTTTCGTTTGTGTATATCAATATGTCTAATCTACATAGCAAGTGGAAGAACGATCGTGTGACAGATTAACTCCCATTATTTCATATACTTTCCCCGTCCTCTGAACATTCCATGCCTCCTTTACTATAGGCACTACGAGAGAACCACAGCCTTCGCACGCCGTAGCGGTTGTTATCCCGTCTTGTATGCCACTACCTTTCTCCGTTTTCCTCCTGGTTGATCGTCAATCCCCGGCAAGCTCGGCCTCTCTCGCTCCCATGCCTGAAGCCTAGCCTCTAGCCTATGGCGCCTCTCTCATCATCTGCCAGAGGAGCATCCCACTTCCGCTTCCGTTGATCTCTGATAGACTTGCGGACGTCAGAGTCGCCGGTCTCGATTTCAAACCAGTCTGACTCCAGGTCCTGTGTGAAGGAAGTGAAGTAGATAGATGAGACAGCCATAGTCGACGCAAATTCCGGTTGAGATGGATGGACTTTTGCCACCCCTCAAAATGCGTTGCCACGAAAAGGGCGATGTGTGGTGACATAATCCAAAAAGACGATGGAACTGGAGGAATCCTGGTTTCACTTGGATATGGAAATACAGCTGGGTTGCCGGTTGCAGAAATGATCGTGAGATTGGCATGGTCAGTGGGTTATGTAGTTATGAGAGAGTCACTCGGGTTGTGAATGTCGATATGAGAGGGAGAAAGATTCGGTGTTAGACTGTAGGGTACTATATGACAGTTTTTATTTCAAATATGAATTTCTTTCACAAGCTTCCACATCGTTTTCAAGCATCCACAAATGGTTGGGCCGTATCTTGCCCAGTTTGCCGTGTCTAAGTGTATGTAAAGGACACTGAGACTAGAAATAGATCATCCACATCGATCTCAAGCATGAACCAAGAGGAAAACCCACTAAAGCAAAACGTTTCCGTCCCACTGCTGGGAGAAAATCGACTCCCCAAACCAAACTCAAACTCCCATCATCCAAAAAGTCAAACTGCCCATCCAGACTTTCTAGTGGAGTCGGCACCCCATTCGACATCCCCAAATCAACCCCAACCCCCGAGGCCTTTGCAGCCATATCTCTCAAAATCTCACGACATGTGTCCAAACTCTCTCTTGCGGCATTCATAGTACCCTCCTCCGGGGACGAACCATCAAACAGTGCTTCGATCTGAGCAGTCATCATACTGATAAACACGTACCCTTTCACATTCGTTTCCCCATGGCGCATTCTCTCTTTAGCATATTGTGCCACCCGTTGCGCGTCGCGGAGAACTGGCTCTTGTCGGGTACGCTTCCGTGTCCGCGAAAGTAGGGAGGCGTCCGCATCAATGTCGGACGTTAGTTCCAGATAGATAATGAAAGCGCCGCGGGTGATTAGGTCGCGAAACATACCGCCTCCGGTCAGGAGCAGGCGGGTATATAGTTTGTCGTCAAGCAGAGAGACAATATCTAAAACGGCATTGAAGCAAAGCTTTTGCGAGTAAGTGTAGATTGGATTCTTTGTCGCTTGAAGTGCGTATGGAAGTGGAGACAAAGGGTGAAGCGGCGGAGGAGATGGGTGAAGTGACTTATTGCGACGTGGGAGGTATGTGTCGTCGAAGTCGTTGATTCGGTATGTTCGAGAGCGGTTGTCGCTGTACGACAGGCTGCTGATAGGTCCTTTTCTAGACGGAGTATTTCTTCGTATGATGGTTCCTCCTGCAGGCTGTTGATGACTTTGTCACTTTCAATCGAGAGGAAGGGAGTCTGCTAATAAAGGAAGTAGAGGTTTCTGGGAGGATGGCCCATGCCTTTCACACCTCGGTTCCTCTGGTCTTGACTCTCGTGCAATTTCCTCATCGCTCATCCTCGATGGCGGCAGGGTATTGAAGTCTCCGTGTTGATCATGGGGGACATCCCGGAATCCAACGCCGCCTGGACATTCATCTCGAGGATTGTATACCACAACCGTCGTCGAATCTCCTTCTCTTGCAGGCATCTCTCCTCCATATGATTGGGATCCATATGTAATCCCATCTGCATCGCCATCCGCATCAAGGCGCCTGCCGATATCCAAACCAGGTCTGCTCCTAATCGAGTCACCTGTCGTGCAAGTAGCAGCAAACAATGAACCTGTATTCCCTTCCACGTAAGACGATCCTTTTCCAACGGAGCAGACAGCCAAGTCTGTGCAGTCTCAATCCAGTCCCTGGATTTGGCGGTGATGTCGTCACGAATGTCTCCATCAGCATGCATCACGCCAGTAGTCGACATTATGAGTAGCAATTGAACGATGAAAGAAGTCTTTGCGTGTTCCAGACTTTGCTTGGATCGATCATATTCCTCAATGAAAGAAGGATAGTATAGAATGCGATAGCAAGATTCAAACGTTGCAAAGTACAACTGAACTAGATCATCCATCACGACGACATCAGGGAGCGAGCGAAAGATATCCGGAGAGAGATATTTCCGACTAGGATGCTGTCTCTTTGCGTCTCGTGCTATCTGCTTGCATTCGATCACGGTTTGTGCCGCTGCATCTTGTGTGTTGCCATGGAAGATAGATTGATAGCACTGCAAGACAGGCTCAAGTGCCGGTATCCCGTCTATCTGTATAGTCTGTCAATTCAAAGAAACTAAAAGCAAGATATATGTAAAGGAGACATACCATAGACTCTGCGTTCATCCAGTGTCCGTAGCCGAAAACCCGAGTCTTGTTCAAGGCCCCCCGAATCCGAGCCGGGGCGCCGGAGGTGCGAGGCTCGGAACTATGAGGCTGAACAGTTTCCTCTGGAGTCTTCTGTGGTTGTCGACCTTCTTCTGTAGAAGATTCGGTATTTTGAGACGCAGGAAGATAACGTTCGGCGTATGTACATGAAGGAGCATTGTGAGCAGTGCACTGCCCACAGGGTGTCGCCCGGTCACATCGAACCTTGCGCCGTCGACATTCAATGCAAGAATAAGCCGGACGGCGGCGTTTTCGGACGCCTGAAGGAGGGCTCATTGCGGCTTTGCTGTTCCCCGAAGCCGTCGTTATGATGTAGTGGCGTTGGCGCGGGTGGTTACGACCGACAGCTTTGAGTGCTCCGATACCCCCGACGCGGAAGTATACGCACTTTGATGGGTCTTTGAACGATTGGATGCGGCTTTTTTGTTGTTTTTGGCCTATTTGGGTGAGTCCGGCCAGGTGGGGGAGGGAAATGGTCGGAACAGAGTGAAAGCTGGCTCAAGAGAAGTTCGGCCGTAAGCGGAATATCCCGATATGCCCGATAGGGCCGTTCCATACTTCAACGAATATAAAACCAATGTCCATTTATTGTACGATATGCTCCGTTTACGATCTCCAATCTCTCAATCATACTTGAGCTTGCACTCAAAGGCCATATTCCATTCGAGCAATCATTGTCTATCATCCTTCGCTTTGAGCATGACGAACGGCAGCCTCCGCTACTCAACCCTGTCAGGTCTACCACCATCGCGAAAAATGCCTCTCAATGTTCTCATCGTCGGGGCTGGAATCTGTGGTCCAGCCTTTGCCATGCTTCTCCAGAAGTCTAACCCACAGCACAACATCACAATCGTGGAGCGTTTCCCAACATTACGGTCTACCGGGCAACAGATTGATTTGAAGACCCAAGCTCCCCATATCCTAAAGAAGATGGGTCTAATGGATGAGATCAAGCGACGCTGTGTGAATGAGACGGGAGTTGAGATTGTGGATTCTGGAAACAGACGGATAGCCCATTTTGGTGCTGCTGCTTCGGGTCAACGTGGTCCTGGATTGACCAGCGAATATGAGATCATGCGTGGTGACATGGTACAAGTCCTATATGACGCCAGTACCAAGCAAAAACGAGGACTTGAAAAATGGGATACGGCAAGGCGTGACATATGTGTTCGGCCAGACTATTACTGCTCTCGATCAGAGCGCTCAGGGTGTGGATGTGACTTTCTCGGATGGACAGAAACAACGCTACGATCTTGTCGTTGGAGCAGATGGACAAAACTCCCGCACCAGACGACTTGCCTTTGGCCAGAAAGCTCATGATGCCGCTTTCAAGACTCTCGGTATCCATGCTGCTTACTTCAGTATTCCTCGAATTGACGGAGAAAGCACTCTGGCCCGAGGTCACCTCGCTCCAGGCAGGAAGATGATCATAACTCGAACGAGCGGTCGTCCGGTTACGGGGACGCTGTTCTTCACCATGAAAGAGTCCTCGTCACTAAAGGCATGCTATAAGGAATCGTTGGAAAACCAGAAAGAAGCGTTTGCCGAGGCATTCAAGGATATCGATTGGCAGACGGACCGGTTGCTTCGTGGATTGAAGACGTCCGAAGACTTTTACGCCAATGAGCTTGTACAGATTAAGATGGACAGGCTATTCACTGGCCGGGCTGTGCTCCTTGGAGATGCAGGCTACTGTCCCAGTCCGTTTACCGGCTTGGGAACTAATCTGTGTCTTGTGGGCGCATACATACTTGCAGGGGAATTGGCACGACAGGGCAACGACGTTGTGGGGGCGCTGGAGTCCTATCAGGAGAAGATGCGACCATTTATTGATCAGTGCCAACAACTCTCGTCCAAGACCATGGGCCTTCTTTTCCCATCTTCGCGACTTGGCGTATGGTCAATGCATCAACTCATCTGGGCTGTATCGAAGATCAATGGGTTCTTTCCGCAGTCCCAACAGAAGGACAAGCATGACGAGCGTCTTCCAGAGTATCCTGAACTCAATCTTTCATTCTGATATGAATATTGCATAGGGAATTGTCGGTGAAGTAAGTTGCAGGAGGAATACCGGTCTTGTGCTTTAGTGTCAGGCCGGTTGCGTTATGTGCATCTCTAGTGTATTATAGTGTCGGCTGATTCTATTTCCGGTCTTAGCATAGATAATCTCAGCTTCCCTAAAACCAACAGTTCCAACTTGTACTTTCTTGCGGGTTATCATGAATGCACGATATGCTTTGTCTTGTATGTGCCTTCTTGCCCATGGGCTTCTCTGCTACTAGTACAATGTAACGTACCAACAAGACCATGACTACCGTAAAGTCTACTGCATGGCACTGACTCGTAACCACTCTAGCTGATAGTGCACCTTGCAGTGGAGATTTTATTCAATCAGCAGCGATCAACACCCCCAAGACGACCTAATTGTTAGACCCCCACTCCCAAAGAGATTTGCTGGGGAAGAGAATTGCGTGCTGTCTCCTTTTCTCATCATCATGATTAAAACCCTCTGTTAGCTTGTACTTACCTCAAAGTCGTCTGGTCTACGCTGGAAAACTCTAACCCTGACTATGAGTAAATCCGTCCTCATCACCGGCTGCAGCGACGGAGGCATCGGGTCCGCACTGGCCCTCGCCTTCGAGGCCCGTGGGCTCCACGTCTACGCAACGGCCCGATCCATGGCCAAGATGGCCAGTCTGGAAGACCGTCCCAACATCACTCGGCTCGAGTTAGATGTCACCTCGTCGGAGAGTATCGCAGCGGTGGTTGAGACTCTCTCGGAAAGAACCGATGGTAAACTGGACTACTTGGTCAACAATGCCGCCCAAACGATCGTAATGCCGGCACTAGATACCAATATTGAAGATGCCAAACGGATGTATGATGTGAATCTCTGGGGATTGATTTCTGTCACACAAGCTTTTTCGTCCTTGATCATCGCGTCGCGCGGGACGATCGTGAATATCTGCTCGATCAGCTCTTATCTCCCCGTGCCTTACATGAGTACTTCCCCGGTGTTACAAGTTCCACAGATTATAATGTCAGCTAACATGTGTATGTAGGTGTCTATAATGCCTCCAAGGCCGCAGTTACCACCTTCAGTGAGACATTACGGGTGGAGATGATCCCGTTCGGGGTTAAAGTCGTCTCGGTCGTCACTGGAGCAGTGTATACCAACATGCTGGGTCGTGGAGTCCCAGATTCAGCTTACCGAAAGGCTCGGTCTACACTTACGCCTCCAAGGAAGTTACAGCGCGAGCCAATGCAGAGGAAGATATCACCAAGGGGACTGCAGAGGATTACGCTAGGCAGGTTGTTGAAGATGTGTTGGGGGGTGCAAGTACCATGCTCTATCGGGGGTATGGTGCGAAGATGACTAGCTACTTGTGGCAGTATTGTCCCCAGTGGTTGATGGTTAGTAGTCATTTATATTATTTCTAGTGAGCCTATACTCACCGTTTACAGGATCGGATGTTGACTAAAGGTACGGGATTGGATCGTACGCCTGATGGAAACCCCGAATAGCAGAACACTCCAACACCGTAGCAACAGGAAGGCAATTCCCTTGATGAATATGGATTGTTTCTCTTAGAAGCAGCCTAGAGCGGCTATGTTCCATCAATTATTATGAGTAACTCCGTTGTCTGGTTTATTGTCGGCAGTTTCCTGGCAGATTGGACACTTGTCTGATGATTTCCAGAGGCGGTTCCCTGTACATTCCGCCTGCATGCCCAATTATTATGTGATCTAGTATATCCATAGAGGAATCCATGAATATTATCGTATCACACTAACAAAGATACTCGCATTATCTGGTGTAGAATGGAAATATCCATGTCGATGTTTCAGACGCGTTCAAAGCCCTGGAAACCCTACCAGGATGTCACTTCACAGCAATTCACACAACTCCATTCAAAAAGCAAAGAAATTCTTTGTCCACTTGTTCATAATCTGTGAATGCTATTGTCAGTCAACTGAGACAAGAGGAATGTCTTCGCCTCTTTTTATCAAAGAAGCCTTTGTCGTCAAGAGCCTCAACGCACAAAGAGTGTCCCCATCATCCTCTACTTCAAGGGAACATCCCATACAACACTCGACATGGAATATACCATCAATAGTTACAAAATGTCTTACCTGAAGCATAAATACTGCGTCGAAATCCCTCCAGAATCGACTTCCATCTTCATCCTCATTCTCTCTTCCAACCAACAATCCTCTATCACCATCTCCAACCAACAAATCCACTTCTACAATCCACTTCTACAATCCACTTCTACAAACCACTTCCACAACCACTTCCACAACCACTTCCGACCAACCAACAACCACTCAAGATGTCTACCATTCACCAAGCTAACCACAAGGCCTCTGCCTTCACCTGGTTTGTCCACTTCCCTCTTACCGGCTACGTTCTTAAGGGCCCTCCCAAGACCCCTAACGAGATCTACAGCACCGCTATTCGTGAAATGAACCGCCACAAGCACTCTATCTGGTCCGGCCCTCGTGACAAGGTCCGCGTTACCGGCGGCATGCTTATTTCTGTTAACGCCCCTCTTAACGACCGTAAGACCTTCCGTGCTGCGGTTGAGCGTGAGCTCTTCGTTCAGCTCCGTGCTTGCCATGATAAGCACTTCTCTATTGAACAGGACGGCTGTGTTGATGAGTACGACGACGACGACGATGCGTGCTCTGTTACTACTGAGATCTGGGTCGGTGATGATAAAGTCTCTAGAGATTCGCTGGGTCAGTGATTGTCCCTTCCCTTCCTTCCCCTCCCCTCCTGCCTTTCCCCGTTGACTTTGAGTGTTCTGACTTGCATGGGTGAGAGTTGACTACTTGTTTGTT
Source organism: Aspergillus micronesiensis (assembly GCA_039763685.1). NCBI lineage: Eukaryota > Fungi > Ascomycota > Eurotiomycetes > Eurotiales > Aspergillaceae > Aspergillus > Aspergillus micronesiensis. The sequence continues at coordinate 106,112 of JASHHO010000088.1, read as the reverse complement.
GATAGGACCGGGAACTATCGACTTGTTTCGCATTGCTTGGAGTTTCTATGGGATTTTGGTTGCAGCATTAGATGGAGGCACAGATATAGAGTTGAATTACAATGGTATGTTTCCCCCACCACTTCTTCTTTTTCAACAGTAGTATTGAACAGAGTAGTATAACCTCGTAGTGTAGCGTAGAATGATGTAGTCTTGAGATCTATTTAGCGATCTAAGAGCGAAGTCCGAACTTGAGTACGTTTAAGACATCGGGTACAAGTGAATGTTTCCCGAAGTCCTCCCTGAACAAAGAACTCGGAAAATCGTCTCGAACAACACGAGGACGACAACATCACGCTCCGACTACTACCACCGATAAATTAGACAACGACCACATATATAACCCAATGCTCCCTTCTCCAAAGCCTCTTCAAATTATACACTCAATCAATGAGCTATATCACAATCTCTATGAGCACTTCAGGGTGCCCTATACACCTTCTCTTCAGCGTGGCAAAAGAACCATGTGTAGCAGGTATGTTTTTAAAAACAAAAGATGATTATATATATTCCGAAATTAAGAAATTTCCGTTACCCATTTTATCCCAACTCCGTCATAACATCATGAGTTTAATCGAACGGAATAGGTCGCAGTCCCGACCCCCCGATGCGTTTCCGCATCTCCTCGCCTGCAGCCACCGTACTGGGTACCTTGATACCGCAGCAATCGCCAAAATGATCGGTATGTCGGTCATGGGCGTGGTCATTGCCGTGGTCGTGGCTGTGGCCACCATCCTCTTCGAAATCACCCGTCAACTCCCATCTCCGGTGCCGCAGGGATCAAACTGCCGAACAGGAAATGCTGCATGATGGGCAACTTGCCCAATACCTCTTTGACAAACATCTTCTTCATTCCTCCCTCGATCTTGGTCCAGTTTTTTGCGCCGGAGATGTCATCAAGCATAGGACTATGCCACCGTAACCCCTTGACGGTTTTGACGCTATCAACCCACCGCACCTGGTCGAGGTATATATACTTGTCACCCTCCTCATCGAGCACCGCGGTGTTGTGAATCCCCAACGGTGTAATATACGGATGGCCGACGAGCTGTGCCGCGCCAAACAAGAATGGGATGAAGTGGTAGTCGTCCAGACCCCACACACCATGCGATCCAGCAGGCTCAAGGTAGTAGGTAGCCTGTACCTGGCGCATCAGATGCATGTAGCTGACGTACACCCGCAGCACCACCATGCGGAAGTCGGCAGCGGAGAAGATCTGCATCTGGCGCAGACAGAGCAGCCACATCATAAAGTTTAGTTCGTGGCCCGAGCCATAGTCGAGACGATCCCGAGAGCCGAGCGAGTGAATGAGGTACGTGGAGACTTCATCGATGGCGGCAGAATCCTTCAATCCGAGGAGGTCGCGGTGCCATGCGGCGCTCTGTGCGGCCACATCATCGAACAAATCGCGGAAGGCGGGGTTGCCGAATCGCGAGCCGCCCTGATCAATGGAGGGGTGTTGGTTTAGGGGGATTGGATGCGCTCGACGACAGCGAGGATGTTGGCGACGTGTGGAGGGGTGGGGTGACTTTCGATATCGGTTGCTGCGTAGCCGCGGACGGAATCTGACAGGCCGAAAATGAAGGCAAGAACGAGGGTGTAGGTAGGGGAGGAGGTAAAGAGTTCGTGGTCATGTCGGGAGAGGATCCGACGGACAGGGCGTGCATATTGGTGGGAGGAGAGATTCGGGCAGGCAGGAAGAGGCGGGGTGACGGGGGCCGGGTCTCTGGAGGAGGCGGCACCAGGCTGGGATTTGCGGCGACTGGCGCGCAGGTCGGAGAGCTTCTTGGAAAGATCAACCTTGGGTTGGGGAGCGACGTCGGATGCCATGGTGGAGGAGTATGTTCAGGCAGCGTCGATGCTCAGCTGACGGAATCTGTTGATCTGTTGATGGCGGAGGATGTGACGAGAGACGGAGGCGGTTGCCATCGGCTGGCAGAATCGAATGCCAGGCTGACCGCCTGCTGGAAGTAGAGCACCCAGGGATTAGGCGTGTAGCCTCAGGCACCAGGGCCTGCCCACCAGCTATGGTCTCTTGCTCGCAAGGTGCCAGGAAGGATCGACATCCAGTTCCTCAACTGGAGTTGCGTTGTTTGACGGTTTGAAGGTGACCTATTGGTGAAGCATGCAAGGGAGACCAAATAGCCAATTGGACTGGATCGAGTACTTTGATACATGTTGAGTAACATGAGGACATGAAATGAGGCCTTGCTCCAACCAACAACACAGATCAACAGTCTCCTGCGATGATTCCATCAGGTGCATCGCCAGTGGCCCGTCGACCAGTGAATTGCATTTGCTGTACATACTCTGTATAGTTCCCGATCTTGGAGGGATCATCTGACGGCCGAACGGGGTTTAGCGGCATCGGTGTCGTCATCCGGCCGATGCGCCCGAACGAGTAGCGCGTGATGTCCGAACTGCTCAGCTCGGCTCTCGCTTCGTCCACCAGCTGCCATCGCTTGAAATTGCCTCCACGGCGCCGCTCTGTGTCCGCTGGGGAATATCTTCTCTCTCGGTTCTGTGATAACATCTTCAGGGCTTCGAACATTCAAACCCCTCTTCCTGATCGCAGTCGAAAAGTCCCACGCGAAAAGCTGGGGTCCGCCAACATCCACTTAGATCACTCAAAGCGGCGTCCCAGCGCGCCAAACGACACCCCCATCGGGCTCCCCCCTGGCCATACCGCGAGCACGCCATCATGGACATTTCTGATTTGATCCCCCCTCACGCCAAAACCGTTGACACTCCCTCCACGCATCGATCATCCTCCCCCCATTCGTCTCGGAAAGATTCTCGACGCATGTCACCTCTTGCGCAGCAGAACCCATCGACTGCGGCGCCTGACCCGGGCCAGCCACAGCCCGTCAACGAAATCACTCCGATCGTGAGCAATTCCGACACGTCCAGACGCCGGTATAACTCCACCGATAGTCTGCAGAACCGACTCTCGGGGTTCGGGAATAATAATGGTCGCACGAAGAACGCTCCGCCGCAGGCCACGGATGGAGGAGCGGTGAATGCGCCGGTGGACTCAGAGGAGCCGCACACATCCTGGTGGAATCGACTGGCGGATCGATATGGTACGCTAGAATTGGATAATAAGGGGAGTGTTGCCCGAGATCATCTCGCGTTGGGTGAGTGTTCCCCCTTTTTTGCGCTGGTGGCTGAATTTGACTCATTCACCCCCACGCGACAGAACGAACGTTTCTTGCCTGGTTGAGAACGTCACTCGCATTCGCCTCGATAGGAATTGCCATCACCCAGCTATTCCGGCTTTCCTCCAGCGCGAACGGTCAAACCGCCGCGGGCGCCGACTTCTCCACGCAACAATTTCCGCCGTTGCTCTCCTCCGGGTTTTATGACACGTCCAACGTCCGAATCGCGGTCTCCTCCGAGCGCCTGCGCAACATCGGGAAGCCGCTCGGGACGACGTTCATCGGAGTGGCCATATTGATTCTGCTGGTCGGGTTCCATCGTTATTTTGAAAGTCAGTACTGGATCATCCGGGGGAAATTCCCTGCCAGTCGCGGCAGCGTGGCGTTGATCGCCTTTGTAGCCGCCTCCTTGATCATTTCCGCCTTAGTTGTTATTCTAGCTATCTCGCCTGGAGCTATGGAAGCATGAACGCATTACGAATGAATCAATTAATATCTATCTACGTTATTCCTTTTGTTCTGGGGTAGTGGGTACGCCCCAAAGATCGTCGATGGCCGATCATTGCGGCCGATCATGTAATCAACCCACCGCCGCCTTTGTCAGTGACACTCTCAGTCATCCAGTCAATGGTACAAGGATGCTGTGCAGAATGTCTCCAACGTGATCGAAGTTGATCATGTTAGTCAGCAGAGGTCCAAACGTGGCCCCTCGTTTCATCCCGCTATCGCAGTCCTTGGTCGTCGGAGGGGTTGGCCTATCGGTGGATGGCACTCCGCATCAACTTACCTCTAAAGTATAAGACTCGGCGGCTCGTTTAACGACTCACCTTCACGATGCTGTTATCGGTGGAGTACGACGTGGCAACAGAGGGACCCCTCAATGGCATAAGAAGCAGAATTCCTCTGCGGGTGCTTTCTGCATTTGCAACCTCCATCTTCCTCCATCTGAAATCCGATACCATAGAGAAACCCCTAAGCTCTGAGAATCATGTCTATGCCAACACCCCATCCTCTGGATCCTTTGTCTCCGTCGGAGGTTTCTCTAGTAACGTTACCTTTTCTCCCGAGTCTGCGCGGAACTTGTGACTAACCATCCCCAGGCCGTGCGCTTGTTGAAAAAAGCGTACCCCAATGACAAGATCATCTTCCGCGTGGTCACCCTCCTGGAGCCTGAAGGCGAGATGGTCCCGTTTCCTGCCTGGAAGCAGAGCATGCGGGAAAGTCGGATGTTCCAGCTCCTGAACGGAGTGCCTTCATCCAATTCTACCGTGGATCTTCGCAGAACTTCTACCAAGTCCATCTTGAGTTACGCACGGGGAAAAGTGAATGCCGAGAAGAAACTCGAGGGCAAACACTCCTACGTCGACACCGACGAGATGCAGGCCACCGAAGATGCATGCATCGCAGCTCCGGAAGTCCAAGAGGCGATCCGCATGCTGCAGCTCCCCGATGAGGCGGAAGTCTGCATCGAGCCGTGGACGTACGGGACCGATGGATGAATGATATGGCCGAGAGAATTATCATGGTACTGACGGTCTGCCAATTTTGGTTGCGGAATACTGCTGACGAGCACGGTTTAGTGCTACTTTTACATGCGCCTTGGCAGCCATGGCGATGCTAATCTTTACGCATACCCATTGGATATCTGTGTTGAGATGTCCGGGACCAAGGTGAAAAAAAGTACTTTCGCTGCCTTTGGGAGAACACGATCGCATGGGACTGGTCAGTGAAGTCGGCGTGAAGCCCTTCGACCGGAGGAAGATCCACATAACAGTGAATACCATCCCGATCTGCAGACCCAGCGGCGGGAGACCACGATGCCCTACCAGGTGGTGCAGCCGAAGGGCCCATCCTTCCAGACCAGCGGGAACCTGCTGACCTGGGAGAAGTGGCGCATGAGAGTTGGTTTCAACTATGTAAGTGTTCCATCCTCTGCGAAGCTGAGATTGAACACAAGTACTAACATATTCAACTTCGTCCAGCGCGAGGGCCTCACACTCCATGACATCACCTACGATGGACGAAGCGTCTTCTATCGGCTTTCGCTGTCGGAGATGTTTGTCCCCTACGGTGATAGTCGCGCACCATATCCCCGGAAGGCAGCATTCGACCTCGGGTCCAACCTCGCAGGCGTGAACTCGAACAACCTCCAACTTGGTGAGATCCACGGCATGGATTCAATCACTCAGAAGAGACTAACAAAGATAGGATGCGACTGCCTGGGGCATATCAAGTACTTTGACGGTACCCACAACACCCCAGCGGGTGACCCTATCGTCCTCCCGAATGTCGTCTGCTGCACGAGATCGACGACGGGATCCTGTGGAAGCACACGAACTACCGTACTGGCAACGCCGTGGTGACCCGTTCGCGTGTTCTAGTCTTGCAGACGATCATCAGTGTGTCAGTAACTACGATATATCTTTGCCTTCCATTTCACGCAAGATGCTGCTATCAACTACGAGGTACGCGCAACGGGCATCGTATCCACAGCCCCGATCAACCTCGACCAGAAAGTCCCTTACGGAACCCTCGTCGCCCCCGGCGTGATGGCCGCCTACCATCAGCACTTGTTTAGTCTACGCATAGACCCAGCGATCGACGGTCACAAGAACTCCCTTCTAGTAGAGGAGTCGCACGCCATGCCACTGGACAACCCAGGCGTCCACAATCCCTTTGGCGTAGGCTACACCACAACCAACAAGATCGTCGAAACCGAAACACCACTAGACCTCGACTTCACCACAGCTCGCACATTCAAGATCATCAATGAGAACGTCACCAACCCGGTCTCGGACTCCCCCATCGGTTACAAGCTCATCCCGCACTACTCGCAGATGCTCCTCGCCCACCCATCCACCTACCACGCACGTCGCTCCGAGTTCAGCGAACACGCGCTATGGGTGACGCGCTATAACGATGAGGAGCGTTACGGCGCCGGCGACCACACGATGCAGTCACTCGGCGGGGAGGGCGTCGCCTCGTGGATCCGCGAGCGTCCTGCACCATTGGGTGTCCGCAACGAGGACATTGTCATCTGGCATACCTTCGGTAGCACGCATAATCCGCGTGTTGAGGACTGGCCCGTCATGCCGGCGGAGAAGATGATGGTATCGCTCAAGCCAGTCAACTTCTTTGCGCAGAACCCGGCCCTCGACGTGCCGATTAGTACGCAGGCGGAGAATCAGAGCGTTCTTGTTTCGGAGGGGGCGGATAAGACGGCAGCTTCGTCGTGTTGTAAGCTGTAGTCCTTTCCCCTTTCTGTTTCCTTGTGTCTGCATGTGTATTCAGTTTAGTTCCTGGACCTACCCAATCCAATCCGATCAATCGATTGCATGGAGAAGACCGAGAAGAAAATTCCTCATCGGTGAAATCCGTAGACAACTTCAGTAATCCAACAACAGACAACCTCCCAGTCAAGGCCGACCCATGGATCGAATGACATACAGAGAAAGCGCCGAACGGTGGATACTGACATCACAACGCCAGACAAACCGACAGACCGGGTTCATCATCCATTGATCGGATACGGCCGCTCCGCAAGGGGCGAAAACTCAGAACCCGCATCGCATAATCGTGACTTGACTTGGGAATCGAAATTAAAATTAGACGGGACCCGGACAAGCGGTGACGGACAAGGGGTGGCTTATCCACTCTACCGTCCGGACGTCCGCCCTGTGAACCTCACTGCGAGGGGGTGGGTCGATCTGTTCCACCGTGGTGGGAACCGTGGAATGCTGGGTCGGTTGGTCGGTGGTCAGGATGATTTTCTGGAACGGTAGAGAAGGATTTCCGGGTTGGACTCCGTACCATGGGTCGGTTGGGGGTTATGCCTTGGAGGGGAAATTGGCTATACTAAGGTATCCTGTTCTCGTGCGTCTATCTGAGGTATTCCGTATACGTATGGGTAGGGGTTGTGTGGGCTCTCGTGCACTATCTGTCTATCTGCCTATAGCGCGAGATATGTAGGTACGCTGTATAAAAATATCACCCTAAGGTGGTAGAGATCATATGAGGAAAGGAAGTATGCTAGATAACATTCAACAACCATCCAAAGCATCCTGAATAGCTCTTTCAACTTTGTCGCACCCCTCCGGATCCGCACTATGTTTCCGCATCATGGCTTCAACCCTTCTCACCTCCGACTTCAAGGGACTAGTAAATAACCCAAACGCGGCAATAGTCTCCTGAAGTTGCCGAAAAACCTCCCTATGTTTGACGTCTTCCTGTTTTGCCTGACGCAGGATAGTAATTGCCTCGCCGACCCATCCTGTCTCGTGGACGCAGACTCGGCCTCGTAGTTCGTTGCGGGTTTGCCAGACTCTGGGAGGGAATGCGGAGTGCTCAGGTGGGACACATGACGGAACGAGTCGTATACAGCTGCGTTTCGCCGGGCGCCACGTAGAGATAGCTCTGTCGGCACTTCCGGGAGGGTTGGAAAGGAAGGAGAAGCAGAGGATTGGGGACGATCGTGTCCGTCTTTTGGGGTTTCTGCTCATGGGGCGTTGGGGGTGTGTTCTTTTGCACGTCCAGTGCCTCCATGTCTGACTTTGTTTTGGGTATAGAGATGGTTTTCTGGTGTCGTTCGAATGACTGTCTGAGCTGGGTTCTTGGTAGAGAGTGCTAAGCATCTATTGCGAGCAATGGACTAGGCTGCTCTTATACTTGTTTAGAGAAGAATTCTTTCGGTGTTTCTTCTTAAAAGGTCTTGCGATATTCTCTTTCGTCGTCTATTCTTAGATCGAGGAGAGCTGGTCGTGCAACGTATCGTCTTTGACCACTGTAGCACAGGGTAGAATTCGTTGCATGTAGCTTCATTATTCTTTATTGCTTTGCTCTATCGAGTCTCTTGGCTGATACTCCATATTTCCATTTTGGCTGTAAACTCTGACTGGTTGAAGTGTGTATCCGATGTAGCTTTGTGGAAGGGCATTATATCATGACGGGTCATTGTAGGTTGATACTTGAATTCATAACCCTTCTGAAACACATGTTGTTCTTGAGTGTATAGGAGTCTTTCATGGTTGATATGTATAGTTTGATGTCGGAGAAAATTCCCCGACGTCGGCAACCCTAGTACTCATCCAATGCTTCCAATGAGAACGCTTCATTCGTTTGCAGCATTCATGACCAGCCATCCATCTACGCAACAAATTGCTCACTACTATTCATTCTGAGACAGATGTGCAGGTTCTTCATGTGTCGTTCCTCATACGGTCAGTAGTAGCCATGGGGATCATACATCACAGTATCAAGGGATGGTATACTCGTCAGATCGCTATCCGATATCTTCCCATGGACTAATCAAGAATCAAAAATTCCCCTTCCCGAGCTTTGTGTAGAAACCAAGGGATATTCTATGCTGAGATCTACTTGGTGGAGTCAAAGCTGTTGCCTTCCGACCGTAGAGCAAGATCCGCAGGCTTCAGATACTCAACGAATCTCAATAGAGATTATCTTGCAGCCACCTGCGGCTCTACGGGAACCATCGTGGAGCTACACTGTCATTTGAACTGAACCTTGTTCCGGTGCAAAAGCTCAACCCCTGGAGTGCCCGCAGTCATCAGATATTACCATGTAACTCTGGTAACCCGTGCCCGCAACCCAAATCTCGGCATGACAGCTTTCTCGCAAGTGCAGGATCTGTACCTGATCGCGTCGCTTCTCCGCATTAGCGGTGACATGCCCGGTTTGATCTTGTTCCGGTGGAGACTGCGCGCCTTGGTCAGGACTCGAGGTGGAGTTTGCGACAGACCATGATGACATGCTGCAGGATTGACCTCATTTGGAGTCCTATTTCCAGCGTAGACAATCAATCGTATGACTAAAAACCCCAGTTCTCTCCCAGACTGTCGGCCACATTCCAGCATACCCTCCGGACATTCCTGAGAGTTTTTGGGACACGTCTTACCAGGGCGTTGGGACGGATACAGGAGGAAGAGCCTCCCTTGCGTTGACCCGAACTTATTGTATTGTAAAGCTGCAAGGTGGTCGGGCAACCATGAACGAACGAATCGCCCCTCGCGCTGTGAGATTTTCGCTTTCGGTTATTTTATTTTCTTGTAATTCCCACGTCAGCTCATGGCCACTACCGATTATTCCTGCGTTGGGGACAGATCAGCAGGGGGTGAGATTATAGTGATATGCCGGGACTATCAGCTCAGCTCTGCGATATTGTGCGATCATTGCTGGGTGATGAGTACCTATCCAATTCACCTATCCCTTCATACTGGTTCATTCTGTGTCCCGGGGGGAGTTGCCTCTACTGACAATGTTGAGAAGCGAGGGGTGGATGAGCCCCATCCCCAGAGCCAAGCACCAGAGTCTAGGAGAATTGACTGGATCTTGCAGCCGATCGTACAGGATGTATGTAAGTTCGTATGTATGTATGTATGAGCCACTCGAATCCTCCTGCAAGTGCTATCAGGCTGCGATCAGGGGCCAATAACGCGACCCAACATGGCTGGCTGGGTGGGAGGCTAGAATCCCAGTCGAACAACCACCACATGGAGCAGATGGAAGATAAGGCCGAGACGAGAGGGGGGGCCAGTAGGTTCAGGCTGAACCGACTATTTAAAAAAGACTCTGCTACGGTGCTATAAACGGGTTCCGTGTCATGCAGCTGCTCGCCATGTGATCGGCCGCATGGGGACCATGCTGGTGGAGGTACCATGGCGGTACAGCGAGGGACCTGAGGAAATAAACTCGAGGAACGCAGGTTAAGGCATCCGTCCGTCGACGAGAGCGACTCAGCTGAAGGATGTCCGTGCCCCCGCCACTCGGTCGTGCTCCATCTTGATCTTCACCGTAGTCTCGTCAGGGGAGGCGCTTGGGGCGGATGGGGAGAGACAAGTGCGATACCAAGACCAAGACATGCGACCAAGAGGGATTGTCGGGGGTTCGAAGTAGACGGCCAGACAGACTCACTCGGGCAACCCACGCTGAGCATGTTCCCGAACGGGCACGCAATCAAGACTCCGAACCAGGGGAGGCGACCAAGGGCGACTTCGCTGCATGATCGTCCGACATGGAGGGGTGCAAGTTCGTCCGTGTTGCGTTAGAGCGTCAGAAGGATTGAAACACATGGACGACAGTTGCCTCTGGAGGAGCCAATGAGGGGGCTGAAGTGGGGAGTATCGAGTTGGTGTTTGACAGGGGGAGGACAGGATCTGGAGCACTGCCTCTTTGGATAGGAGATGGGGTCGTACAGTGTACACAGTACGAGGTAAGTATCTCAGAATGTCGTCCACTACGGAGTACGGGTACATGGCCTCAAGTGGACTCCCGTGGCTGAGGACGTTGGCCGCAGTGGGCGTGCTATTATTATCTCAGCTGCGGAGGAGGTTGAGTCTGGGACGGTGTTTCACTCTTGCCGGTCCCTGGGCAGGACATGTCAAGCGGATGGCAACTTGGCAGGGATCACGGGCTGCCCGTTCATTAAATGAGCCCCCTAATCGCGTTAGCCCCGGGCAAGCGAGATTTCGCCCCCGCTGGGGCGGCTGCTGATTGGGTGACCTGCTCAGGTACGGGGCGGATGTTGGTTTGCGGCCGCCGCCCCCCATTGGTGGGATTTTCTCCGGATCCACTCGCTCGCGGCTGCAGGCTGCAAGTTCGCTCCCTCCTCCTCCTATCACATTTCCTCCCCATCACAAAGAAACCATGCATTCATTCCAACGACTCAGGCCCCGGCCGCATGGAGTATCTCGTAGGTAACCATCATTTCCCAGGACAATCATGCTCCATCCGGTTGCTCATCGTCCTCGTATGAGCGCTGACTCCCCAGACCCAATGCCATGATGAGGTTGCAGCTGTTCCGCTGTCTGGCCATTCGTCTCACCCTATCGTCCAGTTAAGCCTTGGACTCTTCCCCAACGTTCCCGCGTATTGGGGTTATTGGTGTTTCTTTTTCGGCTCCCGCTTTCCTTTTCCATTCCATTGCCTTTCTCCATTGCTTCTTTTCAGATGGGTTTTCCCGAACCAGGGGTGGCTCTCGTATCCTCAGTGGCAACACGAGTCCATGACGTCTTCCACTCCTGGAGCCACGGTGTGAGGAACAATGAGATTGATCCCAAACGGAGTTCTCCCAGGGCGTAGAGACCTCCGAACGGTACATTCCCCCCGACCAACCGTCCAATGGATACCGGATAACAGCGAGCGAGCAAACGGAGTCCAGACGCATCCATCCGCGGGGGTAGGATCTTGGTCTCCCGCGAAGATGGTGACCACCGTAGTCGTAACAGACAAGTCAATGATACTTGCAGAGCAGGAGACAATCTATCGTCATATAAATGGGCCCAAGAGATGAGCCAATTTGAACCAACTCCATGCCTCCACTCCATCAGGTCGTTCGCATTATTATTTATTATGGGTGATTTATCCACCTCCAGGTCCATCCTGACCCGCCGGCCAATCGGTTTGCGCGTAATAATACACCCGTACTGGCCGGTACGGGGGTCGGCCCCTCCGCGGTGGCAGCCTATCACATCGCCGGCGGTCTCCACTTCTCCTGCAAGTCAACCTTTCTGACTAACGGCCCTAGGCGCAAATCGGCATAGTGGGTAACTTTCGTGCCTTAGGTTAATACAGCCGCTCTCTCCTCTTCTCGTCGCTCTCTCGCCCTCTTCTCCCTTCGACTTCATTATTTTCCTCCCAGGTTGACCCTCTCACCTCCCTCTCCTCCGCCCTCCTCCCCTCCTCCTTCCTCCCCTTCTTTCTTCTCACTTCATACTCTTTCTCTTCGCTCTTTTTTGCCTCGTTCTGCGTTCTTTTTGCTCGTCCGACCCCTCCGTGGCCTTCCTGTGGCCGTCCGCTCCTTACAGTATTCTCACCTAGTCTCCTTCTTAACCCGACAAACAATCCCCCGAACCCACCGGCGCACCCGCTGTTTATTCTGCATCGCCTCGACCGACGGCCGCGGTCGATTGCCCTCGGCTCTCCTGCAGCCGCCGTACCCTCGAAAGCCCTCGACTTGGTTCCGTTCGTGACCGCCTGTGTCCTGCCATCCTTGGACGTTTCCTGTTTCCGGTTTGCGTGGTCTGGTGTCAAGATATTCGATGGTACCCTTGAGGAAGTGAAGACCTCCAGACAACGTCAGGCTTTCCATTCACCCCAGGGAAGCCGCATTGGTCTGGAGGTCCCGTGCGTCTAGATCACATCAACTGTGAACCGTTTCTGCCACAGTAGCTTGCGTACCTGGAACCTCCAGGTTCGTGCGATTCGCCAATCATGGCTTCCATCTCGCTACCTCCGCAGCCTCAGACCGCTTCAGCATTCCACACTACCTTGATACGGCACCTCCGTCCCCTCGGGGGCACCGCCGCAATATGACGATGTCGACACCACTCCCCAACCCACATTTTGTCTTCCCAGCGCGAGATCCAGGGGATTCTCCGCCGGCTCCGGAGCCCAAGAATCGGAGTGCGGCTCCTCTCCCTGCTTTCTCCTTCAATCCGGGTGCTGGACATTCCTCTCAACCTTCCATGCCAACTCTTCCAGTGAATCGACCGGGCGGGCACCGTCGACGATGCAGTGAGTTCATCGGCAATGATCGCCTGGTTACTCCTGGGACAGCAGAGCCGGCTCCGGACCGCGACGAAAACCCAGTACCAGCCCCTACCAACCTTCCCGCCCCTGGACCGGGCTTCAGTGCCGGCGCCTCGGGACGGAAACGTCACGCACATCGACGCTCGGCCGCAATTTCCAGTGTTGATTTGACTGCGATCTCGAATGCGTTGGATACGAAACTCGCCGTAAGTGCGCCCGGTACTCCGGCAGACGCAAAGGACCAGCAGCAAGCCGACAAGCCTGCGCGTCCTATGTCTCATCCCGCATCGAGTCCCAGCCGGCCGACGCCGCCCGCCTCGCCCAGAATCACTATCAATGGAGAGTCTCTTCAGTCAGCCCCACCGGATAGTCCCGCCAGTCTAGTCTTTGTTGACAACAAACCTTTCGAGAGCTCGCCGAAGGAACTCAATGGCGCACCCTCGACACCATCCGAAAAGGCCACTAGAAATAGTGGCCGAACCGGTCCCTTGTCCGACAACACACCTCAGCCTGTTGAGGAGATACCTAAACCTCGACCAAGAACGGCCGATGCATCGTTTATGCTTAGTGCAACCACGGACGATCTGTCGCGACCCAATAGGCCAATCTCTTCCGGACATTCTCGTTTCCGTAAGAGTCTTTCCTCGGGTGTCTTGGATGCAGCATTGAGGAAGCACAACGCGGACCATAGTTCACCCTGGGGCGATGTTCGACACTCATCATCAGACGATGGAGATTCGGAGATTTCCTTTGATGACCTCCATGGATCTCCTGAAACCCAATCAAAGAAACGGGCCAAAGCCAAGAACCGTCAGAAGAAAGTTCGGTCGTGGGCAGGGGCGATTCTAACTAGGGGCAAGGGTAAGCGTCAGCAATCAAAGAAGGATCCGTCTGCGATCAAGTCGATTCCGCCGCCCGTTCTCACCCGAACGAACTCGGACGTTGGCTCCGGACTGGATGTTGATTTTGACGATGATAACATTGTCGTGATTCGCACTCCGACAAACCCCTGTGCGCCAAAGTCGCATCAGCCGGATGATGATGCCGATGATGAGGCCCAGCCAACTTTGGAAAACTCGTGGAAGCCCAGGAGCTTCTACGAACAGGTCACTCCAAGCGATGCCCTCAGCCCGATAATCGATCTGGATGCCGCGTTGGGTCCTTTCAACACACCTGATATGGGATCTCGCAATGTGCCAGAAAGTGGGTTCTCGGCAGCTAGTCGACGGATGTATAGTGGCGGACGACGGGGTGAATTCATCGGCCCTGAAATGCGCTACCACCGACGTGCGGAGAGCGCTCCTACGCTACCTCCGTTCGACCGCAGCTTCTTGAAGAGCAGCCGACTGTCCAGTAACCTGACGTTGGAGAATCCAGATGTCTTTTACGAGGAAGAGGAGGATGCCTTTTTTGGCCGCCACCAGCGAACCTGCCACAGATGGCGATCATCCGACCTCGGCAGCTGCAATTGCATCTTCGACGGATGATTCAGACCGGCAATCTGTGCGCAGCAAGGAAAGCTCCGATACCCTGACACACCAAACTGTTGCCGAAGTTCATGATGCTCAGACTGGCCTCGGCATTGGAAGGATGAGTCTCGACCACCAACATCCACTCACATCAACGATGCAAAGGTGGAAGATTCACAGCCTTCCCAGCGACCGGATACCGCGGAGCAAATACACCAGAACGATCCTTTCTCTGGTCAGCCCAAGGTGCCTGTTGAAGCCATTAAGCATGAGGATTGGCGTCGCAAGATCCCGATTCCTCCCAGCCCTGATATCTCGCCCCGGTTCATGCCGGTTGACCACCGGCCTGCCACGTCTCCCCTCGAACTGACGCCCAACATCCCTCAGTTCTCACTTGGAGGTAGTTCGTTTCGAACTCCTCTTTCCCATCACCCGACTTCACAATCTCTTCCGATGCGCCCCGTTCGATCACGACATCCTCCACCACCGACCGCAACTTCTCCAATCCGTCGTACAACCCCGATGGACTTCCCGCATGCATCCGTCGAAGATGTGCCGTCCCTCACGAGCAGTGCATCGACGATGACCAACACTTTGAACCGATTTTCTGCGAACATCTTCCAGCGTCCACGGCTCTCGACCGATCGTTCGGCTTCTCTCTCGGCCGCCGTACACCGGCGCTCGAGCCAGCCGAACAGTTCTAAGCGGTCCAGTCTGGCCAGTCTGTCCAAGCTGATGGTTGGCCCTCACACCGAACGGAGCAAACTCAGCCACGAAGAGAAGCCGCCGAGCGACGAGCCTGAGAAGGCCCGGAAGAAGGGCCGTCGGATCAGCCGGTTGATGCACTTCTGGAGGATCAAGGAGAAAGATCGATCGACTGCGAACGTTCCCGAAGAACGACCCCTATGAGTCGACCACATCTCCGCCCTGTACATAGCCAATTTGTTTACGATCTGTTCGACACGGTCCTTGGAAGATCTTTCTGCTTCCTGCATTCTACCACCTTTTTCTTCCTCTCTCTGTTGGGATAACTGACGAATCTCTTTTTCTCGGTATGTGCTTACAAGCGTAAAGAGTATGAAGCTCTCTTTGATTATTCTTGTCTCTCTTTATGTCCGGTTGCTTGCATTGCACTATGGACAGACATTTTTTCGTCGTTCTTGAGCACTGCACTTTTTTCCATTATTTATTTGACTACCTATCTACTACTTTCCTTACTTAATTGTCTGGGTTCTGGCGATCAGTGCCACCACATTTTCTTCTGTTCCACGGGATATTTGATGCGGCGATTGTCCTTTGGCCATTTCCAATGTTGGGATCATTCCTTTCCCCTTTGTCGGAGGCTGTCTCGATTTGATGTCTGTCTCCAGAAGTTGAGAATATCTAAATCTATCACCACTCTGTGTAGTACTTACATGTATAAGAGGAATTGATGCAGTAGACGTACATAAAGAACCCATGAGACTCAATTCCAAGTGGAATGGGCAGTTGTATGTAGTAGTTAGTAGCTTAGTTGACCTAGAGTGAAGGGATGACAATGCGCCCCACATCCAACCCGAAAATGTCGAAAATATATATCAATTCCACCTCATTCATTGCTGCCCAGTCAATCCAACTCCACCTCAACTCTACACCCCCAAACCAATACATATATATAAACACAAGAAAGACAAGCAAGAATCATGGCCCCCCCAAAAGCCAGCTCAAGACACATCAGCTACAACAACAACAACAACAACAAAAAAGACAAAAAGAAACCCGCCGCCGCATCCCGCCGGCCCGCCACCAGGAAAGAAAAAGACCAATCCACAGCTACAGCCCCAGAGGAGGTAATCGACCTCTCGGCGAGCATCCCCCTCACGCTGCAACAGCTCCTCCTGAATGTCTTCAAGACCGGGCTTCTATCTGCTGATGGGTCGGGGTCGGGTTTGAGTCAGCCCCAGACCGAGACTGAGAGCCATGGCCATGGCCTCGACATCAAAACCCTCGTGCAAACCATCAAGGCGCATTTGTATAACCGCGACTTTGAATCCGCGTTCACGGACGCAAGCGAGGAGATGCTCTGTGCGTATGCGCTGCGGTGGAGTGCGTCCCGCGCGTTGGGGTATGCGGGTGTTTTCAAGGCAGTCCTTATGGAGTCGATGAGCCGGTCTGTCAAGTCTTCAGCGTCCAGCACGCACCATGTCGTGTGTATTGGTGGCGCGGGGGCGGAGATTTGTTGCGTTGCGGCTGTCTGGAGGGATTTACTGGGATGGCGACGTTGGAGGATGGGATGAAGGATGTCTCGTTGGAGGAGACCACATCTACAGATGCAGCTGCAGCTGCAGCTACCACGGGCGTATCGACGAACCCCCGGTTAGCTGTTACAGCGGTCGATATCGCCGATTGGACCCGGGTCGTGGACCGGTTATCCTCCGCGATACAATCTCCTCATGTCCCCGGGGGAAAGACGCACCCTGCACCGCTGCTGCAACAAGTGCAGCGGGAGAAGCTCAACGACGAAAACAAGGATAAGGACCAGAATGAGGAGAAGGATGAGGAGAAGGGAAAAGAGGAGGGTGCATTTTCCGTCCGTTTCCGCCACGCAGACATCCTCTCCCTCCCAGACGACGAATTCCAAAAACTCCTCCGTTTCAACACCTCCGCCACGCTCGTCACCCTCATGTTCACCCTCAACGAGCTCTTCTCCACCTCCATGGCCAAAGCCACCGGTTTCCTGCTCCGGCTTACGGATCTCCTCGAACCAGGGACTCTGCTTCTCGTCGTGGATAGCCCCGGGAGCTATTCGACGGTGAAATTGGGCAAGGGCGAGGATCAGCAGCAGCGGGAACGTCAGTATCCGATGAAGTTCCTGCTCGATCATGCGTTGTTGTCGGTTGCCACGGGGAAATGGGAGAAGCTCCTCTCGCAGGATTCGAGGTGGTGGAGGCGGGATGCGGCGCGGTTGGGGTATGATGTTGGAGAGGGAGCTGGGTTGGAGGATATGCGGTATCAGATTCATGTGTATCGACGGGTTTGAGTGTTGTTCAAGAATTTATAGATAGATAGGATATACGATGATACCACTTCTTGGCTTTGTTTGGCTCTTTCTTTGATATTGGTTGGTATGTAATTGTAAGAGAGGAATGGATATGCTATTGCTACAGGATCGGGTCGAATGACAAACGGACGGAAAGAAACGAGAAGAAACCGAGGAAATAATACCAGCCATACCACATCCGTTCGCCGGGAAGTTCATGCATGCTTCGGTCGTCCCATGGAACACGAAGCAAAGGTCAAGGTCAGAAGAGTACACAGTCGAGTGAGGTGAGAGGGAGGACATGAGGAGGGAGAAGATTATTAAGGCAAGATGCAAAGGTAGTGACGACAGGAGGTGACTCTAGTTCCTCAGTCCCAGCAGAAGACTCGTGTTCTTCCCACCCTCCTTGCCGTCGCTGCCAGGGAGATACGTGACGTTCGGGTTGCCCGCCAACGTCTGGGCAATCTCCTTGGTAGCATCGATACGACGGATCTCAATCAGACCGCTACCGGCCTTAGCGACAGCCTTGCTGATGATATCGGCACTCTCGGCTTCTCCCTCGGCGCGGATGACGTTGGCCTGGCGCTCCTGCTCGGCGCGCTCGACGATGAACCGGGCCCGCTCGGCGTCCTGCTGGGCGATCTGCTTCTGCTCGACGGCGCGGGTGAACTCCTTGCCGAAGGTCATGTGGGTGATGGAGACGTCCTCCAGGGCGATGTTGAACTGGGCCGCACGTTTCATCAGGTCGGTGCGGATGCGGTTGGAGACGGCTTCACGCTGCGTGATCAGCTCGCGGCGTCGAATTGGGCGACGATCGCCTTGAGGACTTCGTTTCCGATGGAGGGGAGGACACGCTCATCGTAGTCGGTACCGTAGGACTGTGCGGGGGTGATTAGCGGATGAAACACGCAGAGGACGGTTTTCGCGGGAGGGAGGATGTACCTGGTAGATGGCCGGCAGCTTCGGGACGTCGGGGCGGTGCAGCACGCGCAGGGTCAGGCTGACCATCTGCAAGTCCTTACTGCCGGTGGTGGTGGAGATGTTGCGAGGCTTCGTGCGGACATCGTAGATGATGGCCCGCTGCAGCCAGGGGATGAGGAAGTGGGTGCCCTCGTTGGTGACCTTGTCCTGGACACCGGACAGACGGTCGAAGATGACGGCGCGGGTGCCACCACGGACGTCGTAGATGGACTCGCTGAGGAGGAAGGCGCCGACGGTGGCCGGAACGGCGAGGCGGTAGAGGTTGAAGAGACCGTTGGCCGCCATGGTGGATGTTGTGGTTGTGGTGGTGAGGAGAGGCAGCGGAGGATGATGTGATGTTCATGTTGCACTTCGGCTTTTCGCAGGCCGGGCTCAAAGGGGTTTAGCGTGGATAGCCGCCCACCAGCCAATCAGCGACGGCCCGTTTTGGCCCGAGCCAACCTGCATTCCGCAACCTCAACTTCTTCCCTCTCCTGCTCCCTCCTGCTTGCCCTCTCCCCTCCCTCCCATCTCCCCCACATCCTCGCAATTGTTCACAATGGTTGGCTCCGTCAATCCCAAGACTGGATAGTGAGTGTGCCCTGTGTTTTGCATCCCCAATCGCGCTCCCCGCGCCGTGGTGGCAGCCAAGGGTGCGGGACCGCACCTGCTCGGCATGGACGGACGGGCCTGTGACGGCTTCATTCTGACTAAAGTGCCGTGTCGAATGACCATGCTAACGGTTGATTGATTGTAGCTTCATCGGCGGCTGGGGTGAACTTGGTATGTTCCCATAACTCTGTCCTGCGCTTCCTCGACCCGACCCGACCTGGTCCGACGACGATGGCGACGCATGTCGCGATATCTCGAGATCGACTTGTTGCACCTGATCCTCGATAGGATGCCCCATTCTCTATTGGATCGACAACTGCTCTGTGTCTCGTGTGATCTCGAGATATCGACCGACCGCTGCGACCTCGTCACGGCGCCACTGAGACTACACATATCACCTGCTACAGTAACTGACCGCATGCTTCTCCGTGATATAGGTTGCCCTACGCCCCAGCGCATTGCCAGTTACTCCCTCTCCCCCAACCGTCAGCGTCCCCTCGCCGGTGCCTTCAACGCTGCCATCTTCAACACCTTCCGCCGCTTCAGACACCAGGTGCTCTACGTTGCTCCTCCCTTCATTGCCGCCTATGCTGCCATGAACTGGGCTATCGAGCGGTATGTGTCCTTGTTTGATTTTGCGAGATCCCATATGTACTTCAATTGGAGTTCACACGAAGAATCACGACTGACGAGACCCCTGCAGCAACCACTACCTCAACTCCAAGCCCGGCCGTCTCGCCGAGGGTGGTGATGAGGAGTAAATTGGACTTGTCGATGATATCCAACGGGGTGGTAGACGTGGGTTATAGGCGAAGGTAGTGTGATTGCACTGTACAGTACCTAGAAGCAATCGAACGTGTTTCGAGTCTTTTATCCCGTTGTAGCATTGAAGTATAGGCATTGAGGTGTAGGGAGTTTGTGTAACCAGCGACCCAATCTAGACTGCTCCGGTACGTGTGTGCTTCTTTATAAGACCCTGAAATGATACAGTAGGAGGGTGAGTGATGGATGCGGCGGAGGGTCTGGCGGTAATCGAGCCGTTTTGGGTAAAAATCGGAGAAAAAAGTTGTTCTGCTGGTAATTTATGACATCGGTACACCACCACAAACACCAACCTCAACACATACTTTCACCGGCCATTCTGCCAGAATCAGCATTCAATTATTAATTGAATGCTGTCGAGCGGTCGCTGACAGAGTTCACCCCCACTCGGGCGCTGGCAAAAGAAAGCAGACACGGAGGACAGCATGAAAGGGCGATACGCAAAGTTACCGCGATCCAGCAATTTGTGTCTCTTTCCCCCCACACCGCATTCTTCTCCCCTCCATCGACTCTTTCTTCCTCCTCTTCTTTCTCCTCCTCTCCCTCCTCTCTCCTTCTTCTCTCCTCAATCCATCCCTTCGCCCTTTCTCCCGCCTCTTCACCGTCGCTTCCACTCCTCCGTCACCATGTCCGAGATCACTCACCCCACTATCAAGGGTTTGTTTCCCCTCCATCAACATCCCACCATCCGACTACCCCACCTTGCCACTCGAGTGAAACCAAACTCTACAGAATACTCCCTTTATCTCACCCATAAACAACTGAACAACTCATTCCAATTGAACTCCCTCGCTAACCAGTTCCAGATGGCTGGTTCTCCGAGCAGTCCGACATGTGGCCCGGCCAGGCCATGAACCTCAAGGTCAACCAGATCCTGCACCACGAGAAGTCCAAGTACCAGGACGTCCTCGTCTTCGAGAGCAGCGACTACGGCACCGTCCTCGTCCTCGACAACGTCATCCAGTGCACTGAGCGCGATGAGTTCTCGTACGTCCCCTCTGTCCTCCCCACAGCTCACTTCCTGCAACGCCTGCAGACGGCACTTTCCCAGCCCAAGAAAAGCATGCATGCATACCCAAATGGAAACTAACGTGGTCGAAAACTTAGTTACCAGGAGATGATCACCCACCTGGCCATGAACGCCCACCCCAACCCCAAGAAGGTCCTCGTCATCGGCGGTGGTGACGGTGGTGTCCTCCGTGAGGTGGTCAAGCACGAGACCGTCGAGGAGGCCATCCTGTGCGACATTGATGAGGTACGTTCTTGCCGTCTTGCCGGCTCTGCTCGAATCAGAGCAAGGAAGCGTGGAATGGAAACTCACCGACCCTGCAGGCTGTCATCCGTGTTCTCCAAGAAGTACCTCCCCGGCATGAGCATCGCTTCGAGCACCCCAACGTCAAGGTCCACATCGGTGACGGCTTCGAGTTCCTCAAAGCCGCCTGAACGAGTTCGACGTTATCATCACTGACAGCTCCGACCCCGAGGGTCCCGCCGAGAGCCTCTTCCAGAAGCCCTACTTCGAGCTCCTCCGCGATGCTCTCCGTGACGGCGTGTTATCACCACACAAGGTTGTTCGTCGCCTTTCCTTACCCTTCTGCCTTTACCTTCTTCTCTTCTCATTCTCCCACCCCCTCTTCTGTCCGCCCTCCCCGTATCCCCTCCCCTCTCCTCCCTCCCACACCCCCACTTCCACGTTATCATAAATACTAAGAAAAGAAAACGAAACTAATTTATTTCACGTCTCAAACCCCCGACCCATTCACGGGTCTGGACAGGTTTGGGATTCGTCGTCGTTCTCCCTCTGCAGCCGAAAACCAATGGCTGCACCTCTCGCTGATCACCGACCTCAAGAAGTCCTGCAAGGAGGTCTTCCCCGTCGCCGAGTACGCTTACACCACCATCCCCACCTACCCCTCCGGCCAGATCGGCTTCATGGTCTGCTGCAAGGACGCCAACCGCAACGTCCGCGAGCCCTCCCGCACCTGGTCCCGCGAGGAGGAGGAGCGTCTCTGCCGCTACTACAACCAGGATATCCACCGCGCGAGCTTCGTCCTGCCCAACTTTGCCCGCAAGGCTCTGAACTAAATCGCTTCCTCTTTCTCCCCTGTCGTTTCTCTGTCTGGTGTACATTCCACTGTCAGTATACCACGGAGGGGAATTGATGGAAGAAGGATGGAGGTTGGTAAATGAAGAAGGACGAAGAAAAAAAAGTGATTGGTTTCCTGGGTCTTTGATCGGTTTATTTCTCTATTATTTTATTTTCCCTCTCACACCCAGTGGTTGATGTCTATCGCAGGCGGGTGCTGTCTCCGATTCATTTCTTTTCCCTTGTTTATTTATCTAGAGGCGCCTGCGGGGGCCGATACTCAATCGATGATGAATCTATGATGATGAATTACATCTTTATCTATATCTCAATAGACAGTTACATCCCTCTCAATTATTCGAGATCTTAGTGCTACAGTCTAATAGGCAAACAAGCTCATTGAGTGATTATGTGAAGAAACCATGTCTTAGCATTTCTAAATCTACCACAGGCCAAACAAAGTAATGGGAATTTTAGTCAATCGTCAAAACGTCAGAATCACGGGATCCTCATCCCATCGGTTCATCAAATCACAAAAACATAAGAAACATCATTACAACCCACATCACACCCCATTTACAGGATCTGCTGGAAAGCACGTTGATGGGGAGCGCACGGGCTGGCCCTTGTAGAACTCAATGGTGGCCAGAGCACGCTTGGAGATTCCCTCAGGAGTGAACTCGAACTTGGCGTACACCTCCTTGTACGGGCCGGAGGCACCGAAGCGGTTGAGACCGAACTGCTCTGAGAGTAGCGCTCCCAGCCCATGGTGGAGAGGGCCTCGACGGACATGACGGGGATGCCGTCGGGGAGGACGGACAGCTTGTAGGCCTTGTCCTGGGCGTCGAAGACCTCGAAACAGGGCACGGAGACGACGCGGGCAGCGACGCCGTGCTTCTCTTTGAGGTAGTTGGCGGCCTCAATACAGATGCCGACCTCGGAACCGGTCGAGATGATGGTGACAGCGGCGTTGGGGACCTCAACAACGGGTAGGCACCCTTGAGGGCAGCCTCGATGGAGGAGAGCTCGAGGTGGGGGAGGTTTCTGGCGGGTGAGGGCCAGGATGGAGGGGTGTGCTTGGAGTCAGGGCAGAGTAGTAGGCAGCGCTGGTCTCGTTGCCATCAGCGGGACGCCAGACCATGCAGTTGGGGAGGGCACGGAAGTGGGCCAGGTCTCGAATAGGCTGGTGGGTAGGGCCGTCCTCACCCAGACCGATGGAGTCGTGGGTGCCACGTAGATGGTACGGACGCGGGAGAGGGCCGAGAGACGGACGGCACCGGCGGCGTAGGAGACGAAGTTCAGGAAGGTACCACCGGCGGGATGAGACCACCGTAGGCGGCGAGACCGTTCATGACGGCAGCCATGGCGTGCTCACGGACACCATAGCGGAGGTAGCGGCCGGACCAGTCACCGATGCCGAGCTCGGGGGGCTGGAAGTCGACGGCGTTCTTCCAGCGGGTGTTGTTGGAGCCAGTCAGATCGGCAGAGCCGGAGAGCAGCTCAGGCACGACATCGTGGATCTTCTCGAGGACAGCCTCGGAGAGCTTACGGTGGCGACAGCGGAGTCGGTAGGCTTGTAGGTGGGAGGCTCTTCTCCCAGCCCTCGGCGAGCTGCCAGAGAAACGGCGGACGATCTCGGCGTGCTCAGACTTGAACTCACCACCGTACTTCTGGAGGAGCTGGTTCCAGCCTGCCCTCTCTTGGCGCACCCTCGGCAGCGTGCTTGCCGTAGTACTCGTAGACCTGCTGGGGCACGACGAAGCTCTGCTCGGGGTCGAAACCGAAGAGCTTCTTGACACCCTGGCAGTCATCGGCCTTGAGGGGTTACCGTGGACACCACCGGTGCCCTGGAGCTTGGAGCCGAAACCAATGGTGGTGGTCAGGCGATCATGGTGGGCTTGTCCTTGACGGACTGGGCCTCCTTGATGGCGGCCTCGATGCCCTCGAGGTCGTGGTCACCGTCCTTGACCCAGACGGTGTGCCAGCCGTAGGCCTCGAAACGCTTGGTGACGTCCTCAGTGAAGGCGCACTTGGTGTCACCGTCTACGGAGTATTAGTTCTGGATTGGGGAGAAGGAATCGGGATCAACAACGTACCAATGGAAATGTGGTTGTCGTCGTAGATGGCAATCAGGTTGCCAAGCTTAAGGTGACCGGCCATGGAGGCGGCCTCGGAGGCGATACCCTCCATAGCACAGCCATCACCGAAGAAGGTGTAGGTGTAGTTATCGAAGAGGCTGTATCCGGGCTTGTTGAAGGTGCCGCCGAGCTGCTTCTGAGCGATGGCGAGACCGACAGCGTTGGAGAAACCCTGACCGAGAGGACCGTGGTGACCTCAACACCGGGGTGTCGTGGGCCTCGGGGTGACCGGGGGTTGATGCTGTCGAGTTGCTATCAAAGGTTAGAATGTTGGCTTGGGCTATCGAGGTAGAGGGACATACTCTGAAGTTCTTCAGGTCATCAAGGGAGACCTTGTAGCCGAAGAGGTGGAGGAGAGCATATTGGAGCATGCAGCCGTGACCGTTCCTGGGTCCGTTAGGATTGGTGCCATGGATGTCAGGAGGTGAAAACAAGCTTACGAGAGAACGAAACGATCCCGGTTGGCCCAGTCGGGGTTCTGAGGTTGAGTTCATGAACTTCTGGAAGAGGACGTGGGCCACGGGGGCCATGCCCATAGGGCACGGGTGACCGGAGTTGGCCTTGAAGGTGGCATCGACCTGGGGGAGTTTAGAATGATGGAAATTGACGGGAAGGATGATGTGTGTTGCACAAAGGATAATAATTGGGGACCGCTGTGGCACAGGACCTGTCCGGTGGCAGGGAGCTCTCTCGCGCTGTTCTTCTAGTGGAAGTGCACGGAGAGGGTTCAGAGGGGAGGAGGGGGTAAAAGGAGTGATTCTAGAGATGGAGAGGGATGGAGAGAGCATACCGCGAGAACACGGATCGTGTTGATGGCCAATTGATCAAGGTCGGAGTACGGCATGATTGCGAATCTGGAGAGGGTGACTCAGAGCTGGATAGCTGGGTGAGCTCGCGGAGGATGGACTTACTGGGAGGGAGAGAATTCGAATCAATGCGAAAGAGGATGGGGAGGATGGAGAGAGAGGAAGAAAGAGAAGAGAGGGAAGAGAGAAAGAGGGAAGAAAGAAGAGAAAGAGGAAAGATGGAGGGGTCACAACTCACCCAATCCAATCAGGCAGGTGGGGAGCCATGATGTCTTCCGGTGGGGCGCGCCTTCCTTCACCGAAACCTCGCTTTCCTGCTCCCCTCAATTCTGAGGCATTCTCCGTGGGGGTCTCTCATTCTCTACCTACATGCCTACATAGTACGTACCTAGGTAGTAGGAGGCAATCGGATTGTGGTGTCCTATCCCGTAGTAGACGGTAGTAACCGCAGTCATGTTCATCGCAGGTGCCGAAGCTACCCCCATCGCCCGCTTCCGGCCTCATTCTCAACCTCAACAGGTTTCCTCAGGTATCCTCCATGGCGCCCATCCCAGACACACCCTGTACAATCACATTCTTCGCGCCGAAAACAGTCGCCCTGAGCACCCTGCCGATCTCCCCGGTGCGTTGGCCCGTCACGTTCCCTTCCTCGGAGGCGCTATTGATGTAGGTCGGCTGCATCCAGGCACTCGATACGTCCGATGCTGCCTTGCCTGGATCCTGGTATTTCTTTTTCTATTCTATTATTTATTATGATAATATTACTCCTCCTTCCATTGAGTATGAGAAGAGATCAGGAGAAAGAGAACGGAGGCCAGCAGTCCGCTGGGTCGGAGGACGCTGGTCCGACCCCCAATCGAGGATTTTTGCTCCGCGGGGTTGCTTTTAACCACCGCATTATTCATACAAATAACGGCCATCTCCTCGGCCTCCCCAAAAGAAAGCAATCAGCATTATCGCTCATTTAGCACCCCTACAGAGCCGCCCACTGGCTTCAATGTTGGATAGAGACTCGTTTGTACCTCAATGCCAAGCCTCACTATACCATATCTGGAGAGCCGTATTTAAATGCTTCCAAGGCTAATTTGCGAACCGCATGTTTTTACAGACAACATGGACATCTGAGTAAGCTGTATTACTACAGGTATGATTACTGACCTCAGGATCAACTACAATATCAACCGACCACTCAATCCTGGCAGTAATCACATGCAGCAAGATTCTGCGAGGACTCTGGCTCCATAATACTGGTATTGGGAGGCAGACCCTGTAACTGATCGTCCTTCTGGAACCATCGCAGTTAGTATCTGGTTTATGTTGCAAGGAACTACACAAACCAATAGCTTTCCAAAACTCTTGACAAGCTCGACTTCATACTCGTAGTAGGCTGTCTCACGAGTGCCCATGTCTTTGAATGTCATGGCAACATCAAAATCAATCCACACAATCTTACTACCAGACATCACGGGATAGATGTCGTGGTGATGGACAAGTGCGCCATGAATCTCTCTAATTCCATCAACCCCATAGCGAAACAGATCATCCGAATAATTCACACAATTGAGCCTGTGAGCTTCCGGAAATACTCGAGTATAATCCCTCTTGGCAAGAGTGTATCCTCCTTGAGATGGTCCAGCTGGTGGTGAAAATGAGCTGGATCCAGTCGATCAATATAGCCGTAAAAGAACGGAACAAAGCCACGCCCACAGACGCCGAATTCACGGAGGTTACAATATGCATTGAGCTCGCAGCGGAAACGATTCAGGTCTCGACCTCTTCGGCTGTATCCTGGGTCGCCCTTATCATGGAACTAAATGATATGTTAGTGTCGTCCTGGAACGGCAAGAAGGCCTCACCGACGAGTTTCATCACGCGTGTCTTCCCGCATATTTGCACTTCGAGTACAGTTGAAGCTTCCGAGCGGCTGATCTCCCGTTTGGATGAGAATATCACGGGGATCAAGAGTGAGCAAGTAATTGCCCTGCAGATCCATGGCTGTGGGAGAGCTATATGGAGTTGGGTTCGTGGTTACAATGATTCGAAATGATTAACCTCCCTTGATCACATACATTCAAACACCCCGCATTTTGGACCTCAATCTCTGGGGTCTTGCCAGCACCAATCAGATATCTTGACAATACACCGGACTTCAGGTCGAAGGGCATCAGCGAACATACCTATCGTTCTTGATCACCGCCTCTGATGCGATAGATCGACATTGTCAATGGATCTTAGGTAGATACCATGAGGTTACAAGATGGTGTAATATTACCGGTACGGTACCAACGAGAATGCCGATACAAAACCACCTGTCCAGTTGTATACCTCAGCCATGGACAAATAAATGGACCGGTTACCTACGGACAGCTCTAGCTAGAGAACTAACTCCCCCCCCCTGGACTACAATTAGCTCACGGCTCACTTGCCTCAATCCCTCGCCCAGCACCACCAGCGACCATCTCCCCCTCATCACTGGTCCATCCCGCTTGGTCGACGTCATGACCAACCCCAGCTTCATCGCCAATTCCCGAACCCTCCCGACCATCATCTCCAGGTCCCTCCCAGATCCCCAGTTGTCATCCGTGTCAGATCGTTTCCAAGGAGTGTACGGTACCTACCTATTCTCTAGCCTCGACGACAATCCCCGGGGTAACGGAATATCACTTCCTACCCAGTCCGACTGTGGAGCGCACAACAGAGCGGGGGAGGGGTCGGGTCAGGTCCGCCAACCTGTCCGTCATCCATTGATCCAGTGAGGTGGAGGGGAGGGAGGGGCGATACCCGGGCACTGGCCCGCATAGATATATCGATTCCCCCCCGGAGAATAGTATGGAGTAGACGGTATCTACGGGGTAGGTAGTTTCATCAGACGAGAATTCCCCGGCATCACGGCCTTCCCGATGAGAGCTTCCGGCGGCCTCACCCGGCGGTGACCCGTCCATGGCAAAGTTGCTGGAAGGAACGGAAACCTAGGAGATGCAGTGGCTCCGACCGTTCGTGCAGGATAGAAAACTGGGAATGAGCTGGACAGGTGGCTCAGGCTCAGGTGAACCGGACCTCCTGCGTGTCGACCAGGCAGCGAATGGTTGGTGGTGGAGCGGCAGGATGACATCGTCGAGTCTCAAGGTCCCTCGCTAGCGAAATAGCTACTCGACTAGGTATCGGGACAAAGTACGATGGGCTAAGAATGCCAACTTATTCAAAATAGTCCAATTGGTAATTCATCAACTAACTCGATCATACGATGGCCCAAAGCAATTATATACAATAAGTTCAACACCAAACAAACCATAGACAAAAACCTTCATCCCGAAGTGCTCCTCTCGACATCAAACACAACCAGACTCCCAATCATATCAGGTATCAAAGCCAGAAAGAAAGAAACCACGCCACCCAATCTGCTTCAACAGAGAAAGAAAGAATCAAAACTCCATGCTCCGACCATTCGTCATAGCAATTTCACTCATACCAAGTCCACTCAGACGGCCAGCCGTCTATCCCAGCACCAGGAAGCCCATACTCGTCCACCCCGTCCTTCACCGGCGGCATCATCACGTTCCACGAGGGATCCAGCAGGCTGCCCTGGTCATCCGGCGACGGGTGCAAGTCATTGAACGGAAGCGCATCATCCAAGCTACCCAGGCTCTCGTCCGAGTAGCTCAACACGCTCTGCGGCGCCTGGTGGAGCCCAACATCACTGTTGCTACTCGCTGACCAGGCCTCCGGTGACAGTCCCTGCAGCTCGTTTTGAGATCCGGGCAACGCCACCGACAAGTGTCCGGCTTGTGCGTGTATTCGGCTGTCAACGAGGCGAACGGGCCGTGGTCTTCACCAACCTCCTTGCCACCGTAGATTCCCGTGAAGATGTTGGAATAACCCCGATCCATATCGCTCAGAACCAACTCCCAGTCGGACGCTGTCAGGTTGCTGCCGGCCGGATCCGTAGGCGCCGAGTTCGCGATCGCCGATCCGTTCAAAAACGGCATTGAAGAGGAATGGTAGTAATTAGGCTTGTCGACGGGCACAGGCAAGGCGTTGAAGTTGTCTGGAGGTAGGCTAGTCCAGCTAGAAGATCGGATATGGCGCTGGGCCAGGTGAGGGCTGGCCCCCGAGATAGTGGCACGGCGCGACTGGGACTCCTGCTTAGCTGTATCATTCGGCTGGACGGCAGAGGCCAATCGCGATTTCAAGTTTTGGAAATGTTTCTTCGGGGACCTAGAGGGCTTCTGCGCCGGCGGAGACATGGACTGAGTCTTGTTCGAGGCCCCACGCTTGCTGCCGTCGAGAGAGACCAAAGTGCTGGCCAAAGCGCTGAATTCCGCCGCAGCCGGGGACGACTGAGCTTCAAGCTGATCGATAACGGCCGAGAGCTGTTTTTGGCTCTCTTTAGCGAGTTTGCTGTCCCGCTTGAGACCGATGTTCTGCCACAAAAGACCCAAACCACACAAATAGACTAGCTCCTTGCGGTTGATGCTGAGGGACAGGCAAAGGCGTCGCTCGTCAAGCAGTTGCAAGATCTGGATGATATGCTTGCTGGAATCGGATACAGCCAGGATCGATGGGGAATGGATGTGTTCTTCGCCAAAACAGACCGCAGGACGGTAGATAAGCGACCGAATCCAGTAGTAAGAAAGCGACTGGAATAGATGTTAGCACGATCGCGAGGTATTGTTTTTGATATGAACAAAGGACCTACCAAGAGCGGAGACCGGCTGCTGGTGACATTCGTGCTAGGCTTATCCTGCGAAAATTCCAAGCGCAGGTGAGAGGGCAAATTCTTGACCCACTCGTCCAATTGACCGGCGACCATACGCAATTTTGACACAGGGATCTCGTACTCGCCATCCAGAGGGATACAGATACTCCAAGGCCTTGTTCAAGATCCTCGCGGCAGCGAACAAGGCAATGGCGCTCGAGATTCGGGTAGACTCGCCCGGAAGAGTCGGCAAGAAGCCGGTGTCCGTAACATTCTCATCATCAATGTCCTCTGGGTACTCCGTGCGAACACTGTCTTCGCGGAGCAACACAGGGAGGCCGGTCAGGGTGGAGGTGAAACTGGCAAAGCGTCAGATATGTCATTTCTAATCTTTAGTCATGATGGTGGCGAAAGTATACATACCGGTCCAGAAGGTACTGACACCAGAAGACCTTCTTTCGGGTCTCGCCCATCAAGGGACTAGACGCAAAGCGCTTCTGACTCTGGTGGAGTCTCAGTTGGTGGCAAAGGTTGACAGCAAGACCCCGATAACGTAGGAGACTCGTGTATCAGCTTTAGTCATGCAGTACATCTGAGCCAGGACGTAGCACTGGAGGGTCGCGATCGAGATATCGCCCGAGAGAGATTCGAGCGTGCTAGACCAGTTGTCCTCGAAGAAGGTTGGGTCTTGATTTGTCCTCGACTGTGATTCAACTGTCAGCTTCGGATTTCCGGATTTACGTGTTCGGAGCCGACCTACCGTTGAAGCAAGCGCGGCAATGCCGAAAATCAAATTCAACTGCGTCATATCCACTTTGTTGCCTTGAAGAGCCTCGGAGCTGGAAACATACTGCTCATACGCTTTGAGAATGGTGGGCCGGTGGACAACGGGTAGAGAGGCGCCCATTCTTGGAAGAAGATGTTGATGAGCTGGTCGGTCACGAGACGTGGCGCGGTCTTGATAGCTTGGTCCACACGCGAATGCGAAATGGCGGAGGAGAGGCTGTCAAAGATCGCGTAGACGTGGAGGTTGGAGACGACCCTGATCAATAAGTTTGGTGGTGAAAGTATCTGCATAACATTAGTAAAGAGCCTTGCGTGTCAGGATGAACAGCCCAAAGCATACCACTGAAACCACGCGCAGAAGAGACACCACTGCATTGCGATTCGGCCGATTCCACAGACTGAGGCAGCATTGGCACTTGAATCATACCCTCGCCAGCGTCGGGTGGTGCATTAGATTTGGGAGGTCCGGATGGTGACCGTGCCGGGGTAGCCGCTTTCTGATGGGAAGCCGGCGAGAACGAATGTATCCGCGACAGTACGTCGATCTTCTCATCCTTCTCGTCGAGGAGGTTCTTCAAATCCCTCACTTCCGACTCCAATGAACGGACACGTTCCTCCAAAGATTCGGTATAACCACGGGGAAACGCTCGGCGGCTGAGCTTGTCGCTGGTCTTGCACTCGAAACCGACATTCGCGCATTAGAACAGCACGGTCGAACGCCATCACATCGGATCTTCTTGCTTCGGCAGCGATCGCAGGCCTGGGCGATACGGCTCTGGGAGCTGGTGCCGCCGACCTTGATCACTTTCATGGGCAGAATTCCAGGCATGTTGGCGGGATGCTCTGGCGCATCTGCCTGGCGACGCAGATAAGGTAGAAGGCGAGCTCTGTGTGAATCAGGGAGGTGACCGTTAAGGAGCACCTAGACGGTTGAAGGTGGCAGTGATGTATGTAGGCAGGAGTACGGAGTAAGGGGAACCTGCAGCGTATATGGAATAGCGAGGATGTACCGAGGGAGTCGTCGGGTGTGTGTAGGGAAAGCCGAGACGAAGGTGAACAAGAACGAATCCGAGACTATATGACGGTAGACAAGAAGGCGAACGTCGAGTGAACGTCGAGTGGTGGCGTTCGAGAAGCGAGGTGGGATGATGACACGAGAAGGAGAGAGAGAGAGGAGAGCGAGCGAGAGACGAGGAGAGGCGTGAGCGTGAGTGACTGAGAACACGAGGGCCGCAGCCACTTTTTTGCGATGGGTCGTATGGAGCGCGTATCGAGACTTGCGGGTGACAGCAAAAGGGGGGCAGTGGGGCTGCCATGTGGGGTCCCATGCGGGAGCGGCAGCCAACCAGCACTGTCGCTTCTGGGATCAACTCGCTCGCATTGGCCGCCCACCGAGACTCAGCACCGGCGGTAATACAATAACAAAACACTTTAACTTCTGCCCCAGTGAACGACTCTCTCGATCCTCCTCCAGGTTCCAAGGTTGCTCCGTCTCGTGGTGACATGGTTGCGTTGGTCCTCGGTAATCCGGTCTGGGATCACCTCCCTGAATCATGTCTCTCTGTCTCTACTGAGTACGGGGATAGGCCTGGGCTGTCATCATCAGATCTCTGCTGTGTACTCCATGTTCCCCAGTCTTGTCCAGCGTCCTGTATGCAGCAGCAGCTCTCGGCATCGGTGCCCAGCAGCACAACCGGCTCATACCCCACGACTCCAGATAGGACGGATTCAGCCCCATGAAACTGCCGATAATAGGCTATATTAGATGGCTTCCCTGTCAATAACCCGATAATCGCGCTTATTATTCCTCCAACGGCAGCTCCGGATGGGAGATTGGTTCTTTCATATTGATATTATTGTGCCGGTAGCATCAAGTCTGCCAGCCCTTCGTGGAGACCATAACTTTTAGGACTAAATCCAGTCCCACCGGATAGTCCAGAAGACTAAAGTGGTCGCCCTAGAATCCTACAACCAGCGATGCAGGCCACACCACAATAGTCCTGCCCCGGTTTTGACGATCATCAACCACTCCGAACCAGAAAAAGCTTTCCAACCTGCCCACCTGGCGCTGAGAGCCTTTGAACATGGAAGATCTTGAGTCCCACCCTCCAACACCCTCGTTTCCTCACCCCTCTTTCGATAGGGACAATCCATCCCCAGCTGGGATGGGCAGCAAACACGCATACATCATCGTTCATCATGTTGGTTCCAGTGACCAGAAAAATACCGTACCTACCACATGACCTAACACAACGTAACACCCCTCCCTAACACCACGTACGGCGAAGATCGTCCGTGCCGACTCCGACCGGGTGGCCTCTCCTGACCACCTCCGCATGTCTCCGGGGTACCAGCACCCTCCCACGTTTGGGCTGGTCTGCCTGAAACCGGGGTTTTTGCGCGGCTGCGGCTGGTTGTCCTCCTCCCGCACGCCGCCGCCCAGGAATCCCCGGTCTTGGCCTGGCAGGTGTCTCCTTCTGGTCTGAGTGGCCTCGGAACCGCATATCAGACTCGCATCGGGTCTTGTCCTCGCCACTATCCCCGGCCGCTCGCGGAGATCGCGGGGGAGGTGTGCCGTCACCTGATGGACCATCTGCTTACAATATTTACATAGTCTGCTCCCGCACGAATGATATTAACTCAGCTTTGAATCCATCCTGGACGTTGGTCCAATCGATTGTGTGGAGGAAACCCAGGTGGGGGGAGATGGCTCCCGCAATAAATGACCGGATCGAAGAGAACCCAAACAATGACGGGAAACAAATTAGAAACCCAAAGTCCGGCGATGGGCGCGCGGTCCTATGAGAACCCGGAGATTTCTCAGTTTAATTGCTGGTTTGGGCCAGGCCGAGCGTTCCCCGAGAAAACACAGTGGTGGAGTGAACGGCCGTCCGGTTTGGGAGGGAGGATGGGGCCGCCATGTGCCGGTTCACCAACCATAGCCTTGGGTCCGCCTTGATGAAGAACAGTTTTGTTGCGCGGGTGCTATTATTGTATCATCCTTCCGTGATAAACTTCCATTCGGACCCTTCTGCTACTCAATCCAGGAAGTATATTTATGTCTGCGTCAGATCTGAACTTTGCCCTCCTACTCTGAAGGTTCTCATCCTTCAGACGCTTTCTCAATAGAAACAAGAACACCCATTTCTCAACTGTGGAATCGCCAAGGAGAAACCCCCTTGCAAAACTTAAATGACCAGCAGGCAAAGGAAAATTACCTACAGCCAAGCTGCCAGGCAAACATCGGAACCCGAGTTGTACTGCTGTCTCCGACACGCTGCAACCATGATACCGCATGGCGAGACTAGCTTGGCTCGCCACATGGTCTGATTCCGTAAGGCTGATTCAGGATGATGAGAAACCCCCCTGAGCGTCTGAATAATCCTGAGTCGGATCCGGGGGCGGGGTAACGTCATACGATGGCCTGAGTTCACTTCCAAGGTTGCGAGCGTTCGTGATCCCCAGTTTTCTGCTCAATAGTCTGGTGCACGTCCCTCAGACTCGCTTTCCTCCTCTCCGGAAGAAGACCCAATCCCGGTTGGGGTAGTCGATCCCTAATGATCCTGGGTCGCAGGTGGGTTGTTGTCATGCAGGGTAACTTCCTCTGTTGGACACCAAGGCACACCAACGTGTCGGGCACATTCTGTTATGGGATCTGTCTACATGCAGGCTTACTTGTTCCGGCATAAGAAATACCGAATGCCCAGCTGACAAAGTCTGAGCCTGGATGGCATTGTTATGATTCAGTTGATTCTTCTGATTTAGGAGAAATCCTCTTCAACGTCTTCATACTGTTGATCGAGATAGGCGGTAACCGTCTCTGAAGACATCAGTTTTTGTCTCTGTGCAGGGTCTGTTAGTAAATAATAGACTCTCATGTGATCAGCTGTAACCAGGCCCCATACCTCATTCACAAGGTCCTCGATGGCCTGCTCCAACAGTTTTCCCTCCAAGTCACGGAGCCTGTTCACCATAGAGAATACTTCAGGCCGGAAGAGGGCACGCATGTCCTCGTTTTCGTTGATGTCTGCGATCATCCGTTGGGTCTCCCGAAGATTAAAGAGTTGTATTTCCAGTCGCCCGAGGATAATCACTACCGCACGAAGATGGAATATGTCCCAATGAGGATCGGCAGAGAGTAGGTCTTTCAAATCCCGGGGATCCCTCAGTTCCTCCTCTTTCCAAGTAACCTAAGTTCCCTCTTGCCGTCAGTATTTTGCAACACACTAAAGTCCAACCCATCTTCTTCGTTGATGCATGCCCACCAGATGAACGGCTATCCCAACTCGTGCGAGTGGAACCATCGGTTTCCGAGGCTATCGACGTGCTGGATAGCCGAACCCCGGGAGCATCTCTGCAGAATGCCATTTTGGCCATTTTCAATGGGTCATCATCTGGAATCTCCAGATCGAGGAAGATCTGTTTCGCATCCTGTCTGTCTGCTTCCAGGAACCGTATGAGAAGATCATCTCCGACGCCGGCTTGTCGCTACCGTAACTTTATCGTTCCCACAATTAATACAATACTCGGTTGTGGGGAAGTGTGACGGGAAACGTACGATATCGTCACTTCGTCGCCCGTGTGCAACTCCCTTTCCCAACGTAGTTGAAGGACCGCATTTTTGCTCTTATCCTCCTCATACAACGCGTTTCACTGTACCCTCAGACGCATGGTTCGCCATATCAATGCAAGGGACCATGGCATGCCCGTGTCCCGGCAAGTCAACCATCCGTGATCGATAGATAGCATCCACATATTTCCAATCCTCAAACGTAAGTTTTCCGGTGTCCACGCCCACCAATACTTTTCACACCACGGAATACCCTCCGTGGATTGACGTAAATGCTCGAATTCCTTCTCTAGCGAGTTCATCTTGGCTTCCACAGCCAGCATGAGTGATGTTCCACGTAGAAGTTCCAGCTCTTCTGGTGTGAAGAACACAGGTAACGGCACAGAAGCTGGCATGTACTTCATGTATTCCGCCCATGGGTTTGAGACGCCGATCTTGTGATCCGCATTTGCAAGGTCTGGGCTTGAATGCGTCATTTGCAAGAGGAGGAAGATCAGGATCGCGCCTCTAGCTGTCTGCTCCTATTAGTATACCTTTTCTAGCCAGAATACATTGATTCTGTGTCAGGATAAGAAGAACTCAACGTACTCTGCCAAATTCGCCGACAGCTTCTAAAACATCTCGCAAGTGCCGATCAGCTTTTGCATGGGTCTCTACCAACTGAAGTGAGAGGACGATATCAGATGGAATCCGAAGGAGAATTTCAGGGTTAGACTCTTCATTTTGCGTCTCTCCATTGCGTTTGTCCTGTGTCGCGACAATCGCGGACCCCTTGTCGGTGCCATCCTCGGCCTGCAGCTTTCGGAACGCGACCCCATCAACAGAGATGTCATTGAGCTTTGTCCAGGCGGACAGGGTCTCGAGAGGAAGGTAGTCTCGTTTCATGATGACCTTCTACCGAGTCTCAACTACCTAGAGAGTCCTTGTCGAGGACAAGAAAGCGATGTTTGCATCATGTATCTAGACTTGAGGTTGAATTCACCTGCCCCGCTCTTATCGATAAGAGCATCCGTTCAGCCCTAAGCCCTAATCTCCCCAGTCCAGCCGTCATCACCGATTGCAGCATCACGACGTCATATCAGAGTAACCAGTGGTTCCTCAAATCAAGCCAAAAGCATTGTCCATTGAGCGTAATTGACAGGTTGGTTTTCGTTTAAAATGGTAGCCATATGACCATGGCCAACCCGCGATTCCAATCTTAACGAGAAGCTACTTCCCTGACATCCAAATTCACCCCGGTCTCGCTTCCTCTGTTATTAGTGACCGGAATACATATCGAGCATGCCTGGTAACCCTATCACTCCGTCTTCCGTCTGGAAGCTTCATGGTATCATCATGCCGCAGCTTCCGCGACCTGTAATCCTCCCTTTCCAGACAGTGTGGCAGCCCGCCACGGTCCATACGCCTTCCAGTGTTCGCAGTCGTCTCAATAGCTCTTTGACCAAGGGGTGGACGGGGGCAGACCCGGAAGATCATGCTGTGAACCGCACAAAGAAGAAGGGCGATACCACCGATCCGCCGACGGACGCGTCTAGCGCTAGTATGAAGGATAGGGCAGAAGCCGAAGGGGTTGCCGATGAATCAAAGTCCCAGGGTACAACAGAGCGAGGCGGCATGAAACATGGACGCAAAGCAAAGGAGGAGCATCCTAAAGCGCCTGAGCCTATAATTGGGTTGAATGATGAACGAGGCCAGGTAAGATTCTTTGGCTACACCGGAAACCATATGGTTTGCATGCTAATGGCTTTTGCCTATCTTTAGAAGGGAGGTTGATCACGATCAACCGCGGAAGTCTGTCGTTTGATATGAATTCTATATACGTGAAAATATTGCCGTGAACATTTATCATTCATTACCAGTCACGTTACCTGTACATGATTCTGGAGAAATGTCTATCGGCCAGGCTTGAACGAGAGGACCTAGAGGGATTTGTTAGCAGTTGATACACAGCACAATGGAAAAGGTACATACGTCGTATTTGCCGACTTCCACAATCTCGTCTTCCGAAACTCGAGTGCCACCGACACCTTCAATGTAAGAAATGGGAACATCGCCCATCACCTTTTTGGCGACGTCGCCCACAGTGGTACCCCTGTTCCTCATTAGGATACAATTGCAGCACAGACATGGAGTAAACTCACTTCTTAACCAAGACGCAATCACGGAAAGCGGCAGTGCCAGCACCCGATGCAAAGGTATGTATGTTTCTCACTGGGAAAACCGGGACAAGTCCCAGAAGCTCTGAGCCCTAGAAAGGCACTGGACAACTCCGGTAGATCCAAACCGGTAAAGGACCATATCATTTGAGGTTTTCCACGCGGCTGTTTGTTTGTTAGTGAACAGATGGCCGGACGTAGGTTGGGGGGCAGTGTACCTCTTCAGTTTCTCATCCATCTCCTTTAAGCCACCTCCGTCGGGATCCCCCATATCTATGAGATCTTCCCTTGTATCCACAAATTCACTGCCTTCTATGTACTTGATGTAACTTTGCTTGGCCAGTCGGCGGAGGAAGACTTCGGATATCGCAGAGCAGAGCACTATCGTCTGCGGGTCCTGCATCTTGGCGATCTTGCTGATGTTCTATCGCCCGATAGTTAGCACTACATGTCTATGAACGCCGAGTATGACAACCGTACCTTGTCTGCATCAGGGTGGTCGATCTTGTTCAAGGCAAACACTGTAGGGAACTTCTCCTCATAAAAGCCTCCACCACACGTTCAACAGTCTCATCAGACCAATTCTCGAGTGGCTCTTTCATACCAAGTCGATCGAGACATCTGGCAACGGTTTGTGATGTACTTCCGTAGCCGGAGAACTGGTTCTGTAACGTCTCGACGGCCGTTGCCTCTGCTCAATGGTTAGTGTATTGGGGGACAAGAGAAGAGTGCCGTGACTTACTGATAGCGCAATGTCTTCGCTTGATAGACCCCCTATGCGCATCTTTAGTACCCATCAGGAACCATCTGTAGAAGTGGACTCTTACCATTTCTGCATCATGGTTACCAAGCACCCACCGCACACAATTTCAGATCTCAGCCATTCAATATCCTGCGAGGGATCGTATCCTCGAGTTGCCTTCCCTGTAACACCAGTCTCTTAGCCAATGTGTCTTCGCCCATTGTTTTGGCAAAAAGGGTCGAACCTTCAGCATCCGTGGTTCCGCTGACATCAACAACATGAATCAAAGCATCAGCATGTCGCAAGTCATCCAAGAACTTATTACCCAATCCCCGTCCCTGATGCGCTCCTGGAACAAGACCTGCAACGTCCAAGAGTTCAATAGGAACCGAGCGTCGGCCTTCCACACAGCCTCCGTAGTTGGGCTTGCATTTGTCCGAAACGTTATATCGTTGGCACGCGCATTCTATTTGAAGGTATCCGATTGCGCGCTGAGGGTCAATGGTAGTGAAGCTGCATTGCGCCGATCAGGACTCGGTTCGACAAAGGACACTGGCGAGGAGCCTCGTAGGACAGATGAAGTACTCACGGAAAGTTTCCTACAAGAGGTGGCCGTGGTTAGCTTTACATCAAACATAGGGTACTACATAGAACTCGGAGATTACACACCAACTTTGGAGGTCGCGTCTGTCAAACTATTCAAGGTGGTGGACTTCCCACTCGATGGCTACATCCCCTCAATCTGGTCAGCAGTTGGTACATGAGGAAGGGAGGGAAGTCTGCCCGACCTTTCCCACCAATCCGATCAACGGGTCCCTCGGCATGACGGTAGATTTTCAGAACAGCGTATATATGAGAAGTAAAGGGAGAAAGAAGTTCAATGACCTCCTACACATTTGACAGAAAAAGCCCTCCGACCCGCGGGGAAATGCCATTTTCTGCCGACCGTGAGCAGAAGGCGGTGAGTGGGGGGGGACTCGATTCGGTTCTCTGTACAACCGACATGAGACATGCAACACAACTCGGCGAAGCTGAGCCTCGACCTTTCCAAGGCATCATGCTCACGGACGACACTCAATTCACTCAATTTTTCTGATGATACCAAGTCGATGGTCCTCGGTGAGCCCTCAGATAGCTAGCTCCGAGATCCTCCATTGGCTTAACAGCAACTGCCAACTACCTAACAGTTAGAACCTCACCAACCACACTGTGTACAGGGAACTACATATATCGATGTTCTGGTCCATACAATTGACTCGAAAAAAAAGATCATAGACACAAATAAGTATCGACACGGATTTTCACCGAGGACCTGGAACACTCTGGCGCTTTGACATGGCCAAGCAAATCCGGACCCCTCCTGAACAATCCCTGCATCGTGAGCACAAAGACAACCGGATATTTCTGAGCCGTGATGCAGACTGCTTTAGCGAACAGCCCCTCTCAGACACTATCATCCTACAAAAGCAGGGTACATTACGCGGCTAAAGCCTTCCAAGTTCTAAGACGCCGACATAGACACACTCCTATCCTTCAGCAAAACGGGAATCTATCAGTATACTTCTAGACCGAGTATAGCATGCTCTTAAGCTACCGCTCACATCCTTATTATATAAGAGTGATATTTCAGTGCACCCAAAACCAGGAGCAACGCTCTATGCCACACCAGGGCGATGACACATGCTGCATTCAGTGTCAGCCGGATTCTGCTGCAGATTGAAACCCCACAGATGAAAATAATCAACCGGAAGTATTCCGTACCGGCCTTATATATCACAGATGTCAGTGAAATTGACACCAGGTTCGGCCGGCCCAGGAGTGGTATGCCGCGAGATCGGGATCGGGGCTCCGATAGGCCGACGCCGAACGATCTTCGCCGTGTTTTAGCCCCATTCGAGTGGATCTACAGCACGAGTTTCCCCCATAATGGAGCGGCCCATAGCACTACCAGGCATTATGCCCTATGGTGGGAAGCCGGAAAGCTTCTTTCCGAAAACCATAGCATAACTCTTTGAAATTGTGAAATTAGTCCTACTCTTCAAATATGAGAGAGGGCCCTTTGTCTAGAGGCTCATACCCCTGGGAAAGAGACAAAACCTGTTTCTTTCTTTCTTTCTTATATTGCTATTTCTTTATTGTTGTCTAACCTGACGCGTGTCTGTACTCCTTACCTCCACTGGATTTTCGTGGTTGACGTACTGATTGCTGTTGCTGTTTCCTTGCAGACCCAGATATCGTTTTCATCCCTGTTGCTGAGTACTAGCTCTTCACAATGGCGGATAGAGCCAAGGCTCAAGATGATATCGACCCAGTGGAGAGGGACGAAAGCGATGCCTCCAGCTCTACCCTCTCCATGGAGGAGCTGGACATGGAAGCAGTCTCGCGTATTGCATCCAGCCAGCATGGACGGCCCCTGTCGATATCCGCCTCTATCGACGAGAAAAATGACCCCCGGCTTGATCCCACCAACCCAGCTTTCGATCATCGACGATGGGCACAGACTGTTGTTAGAGCACTGTATCAGTCCGGCATCACCCCGCAACCGCAAGGTGTGGTCTTCTCCAGCCTGAGTGTGTCAGGGTCAGGCTCCGCGCTGCAGTTACAGGAAACCCTTGTCTCGCAGTTGATGGTCCCCTTCCGCTGGGCTGGCAGAGCACTTTCCGGCCACAAGTCGCCCCCACGACGAAAGATTCTGCATAATTTTGACGGGTTGATCCAAAGCGGCGAACTGCTTCTCGTGCTTGGACGTCCAGGAAGTGGTTGTTCCACATTCCTCAAGACCATCTGCGGTCACCTAGGCGGTCTGACACTTGAACCTGAAAGTACCATCCACTATGAGGGAGTCGCGTTCGAGGACATGATCATACATCATAGAGGCGATGTTGCTTAC
This sequence comes from Aspergillus micronesiensis, assembly GCA_039763685.1. Classification (NCBI taxonomy): domain Eukaryota; kingdom Fungi; phylum Ascomycota; class Eurotiomycetes; order Eurotiales; family Aspergillaceae; genus Aspergillus; species Aspergillus micronesiensis. Next base: position 65,620 of record JASHHO010000088.1, on the reverse strand, counting down.
AACAAGGAGGTTGACGAGCATTTCCCGCATCTTAGCGTCGGCCAAACCCTGACCTTCGCGGCCCATGCCCGAACTCCCCGGAAACGCATCCAAGACATGACTCGCGATGAATATGTCGACTCGATAACTCGGGTCGTCATGTCCGTCTTTGGGCTCTCCCATACATATGACACTAAAGTGGGAGACAACTTTGTGCGCGGTGTAAGTGGTGGTGAACGCAAAAGAGTCAGCATTGCAGAGATGTTCCTTTCTCGGTGCCGTATTGGGGCTTGGGACAACAGCACCCGTGGACTCGACTCGGCCTCTGCATTGAAGTTTATCAAGTCGCTTCGTCTTTCTGCCGATATGGCCAGCTCGTGCCATGCAGTTGCAGCCTATCAAGCCTCTCAGTCTATGTATGACCTGTTTGACAAAGTCGTCATCCTCTATGAGGGTCATGAAATTTTCTTTGGCCCCTGTGGGCGTGCTGTCGCCTACTTCGAAGAGATGGGCTGGGAGCGGCCGGACCGACAGGTCGCTGGAGATTATTTGACTTCCATCACCAACCCTGCCGAAAGAAGAGCCCGTTCTGGTATGGAAGGACGGGTGCCGCGCAGTCCCAGGGACTTTGCTGAGTATTGGAAACGGAGCCCAGAGTTCCAGGACTTGCAGAAACAAATCAAGAAATTTGAAGAGGATCACCCTGATGGAGGCGAAGAGGCAAAAGAGTTCCAATTGAGCCATGAAGAACAACAAGCCCGCCATACTCGGCGAGGAAGCCCGTATCTGCTCTCTGTCCCGATGCAAGTCCGTCTTTGTCTGGTCAGAGCAGTGCAGAGAGTACGTGGTGATTTGCCCACCGCCTTCTCTCCTGTGGTGGTGCAAATCATCATGTCCCTAATTATTGGTTCCATTTTTCTACAACACTCCCAACACTAGTAATGCATTTTTCCAGAAGGGTGCTGTCATGTTCTTTGCGGTGCTCATGAACGCCCTGATCACGATCAATGAGATTATGCAACTCTACAGCCAGAGGCCCATCGTGGAGAAGCAAGCTAGCTATGCATTTGTCCACCCTTTCACCGAAGCCCTGGCGAGTATAATAGTCGACCTACCGATCAAGCTTTTACGAATTTCCGCCTTCAGCATCGTTCTCTATTTCATGGCCACGACGAGAGCCCGCTCAGTTCTTTATCTTCTATCTATTCCTGGTCCTCACAGTGTTGACCATGTCCGGCATGTTCCGCACTTTGGGAGCAGCTACAAGAACTGTGGGCCAGGCGATGGCTATCGCTGGTGTCGTCGTCCTATGCATTGTGGTGTATACTGGCTTCACACTGCCACAGCCAAACATGCATCCGTGGCTATCCTGGATTCGTTGGATCAATCCTATATTCTATTCGTTCGAGGCATTGATCAGCAATGAATTCCACGGTCGAGACTTTGAATGCGCATCAATGGTTCCGAGCTACGGTGAAGGATCGTCCTTCGTCTGCTCTGCTGTGGGTGCAGTTGCGGGAGAGCGGTACATCTCAGGGGATACCTTCATCTGGGAGAATTATGGATACTCGTATTCTCACATTTGGAGAAACCTTGGTATCGTTATCGCGTTCATGATCTTCTTCAATGTCCTATATCTTGTCTTTACGGAATTGAATACAGGTGACAAGTCCAAAGCAGAGGCTCTAGTTTTCCGGCCTGGCCATGTCCCAGCTTCCTTCCAGAATGATAGAATGGGATTGAGGATGGGAGTGAGCCCGCTGCAAAGCCTGTCGTTCAGGATTCCCAAGAGTCTATTCATCTCCCAGAACAGAAAGATATTCTGTCATGGAAGGGAGTCAACTACGATATCCCGTCAAGAGGGAACTCGCCGCCTTCTTGACGACGTCAACGGCTGGGTCAAGCCTGGTAGCCTGACTGCATTGATGGGTGTGTCCGGTGCTGGAAAGACCACGCTTCTCGATGTCCTTGCTCAGAGAGTGTCCATGGGTGTGGTCACCGGCGACATCCTGGTGAATGGAAAGGCCCTTGCGCCTAACTTCCCTCGAAGAACTGGATACGTGCAGCAACAAGACCTTCACTTGGAGACCACGACTGTCCGAGAGGCCCTTCAGTTCAGTGCCATGCTTCGTCAATCGCGGTCTATCTCGAAAGCCGACAAATATGCCTATGTTGAAGAGGTCATCAAGCTGTTGGGGATGGGAGACTTTGCTGAAGCGGTGGTGGGATCGCTCGGCGAAGGATTGAACGTGGAACAGAGGAAGTTGCTGAGTATCGGTGTGGAACTCGCCGCCAGGCCTACACTGTTGGTCTTCCTCGATGAGCCCACGAGTGGCCTTGACTCTCAGAGTTCCTGGACAATCTGTCAAGTCCTCCGACGACTGGCAGACCACGGGCAAGCTGTACTTGCGACTATTCACCAGCCCAGCGCCTTGTTATTCCAAACTTTTGATCACCTGCTATTCCTAGCGAAGGGAGGTAAAACTGTCTACTTTGGTGAAATCGGACCGCAATCCAGCACTCTCATTGACTACTTTGAACGTGGCGGCGCCAGACCTTGCGAAGCGGAAGAAAACCCGGCGGAGTACATCCTAGAAGTGGTGTCTGGGGAGTCCTCTTTCGCTCGATTGGGTGCAGATCTGGAAAGACAGTCCTGAGATACAAGGAGTTCTGGCGGAGCTCGATCGGCTTCACTCCTCCAATGTGCAGTCTTCATCAGGGCCTCAATCCGATGAAGACGATGATAATGCTGAATTTGCTATGCCCCTCCACAGTCAACTTTATCATGTCTTGCGTCGTGTCTTCCAACAATACTATCGCCAACCGGAGTACGTCTACTCGAAATACATCCTTGGTATAGTTTCTGGTCTCTTCATTGGATTCTCCTTTTGGCAATCGGACAATACGCAACAAGGATTCCAGGACGTTCTATTCAGCATCTTCCTCCTATGCACCATCTTCTCGACGCTCGTCAACCAAATCATGCCCAAATTTGTCGTGCAGCGTGCATTATACGAGGTTCGAGAGCGACCGTCGAGAGTCTACTCCTGGAAGGTCTTCATCTTGTCGCAGATGCTGGTCGAAGTGCCCTGGCAAGTCGGACTCGGCGTCTGTTCCTGGGCATCCTTCTATTTCTCAGTGATTGGACCCAACCAAAGCTCCGAAAGACGAGCCCTTGTGATGTTGTTCATCGTCCAGTTTTACGTGTATGCCGCCAGCATGGCCCAGCTTGTGGTCTGCGCGATCGGCGAACCGACCTTGGCGGCCATGTTAGCCACCCTGATGTTCGGTCTTTCCTTCATTTTCAACGGAGTCATGCAGCCGCCTGGCAACTTGGCCCGATTCTGGATCTTCATGTATCGTGTCTCCCCTTTTACCTACTATGTAGGCGGGATCAGCGGGACAGCTCTCCATGGCCGACCTGTGTTCTGTAACGATAAGGAGATGAGTGTACTTGATCCTCCGGAAGGCCAAAACTGTGGGGAGTACCTCATGGCTTACGTGAAGCAAGCGGGTGGCGAGGTCTACAATCCCGACGCAATGTCCGGTTGCCGGTACTGCTCGATGACCTTCGCCGACGAGTACCTGGCGATTCGGGAGATTCATTGGGAAGATCGGTGGCGGAACTACGGCATTTTCTGGTGTTATTTCGTGTTCAACGTTTTCTGTGCGGTTGCGCTCTACTATCTGTTCCGGGTCCGGAAGTGGAACGTCCGCAAGGGCAAGAAGGCATGAGACAGCATATTGGACTAAATCTACCATAATACATCTATCACAGGAAATTCTACATCAATTGTGTCACTTGTGTGGATCATAACTATTTGCAGTAATTGTGAATACTTCAATTCGCGTGTTCCCTATGCTATGTACATCATAGCTGCCGGGTCCTGCAGAGTCGGTCGCCAGAACAGCAATGACCACAATAGCTGAAACGAAGAGCCAAACAGACGACAGAATATTCATGGAATTGATGTCCGTGGCTCAATGCCATTTGGCAGCAAATGAGCCAGCACGATAGGTCATCAACCGAGCCCATCAAGGGGTCGCTGCCAGGGCACAGACCACGCAAGAGGTGCCATGGCATGTTACCGAAAAGAGGACAAGCTGGAGACGTTCTGACTCTGTGTTTCGTCATATGGGGGTCCACGTTTCATGTCCGTGGGAGTGACATCTGTTGAGAAGGCGAATAGTGAAATCTTGGATGGGATTGGCTGTATGGCGTCATAGGCATCGACGTCACCAGCAACGGACTTTACCGACTTCTTCCAAGAGATCATTTCGAACATATAATAAGAAGGTTTGAACTCCTCTCTTCTCTACTATCATCATTCTCAACCTCCAAAACCATTCAAACCTCCTCAACCACATCCACCTCAATTTCATCTCCTAAACATCTACACATCTACACATCTCATCCAACCCTCTATCAATATCCAACATGTCCGACTCCTCTACCTTCCACACCACCACCCAGGACCTCCGCAAGCCGGAGTCCAAGGCTGCCAATGCCCACGGCGGTAACCCCCCTAAGGACTCTGATGTCTCCGCCATGAAGGTGAGTTACCGCGAACCCTACATTCTCCATCAACCATCGATACACGAATGCTAATCAATATCATTAGTCCTTCATCGACAGCAACACCAACAAGCAGGCGGACATTGAGAGCACCAAAGCCAACCTGCCCCTTCCTGAGCAGCCCCCTCGCGCCAGTGACTGGAACTCTATGGATCAACGGACCGTCAACGTCGGTTCCGGAGCCATCTCCGGTGGCGAGCACAGTGCCCTGAGAGAACCTGCGACGGCAGAGAGCCGTTCGTCGGGATGGAAATGAGCTGCACAAGAACACCCAGCCTTCTGGCAAGGTTGGACGCCAGGCTATGGAGAACCTGGATGATCTCCCCAAGGATGCTCTGGCTCGGTAGATACTTGAATATGTATAATAATTAATTCACGGTTTTTCCACATGCTGTTCAACAACGTATATCCGGTAAAGTAGAGATCCACGCTACATTTTGAGGTGTAAATGTTTCTTGAAGGCGTTGTTGTCGGGAGTAGGATTATGATTGTGACTTGAACACGACGTCCGGATAGAATGTTTCCAGCAGTTTCATTCCTAATTAGTTGTTTCAAAATCGAGTTTTCAGAGCATCCAATTCTACAATTGTACATCTATAGAATAATCACCTCGTGGGACAAATGGTGGAAGTGACATCACGTGTCTCCTTACTTCTACTGCGTAGTATATGAGTCCCCAGATCTAGACTCAGACAGCTGTCTCACGGACCAGCAACAAGACACCTCCAGAGCCCCAGCAAGCATTGACCAACTCCAGAGCAGAAGTCGCCAGTCTGGCCCTGTAGATCCCGACAACCATCCCGGAGACCAGGTGGCGAGCCCGCATGCCTTGTTGCGTGCATGACGTCACGAGGGTGGACCGCCGACAAGCATCGAGAACGGCTCTGGACATGATTGTTCCCTGGCGTTCGTTTAGACTCTTCAGCCCAGTGGGGACCCTGGCTCGCCATCCCGCCTGTTAGCTTTTGATAGTGACCACATTGGCCTCCGAAGGGTGGACATCAAGGGACCGGAGTATGGGCCTGTAACCTCACCGCATGCATCAAGTGTGGGAAAGGTGGGCTCTGTCCAGGTCTGTTGGCCAGTACTTGGGGTGGTGAACATGCATTCTGACGTACCTGCTTCTGCTAGTTAGATGGCTGGCGACGTTGGACATAATGTCAGAGTGACATCAATCCGGGCGTCAACTATTCAAGGAATTCGTGCTGTGTCGGTGGTATATAGGTCGTTCGCTTGACGGGATAGCAATTGGTCTTCTCATTACAATCCAAACTCTCTCAGCACTACCTCTCTATCTTCCTTTACAGCTACGCCTCTTCAATCGCCAATTCTACACATAATCATACACAATGGATCTTCAAGGAACTCCCATCTCCCACGGTACCCGCAGCACCAAGGTCAGTTCGCAACCAGCCATATTCAACTCAATTGATGCTAACCCGAACGACACAGGTCACCAACGACCCTGCTGCTTCTCAAAATCCCATCTCTGAGCCTTCTGGACCCGTCGCAGGCGATTCCCTGGCCGCCGAGTCTACGATGCGCGGCGGCGCCTACTCCCAGAACCGCGGCGCCGCGCCTCTCGGAGTGACTGCTGGCCAGTCCACTCTGAACACCACCGACACCTCCGCCGCGAGCAAGCTTTCCTCTGCTGGAGTCGGTAGCCAGCGCGAGGACCTTAACCGTCAGCAGAAGTACCCCGAAGCCCTGGGCGGACAGGGTGACTTCCCGGCGCTCATCTGCCTCACAGCGGATACACCGGCGGACCTACGGCCGCTAAGAAGGGCGCCTCGGCCAGTGGCAGCGGCTATCAAAGCCGTACAATGCCGGACAGGCGCCGTCTTACGTCGAGGATGTGACTGGCGACTTGAGCAACAAGAAGCCCAAGGGCAAGAACTTGACCGAGGGCGGCTTTGATGATTCCAACAACGCCAGCTTCAACAATGAGATTGGCACCAAGAACGACCCCGGACGCTATGCTTTGAACTCTTTCCAGCGTCATGAGGCCGAGAGTGGTCCTGATGCTGGTGGCGGCCCGAGACAGAAGGGCGTCGACAACACGAACTGGTATCAGACTCTCGACTCTGACCAGCGGGCTTAATTGTTCGGAGACGTTGGGAATATAATACGACTTGAATGAGGTGTTCTGGGCTGCTGAGCTTTCAGCGAAAGCATAAAGCAGATATGTCTGTTTCTTACAGAATCATGTACGATATATGAGAAGATTTTCATCAATTGTCATATCAAATGATCTAGTAGACGTAGATGTCAACATAAACCCCATGCTAGAGTATCACTCGTTTCTCCACGTTGGTATCCAGCTCAGCATACTCGTCGTCACTTTCATCAGCATCATGTAACGGGACCAGACTGATCACGATCTCTTCCAAAACGTCGTCGTCGATCAGAGGATCCCCCTGCTCAAAATCCTTCCAACCCATGTCCCCAGCGCCGTTCCACCGCCTCCAAAGCACATTCATACCTTCGACAACCTATCCCCAGGACAGCCACCCAAACCATGACGAACAGTATCACCACCGGCGCCAACAACCGTTCCGCGCTGTTCAAGGACTGGATCATCGCATATGCCGCAGGAGGCGTTTTCCAGCTCTTCCTGGGACTGTCGGTGTCGAGCATCGGCGGTTGAGGACCGGTAACCGCGCAATTGGCTCCTTTCGCGGAGATGAAGAAGCTGTGTGGTCTCCGCAGCAGACTGCTGGTGGCGGTGACAATGCTACCGCTGTTGCATGGCGGTGGTGTCGAGACCTTCGGAGCTTGTTCGGGGTCGTGCGTGGTCTATGATCGGGGGGATTTGGCCGAGATTCTTGTATCTGTTAGCCATTGGCTTTTATTTGTCGGCTGGTCATACGCAGACGAACCTTATCAAAGAGGTCGGGATGGGCGACGATCTTCCCCAGGGACGCATCAGAGGCAGAGACATGGTGGAAATGCGACACCGGAAGAGCAAGCACTGCATACACAGCACAAAGCAAGACAATCACACAATGCCGAAGCTGAGAAAACATCGTGTCTTGTGTATATGCTGCAGCGCCTCCAGGTCAAGCAAGAATCGTTCCAGAAGAGCAATCCACCCGCGGGAACCCATCCTTTTATGCGGGCGAGACGAACGACTTGAAAATGGGAAAAGCCCGCTCGGTTGACCGACTGTCAGCTCCATCCTTGCATGTCCATCCCATCTGGAAGCCCTTTGCTTTTCCCGCCGATTGCAGATCAGACGCAGACCGCCAATCGCGAGGGTGGCTGCAGGACAGTGGATGTGACAAGTCATCGGCATTATCGATAGTCCCTTACGGGGTGGATCATGGTCTGTGTGGGGAGAATCCTGGGTCCCCAGGAAAGGTCTTCCTGGAATGAAGTGCATGAAATTAGATAATTCTATCTCCACTGCCTGCAGGACTGGATTGGGCTTCGACTTGTTCGTGTTAGGGGAGTATATCACGAAGTGACCGGGGACGTCCAGGCATGAGGCACATAAGACATGTCTCGAGGTCTCGGAGGGATGCATTGCACAGGAAACGGCGTCGACTAAACCGCAACGGCCACAGTCAGAGCGTTGGTAAGCTGTTCTTTGGCTACGAAGACAACGTGAACATATATGATTTTAGATTCTCACACTTCCTGCCTTTTCATACACCAGATTGACAACGCCAGATTTGCAACGGACATATCATAAAAGATCAACCCAATGAACACGTCCCAAAGGCCAAAACCCCCAAAGACATGCACTGCCTTGTCAGGCATAAAGCGGAACTGTACAAGTCATAGCAAGCGACAAGACGCGAAACGAAGCCCGAGCATTAAATAAAAAGAGAAAAGGGAACCCAAGAGCCAAAACGAAAAGAGATGCAAAGGAGACCAGCTACGGCAAAACTTTTCAAACGTTTGCCTTCTTGGCCTCCTTCTGGCGAGAGCAACCAGCTCGTCGTAGACCTTGCTGAAGTCCTCGTCGTCAGAGTCGCCCTTCTTGCCCTTGCCGGTCGACTTGGGCGTCACCATCGTGACACTGGTGGGACGTTTCGTGGCGGCCGAGTTACCGAGCTCGGCGCGGGATGTGACGAAAACGTAGGGGATGCCGTGGTCCTCGCAGAGCACGGGAATGTGCGAGATAACATCCATGGGGGAGATATCGGCGGCAAGGACGACAACGCCGACGGGGGTGGTGGCCGGAGCGTTGGGAGCGGGGATGGGAGACTTGCGGAGGGCCTTGACGACTTCCTTGACACCACGCTTGAGGGACTTGTTGACGGCGGCTATAATCACAGTCAGTTACTGTTATATCAACATACGCAGAGCATCTATCGGTTCGCCGCAGGCATATGCACGATGCCGTCGTTCGACTTGAAGCGAAGTTCGAGATCAAGCACATCGACATAGCCCGGGCTAGACGGAACGAAACCGGTAGAAAGCAATGAAAAGACAGTATATCTTACCCTTCTTGACAGTCTTGAGAACCTTCTTCGCAGACTTGTCCTCAACCAGGGGACAGGCGAACGGAACGACAGCACCGACAGGGCGGCCGTCGATCTCCATCACCTCGGGCTTCTCATCAGCATCCACAGCGGCGGCCCTGGTCAATTCCCTCCAGGACCTGAGTGGTGAGCTCCTTCTCGACAGCATCAGCCAGAGCGGTCTTGTCCTTCTTCTCCTTCTTGTCCTTCTTGCTCTTGGTGACACCGTCCTTCTCGGCGCGCTTTTCCTTCTTCTCGCGCTTGTCCTTCTTTTCGGTCTTGTCCTTGGCCATTTTGGGCGATTGAGCTCGACTCAGGGGTTATCGAATAAGAGTGAGGACGAGGAAGGTATCGGAACACGCAGCCGTCCGGAGGGTGCGTGGGGAAGCGAGGGGATGGGGAAGAGAGAGAGAGGTTGTAGTTCTGCTCGAGTTTCTTCACCCAGAAAAAAAGGCCCGCAAAAATTCGAAATCGTTCAAAATTGCAGCGCTAGTCCGCTTCGGGGGCACCAGCTTCGCCGGGCGGTGAGAGTCTGCTGACTCAGCGACTCGTCCCGATCGGGAAGCTCTGCGAAAACAAGCTGTAACCTCTTCTCCCTCCGTGTCTCCCTGCGGTCGCTCTCCTCGTCGTCACATCGGGGGCTTTCCTATTCTTCTTTTCTCTTTTGGGAGGACACTTCGGGTGCACTCGTGTGTCTGCACCCATATCCGGTCTCGTCCGACCAATTGGAGGGGGGCACATCAGCAAAGTAGGCCGACCTTTGTTAACGGACTTCCATCACGACAACAACTCAAGTCTGACCTCGCCTAGATGAACTCAAGCAGGAACTCGCGTCCCTCCTGGGGCTCTCCGCAGCCTCCGTCATCTCCGCTGTCAATCCCTCCGGCCCCCAGCGTTCTGCGACAATCCATCCGGCCGGCGCAACCTCCAAAGCCGGGTAAGCTCCAGTGAACGTCAAAAGGCTCCGTTGGTCCAACTAACGACGGTTCACAGACACTGAGAAAGAGGAGCTCCGTGTTCAAGTTAGCACCTTGAGATATGAGCTGGAGAACTTCAAACAGGAGCAGCAATTGATGGTATTGCGCCATGAGAAGGAGCTTCGGGATCAACAATTGAAATCCGATGCGGACTTTAGAAAGGCCCAGGTACGGCTTGTGAGACATCCAAGACATAATCCAAATATCTGATTGCTTTGTCCTAGGCAGCCGAGTCCGTGAGCAATCGCGCCAACCTCAAGTGCGAAGCGCTTGCGAAAGAGCTCAATGAAACACAAGAATCGGCCTTGAATGAGAAAGTCGGCCTCGAACGGAAGATCCGGACCTTCCAGGATCAGAACCAAACCCTACAGGAGGAAGTCGACGACACTCAGGCGCGACTACTCGACCAAGAGAGACAGTATAAATACCAGATCAACGAGCTCGAAACGATCCGCACTTCCTTACAAAGGACGTTAGAGGAACTTCAAAATGATCTTGCGAACACGAGGAACGACATGACAGCCACCCAAGATAGACTGAGCGAGCGCGAAACCGAAGTCGCCGACCTGGAAACCGAGAACCTCCGCCTCAAAGCCGACGGAAGTGATGCAGAATCTATCTCAGTCCTTAAACGCGAACTTTCCGAGCAAGTCAACCATATCCGAACTCTAGAGACCACGAATCGGGAATACGGCGCGGAATTGCGGCATCTGCGTAAAGTACAGAAGAATGTGGAAGTCGTGGAGGAACAGAAAAAGTCTTTGGAAAATCAGTTACAATTGATGAAGTCTGTGGAGGCGGAACTTGGCACCGTTCAGATCCAGAAGCAGATTCTTGAAGATGAGCGGACTTCGTGGACCAGCCTTCTCCAGGAGAATGACCAACCAGCAGAGTTTGACTCTCCAGAAGGCGTTGTGAAGGCGCTTCTCCAAGAGCGCATAGAGAAGGCTACCCTGGTCGACAGGCTAGGCACCGTCGAAGCTCAATCTCTGGAGAAGGACCAAATCATCGAGAACCTCGAAACCGAACGAAACAATTTGCGACAAGAAATCGAAAAGCTCCGCAGCAGCGCTTCTACTACGGGTGCGGCTATGCCTGAAAGCCGCATCAAAGCAAGGTTGGAGCGTCAACGTGCCCTTGCTGTCAAGGAGTTGAATATCTTCGTGCGCAGCTCAAGGCGTTCGACACGGAGGAGATGACCATGAATGAGGGACAAAATCAATTTGATGAACAGAAAACCGAGCAGATCGCCAACCTCGAGAAGATGATCGATGAGTACAGAGCCGAATTAGCAAAAGCACATGAGGAGCTATCGAATCGCGAACCCGTCCAGCAAGAGGAGACAGAGCCGCGTGGCATCAAGCGCCCGCTCTCATCCGCGGAGGACTGACGCTGAAAACGAGCGACTATCCGTGTTGACCCGGAAGAACCGAAGTCTGCAGGAATCGCAGAGCAAAACAGAACAAGCCATGGCCCTCCTGCGTAAGGAGCTTGAGGCCACCAAATCGCAAGTCAAGTCTCTCAAGGCCAAATCCCGCACGCGCATCCTCGAGTTCCGCGACAATCCCACTGCACAGGCAGAAAATCTAAAGCTCTCAACTATCACCACTCTCAAAGCGGAAAATAAGGATCTCCTTGCTCAACTGCAAGACAACCACCACGGTGTCAAGGTGGTACCCGTCAGCACGTTGGAGAGCATGAAGCTAGAAATCCAAGACATGGAGCGCGTTGTGGCCGATAAAGAAAAGCGCATGCGCCGTCTGAAGGAGATCTGGACGGCGAAGTCGTCCGAGTTTCCGCGAGGCTGTTGCGTCTCTGCTCGGCTACAAACTGGACTTCCTTCCCAACGGACGTGTTCGAGTCACCTCGATGTTCCACCTCTCGCCTGCCTACAGACACGGCGACCGGGATGCACCCTCCGATCAGGGTCCTGGCAGCATGGGCAATGGAGAGGAGAGCTCCATCATCTTCGATGGTGAAAACGGCACCATGAAGATATCTGGCGGGCCGAACAGCCTGTTCGCTATGGAAATCAAACCCTTGATCAAATTCTGGGTCGAGGAACGCAAGGATATACCCTGCTTTTTGGCGGCCATGACATTAGACTTCTACTACGATAAAACGACACGAGCGGCTCGGATGTGAGGGAATGATCCTTTGTACGGTAGTTATGGTTTTGAGTGGTTATCTGGGCTTCTCGGATGTGCATATAGTTGTCCTTTCTCTTTTCTTGGTTTGAATATTCGATTCCCCGGCACCGCTTTTGTTGTGCCATGTTGTTTCCTACGATTCATTGGAATGGCTCTCTTCTACTTGTACGAGACCCATGTGATATGCCCGATAAATTGAAAGGCTTTCACCAGGCATTGCCCATGTCTCCCACACTACTGTAACAGATTCCGAAACTTCGGAGGGAGAAAGTAGATGTCGAATATGCACTTATCATTCCCTTCACAGGACTCTAGTAGACAACTTATTTACAGATCCATTAGCGTACCTTTTATCCTGGAAAGTATAGTCAACGCAAAGATGAAAGTCGACATGAGCACAAGATGAAGAAGGCGCGCAAAGTATTATGGGGTCAAAAATGAGACAAGAGAAAAGCCAACAAGACGGGCTTGCACACATAGATAAGTACGCACAAAGGGGGTCCAAGGAAAAAGAAAATGAAAGAAAAAGAGGGGGAAATGAAGAAGCTTGACATGGAAGAAGGACAGCAGACTACTCATTATCAACCAAAACCAGTCAGGGTACAGACAAGAATCGCAAGGGGGAATCATGTGCTGAGAGTGACGGGAAAGAAAGAAGTGAGCTTTTGAGATGCGCTGCGCGGAACATGCATGGCAGCGCGGAAATACATAGAGCGTCATCCGTATATCCCGGACTAGATAAATGGGATACTTCATCAGCCTCAAGACGAGACGTACTTTCCTCCGACTAGCTTGCGCACGGTAGGGACCTCATTCCATGACAGGGATGGTTGCGAGTCTTCATCCGCGAAAGGATCGTATCCTTTAGAGTCTGAGAGAAGCAGCGCTGATGCCCAGTCGAGAGCCTGCGTCTGAGGCGCGTATCTCAAATTTGGCTTCGACCTTGCCCTTTCGCGGCCAGCTGTTGGAGGTAGAAAACCGGACGAGGAACTTTCCGTCAGATCCAGCCTTGACTTCAAGTTCGGACAGCTTCCAGACGACGGCCGACTGTTTACGACGGAAGGAAGCTCCGGTGTTCGGGTACATCACTGCGTTGGTGGCGTGGGCCACCTCCCGTCCTTCTTCAGGGGATGTATCCAGGTTGACAGTCAGAACCAGGTTCCGAAGGGTGACTTGATCCTTGGTGACAAAGGACGGGTTGAGGGAGTAAAAAACGATCACGCTCGCTTGATGTTCCTCGAGGTTCCAAGCGGGCTTAAAGATGACGGGGCAGTAAGCGGACGAATCGGTCGGGTCAATGTGCAGTTGATATTTGAACGCGACAGTCGGAGAGGGACGGGCAATGCTAGAGAGCTGGACGCTGTATTGGCCTCTCTTGTCGTCGTCCTTTTCTTCGCCGATGAAGTGAGGGTTCGCGGCCACCTTTTCGAGAACCTGGAAGTTGTCCAACTGCACTCGCGTATTTTCCAGCGGGGCTCCCGGAACCCCATTGTATGCCAGCGCAAGCTCTCCAACAACGAAGGATCTCGTCACTTCGCCCTCTGTGAACCATGCATTCACCGTCTCGATAATTGATGCGTTCAGACCGGGCTCGTGCAGGTCAGGGTGCGTCACTGGGCCTGCGATGCTATGAAGGGTGTGAGATGAGCGCACGGAAGTCGTGTCGGAAAGCGTGTGCTCATCTGTAGCGGTGCTGGGGGAGGTGACGTGTTTTGGCACGGCTGGTGAAGTCGGCATAGAGGTATCCGAGGCCGAAGGCATGATGGGAGGAGCATCGCCAGCGGGTGGGTTCGGAATGAAGACGGTGTTGCGAACATCCCGACGCCCACGCAATGTTCCAACATTCCGCCGAATACCACTGTGCTGGGCTTGCTGCGCTGGACGTCAACAAATGGCAAGTTCAAAGATTCAAGAAGATACCTACTATTCTCAACTGATTAGCCATGTCATCCATGGCCTGCTTAGCTTGATCCTCGTCTTCAAAGATAGGCTGGTCTCGAATTGTGAGGTTGATTCCGGATTCCTCCATGCTATTGTAAGGAGTCAGCCACTATTCAACACACAACGTAGATAGGATTGCATATTACCCAGCCGCCTCTCTTTGAGCTCGCGTGATGTCATCAATTGTCTGGGGCTTCTCCGAGTATCCTTCAGAGTCCACGGGTACCTATTCCATTCGTCAGCCCAAAACATCTTGCGATCTCCCTCGAATAACATACCTCGTTGATGGTAGTGTTCGCGATGCCTGCCCCAGCTGGGACGTCCTGGTGCGCAGTTGTGCCATTGGTAGCCGCCGGAGGTGTCTGTGTGAACCCAATCGGAGAGGTTGCACCAGTACCATCCCGTTCATGGGACTCACTGGGTTGTCGGACAGAGTCGCTGCGGCTCTCCTGCGTCGTCAGAGCAGTACCTGGACGGTCAGTCCCCGATGAGGATTCAGGAATGGTGGCGTCCCGAGAATGAGAATCACCCCTCTTGAACGAGGCGAACGGGCTGCGATGTTTCTTTTCACCAAAACCAGTAGGGTTCACCACACTCTTTCTTCGGTTCATAACCGTGCCCAGCCGCTTAAGTCCGCCCAACGGAGTGTGTCGAGGTTCCGGAGCTAGGAAGTCAGCAGAGTTTATAAAAGAATAGCCACACAGAAAGGCATTGGTAACGCAGGTGACTTACCTGGGGGCGCAGGGGCAGGAGACCTGGCAGGAATGGATGTCTCCGAGCGCTGGCTAGCGGCATCATCATGAATGCGGGGGGGCGGGGCCAGAGGGGTAGCTGGGGGAGGAGAGCTCAGTTGCGTCTGGGTCCTCGGAACGACTGGTCTACCCCCATTGACCTTAGCAGCAAAGGTCTTAATTTCGTCCGCAGTCTCCACGTTAAGAAGCACGTTCAAACAGCTCTCGGCCGCCTGGCGACAGCGCTCAACCTGGTCGGTTTCGTGCGTCTCCAGCTGGGTAAGAGCGTCACGGAGATGGTTAAGCCGAGTCTCATCGGCAGCCTGGAGCTGTTCGAAGACAAAGGGGGCGCGGGAGTCCCATTGCTGCTTGATTTCCTCCGTCGCTGCAACCGCACTGGCAAGCTTATCCGCCCTTTCGGGCCCTTTTCCCGAGCCTTGTCCACCTTTTTCTGAGATGCTTCCAGGTTCTTTGCTAATCCAGAGAGGTCACTCTGAACGCCGGGCATTGACGCTAGATCGCGATTCTTGTTGTGAAATTCCCTCAGCGGACGTTCAACATCCTCGTCGATCTTTATGGCGAAGGTCTCGTGGGAGGCTGCGACGATCTCGGCGGCGTTGATGATGCGCTGCCATGGTATCTGAAAGATGCTGTTGACGCCAATTGGTGTTCTGCGTTAGCCTTGTAATGCAGGGAGCAATGCAATATAGGAATATGTGCTCAATCTCACCCTAGTGCCGCTCCGTTGTCCAGCTGCGGACGTGTCGCAAGCTTCCGCAACCCTTGAGCATAGGCTTCTTCGACTCGACGCCGTTCCTGTCGCATGGATGAGACTAATTAGCGATCGGGGCTCGTTGGAGCTTTCGAGGGATGGAAGGCGGGGAGGGATACCTGGAGCCAATCCGCAATATCCGCATTGACCTTGTTAATCAGACGAATGCGATCGTTCAGGACGTTGGTCGCTTGGCTGGGCTGCAAAGAGGCCTGGAAAGAGTAAAGTCGAAACGTCGTTAGCTCAAGCAAGATCTCGCAACATTGTAAGAGAGACAATCGGTCATTTAAACCGAGTTGGGTTGGGTGGGTGGAGGACGAATCATACCAGCAATGCTGGATACTCCTGCCGGGAGAGATCCATCTCGAATACAACATAGATCCCGTTCACAGACAGGAGGGAAGGCGCATACTAGGGAGGCGAGGGAGGCGGCGGAGAGCGGCGGAAGAGTGGCGTGTCTCCGAAACAATGGTTGGAGGAGGGGGGGAGGTGCAGCAATGTCGAACGAGAAGGCGGGTGGAGGAGGACGATGGGGAGGATGGGAGATGACGATGACGGGGGAAGAGCACGTCCGGTCCACGGGTCGTTGCAACGCAACGCCGGAACACTGCCCGGCCGAGTCGGGCTTAGCGCGCCCCGTCACATGTCCCTCGTGCCTGACTAAGACACGCTAGCCCCATTCGGATTGTTCTATACCGACATGTTTCCTGCCTGAGGCATAAAGCTTCCTTTGGAGGCCTAGCGCGGCGCATGTTTTAGTCTTCGCTATCACATCCAGCGACTGCATCAACACCGAAAGCATCTTCAACCTACTCTATCTTAACGTGCTAGAGACTTGCAGTCCTCCTTCTCTGTCACTACATCCATGCGTTATAATCACCAGAAGTGGGCAGATTGGTGTTCACGTGATTGTTGACTCTCCACGTCCAAGAACGCAGGAAGTGTTCACTCTGCTCTACCCAGGGCCAGAAAATACAATTCCAACTACACCATGGCTTCGGAAGATTGGAGAAAGTCGCTGGGCTTCTCCGACAGGCTCACTGCCATTCAATCACTGTACCACTCTCCCGATCCACATCGCTCTGGACTATCACTAATCTTGTCTCTCAGGACAACCGCACTTCAGTCGGGCTCCTCTTCCGCCGCCTTTACTGAAGCTCAGCTCCAAGCCCAGAAAGTAGAGAATGAAGCCTATACGCAAGCCATCTCTCGAGTGTGTTAACCTGTATAGTATCTGAATTAACTCACACTGATCAATGGATGTAGGAAGAATATACGCAATTCTTCCAGCGTGCCATCGATGAGGCGGAAGCGAACCGCTTCATAAACAACACCGTCGAACGCTTCGAACAGCAGCCTGATGACCTCGAACAGGCCACTTGGGATGCAGGAGAAGACATTGGTCCATACAACTCGTGCGTACATCACTTCGGAGGCTACACTCCACGATCTACAAGTCCAAACGCGAGGACGGAAGCCTGGTCGCCATCAATGACCATACCTCACCTTTTAACCCCTCCGCACGACGCACAGGTAGAAGTCCGACTTCTACGGGAGGCAGCAAGCCCTCATGTTATACCTTGTTGGATTCATCAAACATCGGCGAGGAAGACTCATCCTCGTCTTCCCTTTCCTCGATATGATTTTGAACATCTCCTCCGTCGTGACATGGTAACCGCGACGCAGATCAAATCTCATCTGCGCGACATGTTCAGCGCATTGAAACATCTGCATCAGTTGGGAATCATCCACCGGGATATCAAGCCTTCGAACATCCTGATGAATTCCCCCGACGGACCGGCTTATCTCGCCGACTTCGGTATCTCCTGGAAGGCAGGAGTGAATGAAATCGAGCCGACCGATGACAAGATCACCGATGTGGGCACAACGTGTTACCGACCTCCAGAAATCTTGTTCGGTTACCGAGGATACGGCCCTGCCCTTGATCTATGGGCAGCGGGTTGCGTGGTCGCCGAAAGTGTGGCGGTAGGACACAAGCAACTTTTTGACTCCGGGCCCTTGGGAAGCGACCTGTCCCTGATTCGGTCCATCTTCGTGACCCTGGGGACCCCCGACGCGGAGACATGGCCTGTATGTGACGGAGCTTTCCGTCCTTACCTGATTTTCTTTGTCGATTAACGTTGGTGGTACAGGAAACGAAGAAGCTTCCAGATTGGAGCAAGGTTCAATTTCATAAAGAACCAGCCCAGCCCTGGGAGAAAATTCTCAAGGGCGCATCATCCAGGGGACGTGATCTGGTCAGCCAGCTGGTGCAGTATGAAAGCAGCCAGCGCCTGTCAGCCGAGGAGGTAAGTCGTCCTGTCCCCACTCGGTGTCACAGTTAAAGCTGCTGTCACGGCCGGACTTCTTTGTTAACGCCCTACTAGGCTCTCAAGCACCCGTATTTCTGCGCGTAAGGTTGCATTACTCGATCATCGTCAGGGGGTCAACAATATCCAGGCAGCCATCGGCACTCGGAGGACTGGAAATCACGACTGGAGAAGGGTTAATATACGCGGGTATAAATCGGGCATAGTTGGGGGTGGTTTGCAGGGCCGCCCCATCAGGCTCAGGGGCCCACCAGCGGCCACCCCGGTGTTTCAGCCTTTCGACGGTTGGAAATTCTAGCAACCGACTGGGGCCAAGCCACACTTTCCCTGCCGGCATGGACCGACACTCCCCAATCACCCTGGGGCGCAGTCTCGTTTAGGTCCGTTTCATTCTCATCCAGGCCGGGGGTTCTGATTCGAGGGCAGTGGGTAATGGTCTGATGGCTCGTACCTCGCGTACCGTATTTTCTCCAACAATGCAGAGTCGCATGTGAAGCAAGTACAATACTCCGGAGTAAGCCCCAACAGAAAGAGGGAAGCACATGATAAGTATCCTCTTGAGCATCTAGACCATCTAGGACAGTATTGACGTTCACTGAACATGCAAAGGAAGGGAACGGCATGTATGTGGCTCATCCCTTGAGACAGATCGCGAATTCTTCATGTAACTTATCCTGTCCCAGAGTCAATCTGGATTGTGATTCGTCAACCATGTGCTCATCAGGAACCTAGGCTGAGTCCAGGAACCGATGCGATGCGAAGCGAGGCTGGGAGATCATGTGCGTGGGCATAACTCGGGCCATGGCCATGTCCGTCATCGTCCTCACAGGGCACGGTACCTGTAATTAATCCTTCGGTGGAGGACGCTACCTTGATTGAGCGGGACTGGCGGATCTGACAGTTGCACGGAAAGAAAGTCGACCGGCGGTGAGCTATGAGGCAGTAAGATGACTTGATTGCAGGGGTTGAATGTGCAATTCAGAGGTCTTTGACGCTAGACTTTGGTGTAGATATAGGCAATCGACTCAGGTGGTCTGCCTGCCAGTACTACGAGAATAGAACTTGAATTCGATCCCCTGTAATGTACCTGATTGTGACAAAGGCTGATTGTCTCATGCGATTCAGAATGATGGTGTTGTCGCAATCCCCCCATGAGATATATATACGTCGCCATGCTACTTGTGTGCAAATAGATATGCCTTCCACTTCTGTCCCTCGAGGTATTTCTCAGAATTGAAATGCGGTTCATGAGATTGAATCCGGATCCATGCTGTGTCTTTATATTATTATGTAGAACTCTTGAGTACTATCCCATGCACCTGTGTGTAGGTAGCCAGCTATCTATCATCATCCACACGATATCTCCAGCTGTATACTTAAACAACCAGCCTTATGACCACACCCCGCGCCGGTCGGGTTGGCAACATGCCGTCAAGCGGTTGATTGTTGAACGCACTCCGCAGGCATCACTGTTTGGGTCATTCTCAGCTGCTCTTGGCCCAGTTGATCATTGGATCTTGTGCGCATAGATCCAAGAGTGGGCCGAATCGTAAGGAGTCTGGTGGTCCTGAACGAGAGGACGTCGCGTGGCAATAGCATCGAGCTGCAACATCCATTTCAGGACACTCGCTGGGAGTCTAAAAATGGACGCTTTGCACAAAATAGATGAAGTCCGATACGAGTGTGACTGGTAATGTCGCGCTGGTGGTGGGCGGAAGCCCCGGCAGACGGGCGGTCGTACGATACGGTTTCGATACCAGGAACGGTATTGGGAGGCAGCCAATGAGCAACCTCCCCGCCGCAGGAACAGCGGGGGGCCGGGCCCTCTGATTGGCGGGGAGCCCCGCCAGGATGCATCGATCTCATTTCGTTTAGCTTCCCTCGTGGGCAGGGTCTTGTTTGTACATCCATTCCCTCTCTCGCTCGCTCTCACTCCTCCTCTCCCACACTCCCGACGCTCTCTCTCCCTCCCCAGAGGATCCCCAGTCGGTCCCTGGTCCTATTCTCCCCTGTCCTTCTTTTCCTTCTTCCCATCTACGCAGCCTGGAAGCTCGTCGTCCTTCTTTTCACTGTTTACATTCGGGTGGTGGTCCAGCCCCTCTCCCGACTGTCAGATTCCATTCTTTTTGCCTCCCACATTCCTTGACGCGCTTGCGCTACTTTGCTCCAGAACGCGGCTGGTCATTTTAGATCCCGCAAAGAATCCGACGATCTGAGTTCTCGACCCCTCGACCTGGGCAATCGTCGCCGAAATCCGTTCTTTCTAGGGCAAGCCCCCTCCGACCTTCGACCATAACAACAACCCGTTTCACTCTTTCCAACCAGAGTCACCCTTCGATCTGACACCGTCCTGATCGCACGGCCTCTTGTCGTCTTCGACTCCTTCCTCCCTAATCCCGCGGGAGGACTGACGCCGCGCAATATGGTGCACGCCCACGCACACCGCGACCATGGCGCGGACCTGGAAGAGAGACAAATCACTGTCGTCTACGTGACGGCCGACGCCGACTTCGATGGCCCTGTTGGAGGCTACGTGACCGGCACAAAGCCCAATAATGCACCCACCGCTGGGGTTGGCGGTGCCGTCAGACAAACTCGCACCTCTTCCGAAGAGGACGAACCCAAGACCACGGCCGAGTCCAAACCGAAACCGACCGCAAAGGCCGATGATGAGACTACCACCGCCAAGGAGGTGAAGACCAAGGCGACGAAGCCTACGGAGACCGAAATCACCACGACCAAGGCCGCCCCGACTCACACCGCTGCCAACAAGGACAAGACGCAGACGGGCTTGACGACCTTCTCCACCGCGACATCTTCCAAAACGTCCACGACGGGCAACACGGCTTTGGAGAATGCCGGCGTCACGAGTAGTGCCTCATCCCCGACAGCATCGTCTGTCGCGGGGGATGGTCTCACTGGAGGTGCAAAGGCGGGAATCGCCATTGGCGTCATTTTGGGCGTTGGCCTGATTGCTGGCCTGATCTTCTTCTTCGTCTGAAGAAGAAGAAGCAGCAGAAGGGTGACAACCTTGATGATGTGGATCAGTTCAATGAGAAAGCCTACACTCCTGCTGCCAGTGCCCCGCCACCTCCCCCGAAGCCTCAACCGATGCTTCAGTCGACTCCGCCCCAGCTCAACGTTCGCCCCGTGACCCAATTCGCCCCGGATCTGTCATCCAGCCCTAGCATGTCTGCTGCTCTTTCGGCTGCAGGTGCGGGTGCGGGTGCAGCTGCTGGCGCTGCGGCTTCCCGGAACTTGACTGGAAACCAGCCATCCCCGCCTCATACTCCGCCAACGGGTTCGAACGGCTCCAATCCTTTCAGTGATCCGGTGAACCCCTTCGGAAACCAGGCTGAAGCGCCGTCCCCTGTCAACGCCAATGCCGCCCCCGGTCCCCAGTCTGCTCCTGCTCCCAATGCTGCGCCCGCCGCTGCTGCCCTCGGTGCTGTTGCTGCTGGTGCTGCCGTAGCCGGTGCCGCTGCAGCCTCCAGCAACAAGGATGCCGACAAGGATGGACACGCTCGCTCTGGAAGCGCCACCTCCCAAGATCTCTCGCAACCCGGACCGACCGTCCCGAGCCCTGTCAGTGCTGTCAGTGCGGAAGATGCCTCTGCCACTCCCGCGGCTGGTGCTGCTGTGGCTGCTGTCCCTGCCTGCCTTTGGACCTGGAGGCCCAGGTCCCGCTCCCGCGCCGACTAATGTCCACCGCGTCCAAATGGATTTCAAACCTTCGATGGAAGATGAACTGGAACTTCATGCCGGTCAGCTTGTGAGACTCCTCCATGAATATGACGATGGATGGGCTCTTTGCGCCCGGATGGACCGCTCGCAGCAGGGTGTTGCGCCTCGTTCTTGTCTCTCTGCTCGTCCTGTCAAGCCTCGTCCTCGTCCCCCTCCTGGGGCTGGTCCTGGCCCTGGTCCTTACCCGCCCCGGATGGGACCTAACGGCCCCATGCCTCCCCCTGGAGCGATGCCCCCGCCGGCCGTTTCTATCCCCAAGATGGTCGCCCAATGTCTCCCGGTGGTATGCCCCCGGGCCGTCCGATGTCCCCGGCTCGCCCCATGTCGCCTGCTCGTCCGATGTCTCCAGCTCATCCGGGCTATGCGGGACCGCCGCCTCAGCATCCCCAGCAGCAGCGTCCGATGTCTCCCGCTCAGTTCCCTGCGGTGCCTCGGTCCTACTCGCCTGGCCCCGGCCCTCGCCCCATGCCCCCTCGCTCCATGAGCCCGGGTCCGTACGGACCTCCCGGTCTGCAGCGACCCGAGATGCCCGTCAACCAGCGGAAGCGAAGCAACAGTGCTGGAGGCGCCGTGGGACCAGTTCCCCGAACCGCCGGATCACCGGGCCCTAGTCCCCTGTCTCCTCCCACGATGCCTCCTCCCTCAGGAGCTCTTCCAGCTATCCCGGCTCCGGCAGCGGCCCCGGCCGAGACTCCCGCTCCCGTCAATCCCAACGTCCAAACTCAGTAAGCCATGACCGTTCATGTTCAATAGGGTACAATTGATCCCACATGGGAAGCAATTGATTGTCATCGCCGCTGGACGGAACGAGCTTGCTATGATATTGTGCGTCTGTGACGAACCCGATCTATTTTCTCAAGATTTCTTTTTCTCTGTTTGTCTTTGTCTTATCCATTTTCTCATCGATTTTCTCTTATTTTCGAGAATTGTCTTCTCCGTCCCATTTATCAGCAGTAAAACTGAAAAGAAAGAAGAAAGAAGAAAACTACCGGCCGTTGCCGTCTGGGTTTTACCTGCTGAGTGTACCTATACCATGTCTGATATGACGGATATACCCACTTTTCCTTCTCCTGTTAAGCCTGGTGATTGACATGGTTCACACGACGTGTGTTGTCAATTAGTCTCGCTTTTTATCTACAATATACTTATTATACCACTTACATTTTTTGTTTGCATCCTTTCGGTTTCGTTCCTGGTTCATGCTGTGGATGGGGATAACCGGTCAGTCATTCACAATACGGTTGCACTGGCCGACCAGGTAGCAATAATATTACCTAGACATGTCTGTCCCTTGCTAGCTAGGTCGTGTTGGAGGACTCTTTTCTATGTATGTCACCTGGCGTAGTGGGTGACTAATATGTGATCACAATGCGCAGTATATATACACTATTTGATTACGTCGAACCAGAAGAATACATGCCTCACACCTTTGCAACATACCACGTGGATCGAATGCGCTGTGTATGTCCATGTATGCCAAGACACTGATGCATGTAATCTTCTATTCTACTACTAGTGACTCAAACTATTGACAATGAGCATCACAGCTGAGAACCTTGAACTTTACCAATGTAAGAAAGTACACACAGTAGGCATGTTGCATCGCATGCCGAAGACGAGACCAAAGAATACATATACATCGGAGAAAGGCATCCCACACAAATCCTAGCCAGAGTAATTTTGCCGTAGCAAAGGGGTTGAGCCTTCCAATAACATGTAGAGGCATGTCACACAGAAGGCTGGGGAAAGCATGCAGGGATGGGATCTTTCTTGCTGCACGGCATGCCCCACAATTCTTCGTGATGAGACATCACTCACTATATGTGATGACCTGCATGTCTATTTTGTTGATCACATTTCTGGGGAAGATCACAGACTACCTACCTACATTAGGTGTGTGGGTTCTTAGGTATAAGTACTTGTATTGATCCTCTTAACACTCTCGATTTACCTTGACTTATTCATTGTCTACTGGGCTGTACCCCATGTTCTCTCAACCGTGAGTAGGGCATATACTGTATTCAATATGGTCAATCTTACTAGAATGTTCCTTGTTTCCCTGCTTGCGCTGCCCATGGCCGCAGCACACGGACAAGACGCGGTGGTAAGTGACCGACCTCTACCCTTCACAACCAGAACCGCATTCTAATCGATATGGATATACTATCTAGGCGCGAATCTTCGAAGAGACGGATTACAAAGGGGCCAGTGTCGAGGTCCCTACCAATGGGCGTTGTTATGATCTAAGCGAGTTCGAGCCAGACATGTGAGCTTGAAGCAACTATACCCATCGCTGGAATATATACTGACTTGACAAAGGGCCCACAAAGTTTCCTCGATTGAGGTCCCGGGCGGTATTACCTGCATCGTTTCTGCGTGAGTTATGTTCCAATACAGGGAGTGGCCGAAGAAGGATTGGAGAGCTGATGACATCAAGGTTTGATTGTCGAATGTTTGGACAAAAGCGTTGGAGGAAGGAGATTAAGGCTCCCGGACTTGATAGTCTTGATACTATTGATTTCGATGATAAGGCGCTTTCTATTCTTTGTCATAAGTGATATTATCGTTTGTGGTGGTTACCATTCCACCGGTATGGCATTGTCATAAATGTTTCGGTTGATTCGAGATAGTGGGCCATGACGGCGCGTGTGGAAATGAGGTATTATCATTGAGAGTTCGATAGCTTGCTCCTTGATCTGTATCAATGTTGATGATCTACTCTTGATATCTTTATTTATAGCATGTCTATATATATTATCTAAAGATGGGGGACTCCTCCACTCGCCAGGAGAAGGTTGACGATACTAATAATCCCCTCACCCAAGATAAGTCCTGAAGCCAAAACCACGACAGTGGATGAAACAGCATCGGAGTCGCTGATGCTTGTTGGACTGGGTCTCGTGCTTTCAGAGCCCCCCGTTGCGATAGAGGTAGCTGGCATAGCCTCGCCCAAACCTTCGTTCGTACCTCGTGTCGTAGTATCAGGCTTCGCGTGCTTCCGAGCCCACCACCAGGCGATTACTCCCCCGATGGCGCGAGCGAGGGTGAATGACGGCTCATTGAAGATCCCCACCGCGACGGCAATGCCGCCTGGGATCCAAGATTTCCACCATGCAGTGGTTTCACGCCGACCACAGTTGGCGATGGGGGAGGACGCAAAGATACGGAGGATCGTGATACCTACAAAGAATGCTCCGGCGATCAAAGAGGCCTGCCATGCCATCGGTGGGAGGCCTTGACCCGTGACCAGACGGGCTGTAAAAATCCAAACGTATGCTGTCGGAGTCTGGAACATCGGCCCCGGCACTTCATACACATTCACGTACATCTTGTACACCGCGGTGGAGAGCACGGCACCAACTAAGCTGCCAATCATTTGGCCGTAGAACTGGGCCTTGGGGCTTGCGCCAAGGAGGTGGCCCGTCTTCAAATCCTGCATCATGTCTCCGGCCTGTAAGGCACCGGACTCGGAGACTGCTCCGGCGAGCAAGTTGGTGACGAGGGCAGTGCGTCGAGAGAAATGGGAGGCGGGAGTTGCGAGTGAGAAGAGGAGCTGCGTCAACTTGCTGATTCCCGAGACAGGGTTGAGGTCTGTCTCTCCAAGAGCGCGAACACCCATGACAGATAATAGAACGGCTAGCAGGGTAGCTAGGCAAGAGAGGAATGGGGATATCACATGGCCAAAAACGATTTGCATGCAGATAACGTTCAACAAGAGTGTAAGAGGAAGCAGTATGACCACTGTTCTTGTGGAGATAAGCTGGGAAGGGGTGCGTCTTCATCTTCGCCCTCATCCTGCACGCTGGGCTCATTGGCTCCCGCGCCGGGTGTGGTAAGGCGACCGGATGACTCCTCAGAAATAGGGCTCAGGGAGGTATAGCCAGAGTATGACCGGCGATTGGTCAGGTCCTGGCGTTTAGATGTGATCCAACTCCCGACACGGCTGGAGTGTGCTGCAGAATACAGCTTAGGTGCCTGCCGAATTACTGGCTTGAGCACCAACCAAGAAAGACTGACAAGGGAGTCGGCAAGCATGATAGCTAGCGACACCCACTACAATCCAGGCTTTACTACCGTCTTCCCAGCTGTCCACGGGACCTGGGGCCCATCCTCGAGCTTTTGCTAATGGGGATAGCACGCCCCAGCCTAGTATAGCACCAAAAAGCATGTGCATGCAAGTATCCGGGCCCATGATGATTCCTTGCCCGATATATGCCGGTGATGGGTTGAGTGTCCACAACCAATTATGGGCAAGAGTGGCACCGAATAGCGGAATTCCACGGACTTGAGGCACAAAGTAGGAGAATAACGTCTGCAATCATGAGCGCGTGTGAATCAGAGAAAGGGTCGTTTAACTCACGTAAACACCGGAGACAGCGAATGCGCCAACCAAGAGGCGCATCTTCGATCTCCAGTCCTTCTTATCGTCGCTTGAAGCACCAGAGTCATCCTTTTGTAGCAAAGTGCCACTCTCTTCATTCTCAGAAGATGGTATTCCGGCCTCCTCTTCTTCGTCACGTCGAAGTCCTCCAGAGCCACCAGACCCTGCTTTGGTCTTTTCGACACCTCCTCCCCCATGCAAGACTCTCAGCATCAAAGCAGATGCTGTCCCACTGGGAAACTTCAGTTTTTCCCGAACAATCACCTCCTTTCTGAGGGGCACGGCAAACACGACGCCGAACAAACACACCCCCAGACTCCAGATGACAAGCTTCCAGAAATTCAACTTGAGGGGACCGCCTTCTCCTTCGCCTCCATCGCCGGACGGCCCATCATCACCATCCCTGATGAGGAACTCTAAAGCAGGTATAACACCGACAAATCCACACCCCAGCGGCATTGTTCCCACTGCACCCGCTACCGTTTGTATAAGGACGTTTTCGATCGGGGTGAAAGGATATGACAGGTATTTCGAGAACACTTTGAACACAGAGAAACCGATCAGAGCCGACGGCATCGCCATGGTACTGATCCATCCGGTTTGTAATCCGAAATAGGTGTTGGAGAAGGTAATTAGAGCCCCGATAATCAGGCCGACGAGCAGAGATCGGGGGTGAAGCTCTGCGGAGAGGTCTCCTTGGATTTCTTCGGGGGAGAATCCGAAAGGAGACCTGTATCAAGGTTCTCATCGCGCTGTGCATGTTGCGTGTCGTATTCGCCGGAATATCTGGACTGGGGTTCGCCTTGCGATGCCCTACTCAAGGGACTGCCGCCACTGGCGGGCTTGGCCGACATGGTGATGGATTGATAGTTCATGGGATCACCAACACAGCATTGCTTGGACCGTCGTGCCGAAGACGATTATGCACAGTTTCGGTTCCGAAAGATTTGACAAGCCATGCCCGAGCGGCGATGAAATGAAGGGATGCAGAAGCAGAGAGGGGGAAAAGATGGAAGTTGGGGTGTGCGGAGAAAGCGGGCGATCGGGTTGCTGATTACTCAGCCCCGATAAGACGTGACGCCATTCTTTGCCGAATCGGGTATTCCTATGCTGTTCCTTCTCTTCCATCTTATAATGACTCACTCCAAACCATACTCCCTGAGGAGCTACAATATCCTCGAGGGAGCTGATATCTCTTATCGATATACCCCAACGGCAATATGTCTGGTGGTCTTCGACTCCCCAGTGCTGGAATATCATACGCTTGAAATCATCTAGAACAAACTATATAATTCTATATCGTATTCATGAACTGACGACATTGACCGGCTGCCCTCGAGCCCAACCTTCAACCGACTGCTTCAGCAGCTGAGAGTATGTACTCATCGTTCTATGCGACAGCCACGCAAGATGCGGCGTCACAACCAGATTGACATCGTCCGTCCCTTCGGCGAGTAACGGACAAGTCTCGGGACTTGAAGGTTCTTTCGCGAAAACATCGGTGGAAGCGCCTGAGATGCTTCCTGCGCGTAGAGCCTGGACCAGAGCTTCTTCATCGATAATGCCCCCACGCGACACGTTCACTATCACAGCATGAGGGGACATCACCTCCAGCTCAGCTGCCGAGATCATGTTGCGCGTAGAGTCATTCAATGGGACTGCGATGAACAGAACCGTGCTCTGTCGAATCACCGTATCAAATGGGACTCTCTCTGTATCAGTGGGTGCATTCGGTTGAGAAGAGGCATTGCCGTTCTTGCGGCCTGAAACTAGCACTTTCATCCCTAGACCCCGTGCCATGCCGGCGATCATTTTTCCTATCGGCCCAGTTAGACTCTACAATACCCCTCTCATAGCGGGCAACACCTACCAACGCTGCCGTTTCCAATGATACCCGCAGTCTCCTCTTGACAGGTCAACGGGGGAGTCCCGTCCTTCTCCAGCATCTGGAACATTAGGGTCTTCTGCCGGAGCCACTCTCCAGCCCGCGTCAACGCATTCAATTTGGCCATTCGCCGGCGAGTCATAAAATATAGCCCCATCGCATGCTCCGAGACCGTCGACGTATTTGCCGAAGGACAATTGCTGACCACGATGCCCCGTTTCTTACATGCATCCAGATCGATGCAGTCGGTTCCCGCCGCAACCACAGCGATCATTTTCAAATGCGGCGATACCTCGGGAGACAGGGTTGTCGCATCGATGCGCAGCGCCGATAAGACAATCACTGTGGCGTTGCGAACGCGCTCGTTGACATCGGCCAGTGAGGTCTGCGGGTATATCGTCTTGGTGTAGGTTTGCGGGGGCGGAACTCCAGGTCCAATGCCTGGACGAAGTCTCCCTGCAGGAATACCACATGGTGGTGGTTGGGCGAGGGCAGGGGGTCCATGATGTTGATAATGATAAGTCATGCAAGGTCTTTGGGGAAATGAGTCGAGGGAAGCAGGCATGAGCCGCTGATTCGAGCTTATAAAGGGTTCGGACCCCGCGCGCCTTGTCAATGACACCCCGGTGGTCGCTGTTACTATCGGCTTCGAGCTGGCCCCCGTAGCACTCTTATACTTGGCGCTTGCCCACGAAGCAAGTTTTGACTTTCCATAAAATAAAAGTAGAAGCTGAATTTTCTTACCACTCAACCAGCTGGCCTCCATAGGTGTTACTGTGCCGACACATACGTAAGTTACGTCTCTGCGGTGTCTTGACAATCGCCAAGAGAGGTCTTGTTATCGACCGAGCTTGTTATCGCGTCCTTCATGCCACTGGATTACCAGATACTGGCGACGCGCAGGGGCCACAACAAAGGCTCAAACATGCGCGGTAGCCATCTGACCCAAGGTCTTCTTATACAATGGACAACTGCATATATTACAGTTGTGATGATGGAAATCTTGAACTTATACATTTATCTGTGGCACTTCCCTGAAGAGGTTCATCTATCCTCGAGAGACGCGACCCGACTCGTTGATATACTGGGGAAAGACAGACACGCAGCCTATTTGCCAGTGTCCTGCTTGAGGGAGACAATCCGGTTAAGGACAACCTTATCGTCCGTGGAGTCCGAATCCATCGCCTGATTGACCGTCAGTACAAATTCGAAGGTACAGTAATGGCGCGAGAAACTTACCATGTAGGCCACACGCATGGCCTGGAATCGCACACTCTCAGGGCCACTCTTGCCCTTATCACTCTCGCCAATGGTGGCGGGCCAGGGCGCGCGCTGGCGAACTTCATCGAAGCCAGCCTCAATCATAGCACCGTTGTAAACCGTCTCGCTGTTGGGGTTGATGTCGCTCAAGAAGCCGCCCTCAACGGCAGCGGGATCGTCGGACTTGAAGAGCGGCTCGTGAACACGCACTTCCACCTTGCGAGAGCCTTCGGGCACCCAGTGGATGTAGGTCTTGGGCTTCTTGCCGTCCCGGTTCAAGACGGCACGAACTTCAGTGATCTTGCCATCGGCATCTTTGGAGAATGAAGTGGCGGTGATGGGGTAAGGAACCTTCCACAAACCAACAGCCTTGCCTGGTGCCAGACGGAAATAGTCCTTGCTATCGACATCACGGAAATCCGACCGGTCAATGTAGATGGTCTTAGTGAAGCGGAGCTTGTGGGAGCCCATCTCGGGGTTCTTGGGCGAGAAGGGAATGTCCACATCGAGTTCCTTCTCATCAAGGGTATCGAAATCTTCAATCACTACCGGCAGAGGCTCAAGTACCAGCATGAGACGAGGAATCCGCGTCTCAAGGTACTGACGGACGGACTGCTCGAAGCGAGTGATATTGATAAGAGTCTTTGCGGTGGTAACTCCCAATTCGTTGATGAAAGAGAGGATGGCTCCAGGGGGGATACCGCGGCGGCGCAAGGCGATGAGAGTGTAGAGGCGAGGATCATCCCATGCCCGCACGTAGCCGCCATCCACTAACTTCTTCAGTGCGCGTTTGCTCATAACCGTGCCGCTAACATTAAGGCGACCTGGAGAGTCAGTGAGTCGAGGTGTGAAGGGAAAAGGGAGTGAATTGACTGACCGAATTCGCGCTGCATTGGCTCATAGACACCGAGAGTGGAGTTGAGCCATTCGTAACTCTCACGGGAGAGGACGAACTCAGTCGTGCAAAGACTATGGGTGATGTTCTCGAAGCTATCGCACAGACAGTGGGTGAAGTCGTAGGTCGGGTAGATCGGCCACTGGTCTCCAGTGCGGTGGTGCGGCTTCTTCAACACACGGTACGCAGCAAGATCCCTATCATTGTTAACAGCCAGCTAATCATGTCGGGGTTTGTCTTGTACTTACCACATCTGAGGATTCGGGTTGTCAATATCCTGGAAGCGACGGGTTAGAACATATAGCTTTTGGCATGTAAATATACTCGTGCTTACCTGCTTCATACGAAGGAAGGCCGTTTGAGGCTCATACTTTCCAGCGCGCATATCCCGGAACTTCTGCAAGTTGGTCTCCACATCCTGCTCCGCGTGCTGGCAGCGGAATCTCGGTCCGTTCTTCTCTCCTCCGCGTTGCGCCTTGATATCAGTGTCGCTGCAGTGGCACACGTAGGCCTTTTCAAGGGTGATAAGTTTCTCTGCGAGGTCGTACAGCTTCTGGAAATTGTCGCTGGAGTAGGTAACGGCGTGGGGTGTGAAGCCTGAATAAGTCATCGTTAGCCACTATTTTCATATGATCTTGCGATCAAGTCATCGCCGTGCTACGGTAGACTGGGTGTAGCATGTCGCGGCCGACTGGGTTTCATACCAAGCCATTGAACAATATCCTCGATCGCGTGGAAGTATTTTTCCTCCTCAGCTTCCGGGTTCGTATCGTCGAATCTAAACAATTAGATATGAAATACCGTGAGGTGGGGGTGTTTAGGAATACCTGAGGATCTATAGATCAAGTCAGTGTGGCTGTCTCCGAATGTGGGGTAACGACTCAAGTACTTACCGTCTGGCCTCCATGATACCGTGCCATTCCGAAGTTGATAGCAATAGATTTCGCGTGACCAAGATGGAGGTATCCGTTGGGCTCAGGGGGGAAACGAGTTATGAGGGCTTGACAGGTCGCTCCTTGAACACCGAGGCAAGGAAGCCTTGCTTGAAGATCGCATCCGGGTCAAGCTCCTGCTCCGCTTCCTTGGGCTTCGGAGCTTGAGCGGCCTGGGGCTTGGGAGGCGGCGCATCAGCCTTAGCCTTCGCTTTGGCGGCAGCTTTGGCGCGTTTCTGCATGCGCTTCTTCAGCTCTCCCTTGGAGACCATCTCGCCTGTGACTTCATCGAGCTGAAGCTTGGCGGTACCTTCCACCAGAGAATCGGCCATGGTGGGCAATCGAGTTGTAGACACGCTAAACGACGGATTGGTATGAGAAAGGGGCAGACGACTGAGAAAGAGACAGAGAGATGGGCGATGAGAAGGCTATCTCAGCGGTGAGTCAGTCCAAAGCCCAATAATGCGTCCGATATAATTTTAGCCGTGGATAGATAAAGTATTAATATTGTTATCAGTGGGAGGGGCAGCCGCGCTTATGTCAGACGTCAGGTGACTGCTATCCTTCCCCGAGATTCAGGCACCAAGGCATGCAGGCACCATATCTATACATCCCTGGCATCAACTAACTTTGCTCTTCAACACCTCCCTCCCTCTCTTCCGGGGACGTGCCATTAGCTCCGCATGCTGGGACAATGTCTTGGTCTCTCGATCAAGGACATCATGCCCAAAGGAATTATGGATATTGCCACCTACCAATCCGTTCTACGTGAATCATATCGTCTACATGCACCTTTCCTGCGTGGCCATTCAACCTGGACTGGGTGATGCTTTCTCATAGAATTGACACCTGGACAAACAAAACTAGCCATGGCATGAAGACGAGATACTGCGCTAACTATATTTCCAAAGTGAAATCGCGAGCGTCCCTTAATGGAATATCAGACTCCATAGAACGAGCAAACTTCCTCAGCCTCGATCAACACATCGCGGCTATCATCGCCCAGGAAGCGTCATGAGTTAAGATTGGCAATGGTGGAGGTCCCTAACAAGGGAGGGTACCTGGTACCTGCTTTTCAGGCTGAATTTTGGAAAGAATCCAGCACGGGTGCCCTTGCATTGGCGCGCCCCTTGGCCAGGGCTCGCAGGGGCGCACCATCTGCGACTCTCACAGTATGGATCAACTCTAATGATCTACATACGACGACCAAACCCAGATTCCTGCTCTCCCTTTCCCTCGTTTTCCAGGGTCTGCATTCCATCTCCTCCGCCAATCAGCCGGTGCAACCACCGGCGGATGGAGAAACTGCCGCGAACTCCTGCATTCCACGTCTGTTGCTGTCGGTCCAGGGCAACGGCGAGCATGTTTTGGATACCGCGAACAAGGGAAGTTGTGTTGATCCGCATCGAGAATAGGGTACATACATAAAGGAGCCCCAGGGTTTCACCCGCCGAAATCCTCCGTTCTCTTTCCTCACCTTCTCCAACTGATTCCACTGCCCGAACTTGAGAAGTGATTCTTGTGGCCCAAGACTAAGCAACCCGCATCCCCGATCCATCTCACAGTAATCACAATGCACTTCTCTACGGTAAGCGTTTGCTTGCTTGACGTTTCCCACATCATGGCATCATTCTAATCAGATCGTGCAGATCGCCGCTACCGCCCTGGCCCTGGTGCCCGCCGTGTTCGCCGGTGAGCCCACTGCTCAGGTGAAGGTCAACGCCCACGAGCTGTGCAACGACGGCGAGATGCCCAAGAACGCCCTCGGACAAGGCCTTCTCGGTCACGGCTACGCCTCGCGCGACCACTGTGAGAAGGTCAACTTGAAGGAGAGCGATGACATCGATGCCTACAGTCTCACTATCGAGACCATCACCCACAGCACCTCTATTGAGTGCCACGCTGTCGCCGTCTATGCCAACGAGCTCTGCGCCGGCAAGGCCGATGTGGTTGTCCCCTGGTCGGGCCATGAGAACACCGTGAACAGCCAGTGCTTCTCGAGCTTCATCTTTGAGGAGTCCAAGTACCTTAGCTTGAAGCTTGTCTGCGAGGATGGTCCTGTGGAGGCCAAGGGCAACGAGGATTACCTCGAGGGAGCTAAGGCCGCTGCTGGTATTCCTTAGAGGTCTCATCATATCAATCGGGCAAAGGCTTTGGGATTCTAGAATTGGCCATCATCACCTGTGGTGATATTCTGTGTGTTTCTGTCATCGCATGGCAACTCATGTATTAGTGCACATGTTCAATTTTCTGACCGTGTTATTTAATTTCTAATATCCAAATGGTCATCCCTCATCTGTCACCGTAGAAGTCCCCATGAGCACCCTCGTCCTGAAAGTCAGCATATGGACGTGAATAACTCACGTCGCATGGTGTTCCTCTTCTATCCACGGGATATGAAACCACAACCGCGTGTGGCACGCGTTCCCTCGCCATTCCCAGTCAGACGTAAACGAGCGATTTCCAGCCTCAATTTTTTCCTGAATGACTGCAGTTGGCTAACAAACACCGCACAATTTGCCACCACCATAAACGCGTGAAGCAAAGGTCTTCCACGAAGAAAACTGTTGGCGTCGCAAAGAATGTGTCCCTGAGACCCAGGCTCGCCGTACGTAGAACGACACGAACCGCAATGGAATGTGAGCACGTCTCATCTGCCACCCTTCCTCCCACCACCAAAACTTGGGAATGCCTACAGCAGGGCTCCGACGAAAGCCTCTCGCAGGCTGAGGCTTTCCTGCCTTCTTGTACTATTCGAAGGTAGTAGGTTGGGAGGCAATGGAGGCAGCAAAAAAAAAAAAAAGCATATAAAAAGGCAAGATGGAGGACCAGGATCATCCCTTCTGTAATCATACAAGTCTTTCCTATTGCACATTATTAACATATCCATTTGTTGTACATCGCTGAATTCTCACATACCGTTGCAGAGGACTGCTCTTTTCCATCATGCAGCTGAAAACTGTAAGCTCTACCTACAACCCTTCAACCAACCAAGAGACTATACTAACCACCTCATTACACACAGCTCATCCCCCTCTCCTTCCTCCTGCTCAACTCCACCGTCTGCTCTCAGCCAAGCCCGCGTCTGGGCCAATTTCTACCCTTTCTGCCCAGCAGACCACACCGACGATGAGTCTGCCCTCCACCTAAACGAGCAGTTCACCACCGCCGTCGACATCAAAGCCGGAAGTCTGCCAGGAGATCCCGGTGCCCATGTCATTCGCCACAGAGGTGGACCACCTCGCCATCGACGCAGAGCTGTTCTACCGAGAGTCCATGGATGAGTGCCGGGTTGAGGTTCACGAGCTGGCGGGCTGTGGGTTCCAGCCTCTGATTGATGAAAAGCTCAGCATGGTCAGGCGGTTAGTAGCTGTCGGCCCAGGCAGTTTGCGTACACCCAGGTGTGGCTGAAGTTGACGTGCGAGAAAATCTTGAGCGAGTTCTCGCATGTTGCGGCTGCTTTCAATGGAACGCATGCGTATCTGAATCATACTGTGCCTGCGAAGAGGGCGGTGAGGGAGCGTCGCTCGAGACTGCCTTTTCTGTGAGGGTTGAGGGACATTGATGCTTTGGAAGAATGTCGATGGATCGAGGCTGCCTGGGTGTGCTGCTACCTGGTTTGATATGATTTGTTGAGAAGTCTGTAAACTGCTTTCCCCGTTGTGCATATGCAATAGGTACTTAGAGATATGATTTGATGAGTTATATGAGTGAATTCACAGAAATCCTTTGCTACTTCGATAGAACAGTAAGTTCGAAGAAAGCGTACCAGCGTTTATATAGAGATACTATACAAGATATGTGAAACCAGTCACAAGGCCACCAGTTGAACGGACCCAAGAGCAACAAGACGACCATCACAAGAAGTCCCCTTATCGATACATGCGCCGACAACACCTTCTCGCTGTGTCGCTGTTGAAGAAAGAATCGCCGCTAAAATCCAAAACTGTCCAGCAAAGAATTGGCGTCTGGCTCGTGGAACATGGTTGGTGGTGGCTTCGTTTTCTGAGGAGAAGCTGGAGTCTCCGGAGGTTGAAGCACGCCAGTTTTGACGGGCATATCCGCCACCACAAGACTGCTTCGTCTTCGTAGCATCTTTCTAAAATCGACTTCGTTCTCCTGTAAATCAACAGATGCATCCTTGGCCTTAGATGGAACGGAAAGCCCTCCCAAGAACTCCCAATGGCATACGAGATCCAGAGCAAGTAGGTCACAGCCCATCCGGTCATAGAGTCGAGCATTCCGTACGATGAATTCCCATTCTGATCGAGCTGAAACCTGAGACGCGCCCTTTAGCGTTTGCAAGGTCTTCTCGCGAAGCTGCTTGTACAAGACCACTAAAGCAGGGTCATTGGAAAGGTATGATTTTGCTTGGAGGGAAATCATCCCTGGGGTGCCGGGCGATGACGGGGTTGAGGGTATGAGTGTTTCGACGGGAGACTATTCTCATTATTAGCATAAACCCACGAAGGTATGAGACTTGGTAGCAGGCTTACAATTAATGAGCGCACAGCGTTACCGCGGCGGCCCAGCATCCAGAAAGCCCATGAGGCCATCCATCGGTTTCCATCCGCGGCAGCTTCAGGTAAGACTCTTTCTTCAAGGATCTCCTTCAACACAGGCCCATCATCCCCTTCGTAGGCACGGGCTATGGCGATCGCAAGCTGGAGGTCACCAATTTGGTTGAGGCAGATCATAGTGGCATCACGTAACCGGTCGGCGAGGAGGAAGAAGCCAGCCGCATATTCTGAATTCCTGTTAGCGAGAAAACTCCATGAAAAATGGGAAGGACATAGTAGTTACCAAATCTCCGCTTTCCGAGCAAAGCGTAGGCATTTTTCATGGCAGTTGTCTTCCATCGTGCTTCATTGAAGTCATTTGCCAGTAGACGCTGGGTAGCTCCCTGCTCACGATTCCAATGAGCCATGCGCCAGAGGCCCTGGAGAACATTCTTCTTTCGGAGTGCCAGATAGTACAATGTACAGTCAACAGGGTTCTTCTCCTCCGTCTTCGTGTACTCATTCCGAGCAACTACCTCCAACTGGGCTCGCTAGAGACTTGTCAGCGTAATATCGAGAGCCGATTATACATAGTCCACTTACAACAGCGGTAGGATCAGACAGCCACATGAATATACCACTTTCTCGGGCTGATTCCCAGAGCATCTTGCCACCAAACTGCCGCGACACAAGGTCGCCGAGAATGTCCTGGCTACCACTATGGAAGGCCCACACTATCTCTCTCCAAGAGACCGTGTCCTTATTAGCAACGCCCTGCGACCTCCGTAGCATATGTTGCCGGAAGAACAGGAGGAAACGAGCTGCATTGTCATCCATAGATCGCCGGTGCTTCTCAACTGTTGCCACGCATTCAATAGTATCTGCTAACCGGAACTGCTCCTGACTGGAGAGTTGTGGGAGAGTGAATCGAGCGAGATATTCGTTTAGTGCTGTGGCCGTGTTCTCATCCACGACAAACGACTCATCTTCCAGTGACATGTCCGCATATGACGAATGCAGCTCCTTTGTGGAAGCTTTTTGCAATACCTTTGCGCTGTTAGTTGTATATCAATACCGCCATGAAGACCCACTTACATCATCCTCTTCGTAGAAATCCTGTAGTGGCATTTTCAAGAAGCTATCAATATCGTCCCCTTCTGTATAAAACTTGAGTGTGCGGAAAAGATTCATCAGAATAGAATGCACCAAATTTGTCTTGCCGGTGAGGATGCACTGTGCCAGGAATTGGGGGTGGAAGACTGGTAACGGGCCATTTAACCTCATGACAACCTCAAAGAGACTCACGGTCGCTTGTCCTCGAGACGGGAGGCGAAGCTGGGACACGAGGCGATCGCTTGTCTCAATTTCATTGCCATAGACAAAGATCTGGTTTCCAGCTCCAATAACAAGGTTCCCATCACTGAGCCAGCACGAATCTCCAATTGGATGAGGAGTCAGATCCCGGATCCAAATTTCTCGGATTTGCGTCCAAGATGGTCTGGAATCAAGATAATCGTATCGAAGTTGTGATAGCAGAATGACTTTATGGGGAAACCCGACGGCAAGAATAGACTGGTTATCAGGAGTAGAGGTCCAGTCAAGATCGCGAATGATGTCCTGTTGGGAGAAATGCTCCTCAAACTCCAACTGAGCACCACTGGTATCCCAGATTGTTAATCGAGTGCGACCCTCGTCAACAAGGGCGGCCTTCCTGATCGAACTTCCACTGGCAAGAGATGGGTTCTCAATACCGGTCTCAACAGTAGACGTCAAGAGCCAATGGACCTGCCGGTTGTCTCTATCAACCTTCGCCGTCCAAGTGTGTATGGTACCGTTGCTTGTGTAAGAAAGTGCTATATCTGGCGAGAATTGATCGAAGAATCCCGATACTTCGGCTTTCGGTCCTGCAGGGTCCACAGGTAGAATGTAAGACATGTCCTCCTTGATGCCCAGATCGAATGAGCAGAATTTTTGAACGGAACACTGAGAGCCACCTATTTCCATGTTGGCTTGTGGCCTTTTTATGGGCAACTGAATCTCCCAGGCAATTCCGCTCCTATCAGCACCGATTGTTGCGATATAGACTGTTTCCGGGTTCCTTTCCTCGGTCGGTATAGGCAAAACACAGAGTGGTTTACTTGATAGTTTGAATGTTGTGGAAGCGAGCTTTTTGGCGTGGAAAGAACGAAGATCCCAAACAGATAGTCCATTGTGATGCAGGTTGACCAAGAAGTCACCGCTCTCAATCACACAGCTTCGATGGATATGCTCATCCGAATACAGTGAACTTTTGCGCACCAAGGCGGAACCGATCCCTCTTCGCTTCTGTCTCCATATCATAGCCTTATTATCATCTGTGCGCGAAACAAGAGTGTCACCGGTCGCATTGCGGACGATCTTCTTGATTGGTCCAATATGCCCAGTCCAGGAAGCTTTTCTTGTTATGCGCTCTTTTCGAGGGCTGGATCGAATAAAACATCCACCTGTGAGTCGAACCATTCAATTCGGCCGTCGAAGTGGTGCACAAGTATAGAGAGGGAATCACCCAAGTCGGCGCTCTGGAAAGCACACATTTGAACAAATCTTCCTTTGCGGATACCCCAGGCATGAATGAGAAATTAAGGCCCTCCACGTGAAGTATGTTGAAGACGTTCAGATCAGACTTAACTTTGGAGCCAACATCTTCGAGCGCCCACGCAGACATATGCCCTTCACCATCGGTCACAACACAAATCTCCGGGCTCTTATTCGCAACTTCAATAATATGCTCAAGGGCGTGATTGCCCTGATTCCCCGTGCTCCGTTGAACTGCACGCTCAGTCGCAACACAAAACTCGCGGCTGTCAACGACAAAGGCATATCGGCGCGACATATCTTTTCCGTTCGGTGTATGACGAGGCTGAACAGAGGCGCCCATGTCAAGCTGCGTCCAAAGCTGCAGCGCAGTCGGCGCTTGCTGGTCCACCACGGCCCATACTCTGATCTTGTTGTCTGCGCACCAAGTATAGAAGGCATTACCCATTGATTGCTCACGGTGAAGAGGTTTGCGCCAATGCATGCCCGTCACGATCGATGGGTGCGGGAGATAGGAAACCTCGAATCGCACATCGTCCGCTCCGAACGATAGTCGCCGCCACACCTTGACAATGCGATCGTAGTGTCCCGTGGTGACAACCAAAGTCGCATCGGGAGAGAACTGGGCATATTTGACCGGGTTCGCAAGCTTTTGTTTCCAAATGCAGCGCGGTGTATCATTTAGGAACCAGAGGGTGAGGTGCGAATTGCCCAGAAGCAACTCGTCAGGAGAACCCCACGACAGGGTCCGGATCGTTTCGTCGTCATCTTCGGAGCGGAACGTATGAGCTAGGGACCACTACACGAACCTGATTATCAGCTTCGTCACTCATGATGAAGATTCCCCCAGTCAATTATCCTTTGTTTCCATAAAGCCACAGTGGAAGGGTGCGACAGTGGGGGGTAAACGGACCTTAAGCGTTTCGTGTTGTATCCCATACGGTTGGTAAACAAAAACATCCGGGCCACCGCACACGGCGATCTTCCCAGATGTCTCTTCAATAGTAACAGCTTCCAAGGTATCGGTATCGTCAACGTATATTGTTTGTAGGAGCTTATGCGGGCCGCCGAGGATTACCAGCGCGTTGCCGGAGATATACACCTAATCATAACGAACGCGCAGGGCGCAACGAATTAGCAACTAACCAGCAAAGGAACAAGTGAGAAGGGTATGCGAGATGAAGACAGGAGGATCGGGTCATGTTTCCTTACAACAACACGGAGACCATCCCACAGCGCCGTGCTGAGCGCCTGGAGCTTGGCTGGGGGTCTCCCCGGCAGTACCGCTCGCATAGAGGCGGTGGTGGTGGACGGAGGACGCTTCTTGCGCTGGAAGGGAGGCTACACCATTGCTGGGTATGGACTTGTGGGAAAGCGAAGGTGGAGCAAGGTGGCTTGAGAGCCCGAGAAGAGCGAAGTGTGGGGAGAGGGGGAACTTTGGCGGAGGACCGTGAAGCTGCTCCGTTACGTCGTTGCGTGAGCTCAGGCTCAGGCTTAGGTCATTCCGCAATGACGAGTTTCCACCTTCCGCGTGACTGCATCACTCCACCACCAGTTCTACATTACGACTACTAGGATCTCGACGAGTATATATAAGGGTTATCATTTCTCTTTTCGTAATCGTTAGCCTGTGTTCTTTGAAACAGGCTTCATGCTCTACATACACAATGCGAATGGGTATCGTGAAAAATATCCAGCTCCAACCTAACACATC
This sequence comes from Aspergillus micronesiensis, assembly GCA_039763685.1. NCBI lineage: Eukaryota > Fungi > Ascomycota > Eurotiomycetes > Eurotiales > Aspergillaceae > Aspergillus > Aspergillus micronesiensis. Next base: position 25,811 of record JASHHO010000088.1, on the reverse strand, counting down.
CAAAGCACCAAAACCGAGCTTAATATCTACAAGAAGCATAAGAACCAGAAACCTTCATGGCCGTCGGTTGCTTGAACTCTTCCCTTCGGTAGGCGACTCGGGCTCCTCGTCCACAAAGCGAACACTGGTAGCGCTACCACGGCCAGTCGGACCACGTCGGCTGGAGCCTGTTCGAGGTGCGGTGATCCCAGCACGCAAAAGTCGACTCGCGAACGGTGTCTGCAACGGAGTAGCCGAGTAGTCGACACTTGCGCTAATGCTCTAGCCCGCGCCGCCCGCTTGGACGGTGAAGTCATGTAGTTGGGAGTCATCAAGGGAGTTGTACCTCGCGGCTGGGAATGAGGGACGAATTCAGTTGCCTTGAAAGGGGTCTCAATCCGGTCCCATGGGTCGAATATTGATGGACCAGTCCTGATCCCTTGGGGTGCCCCATCAAAGTTCTTAGACGGGCTCATCAAAGGTCCTGGTGAATCCCGAGCTTCCAGATTCAATCGTGCCTTTTCCACCCAATGACGGAACATGCTGCGCGAATGTCTCCTCAAATTCCGCTCGCGCATGGCATCTGCAGTCTCGGCAGTACTCTGGATCTGGAATACGCGGAGACTCAATTTGCGCATATACGTATTCGACTGGCCTAGCACATGTAGATGATATACACCATCCGCCTGTTGCTCCATCGTCTGGTACTTGACAAGAGCCTCGGCCAAATGGATAAGCTGTTTATAAGAAGCTTGCCGGAAGTAGTATATATCAGCGTTATGGCAGTCTTCCATCCGTCTAGCAGTTTTGTCGTGCCACCGAGCAAGAAGCCCGAATGAGATATCCAGCATTCGTCCTCGACTAAACTGCAGGGCTTGCTGCTCCAAATCCGCAACATGACTAGCTCGGTCATGGAGAGCAGTGAGAGCTTTGGCGGCGAGGTTGATCTTGATCAATCGTCGAGTTTTGGCATAAGCATCTTGACGCCGCCGCTTCGCGGAATCTAAAGTGGCTGCATGCCATCGTTTCAGAGTTTTTGTGGCCGTGAAATAGAACTGTGCGTCGCGAGCCCAAGCCTCAAGCTTGACCACTTGCTGGCTTTTAGAGCGCCAGGCGACGAGGGATTCTTGCAAAAGCCGAGGAGCATAGAATTCAAATGCAACATATTCTCTCTCGCGCTGCAGCGCAACTTGATCGCGCCAGCATGATAGCCTGGATCGCAGAATTTCTTTGGTCTGATGATCCTCGTATACTTCTGCGTTGTCGAGTAAGCGGGAGTACGTTCTGCGCACATTCGTCACGAATTTGGAAAACACTTCGCGGGATATCCGTTGTTCCTGAATCCGCTGCATCAAATGGAACCTCTCTGCTAGAATCCATTTGTACATGGTTTCCATCTTGAGACGCTCTTCAATGCGCGCACTAAGCGCCTGGCAGCGAAGCAGGTCATTCCACGTGGTCCAGGTATTCCGCACGATCCTTTGGTGGCCGAACTCTTCCGCTTGTCGGAGCATCTGCATTCGTTCCGCCCACTGGGAAAAGGCTGTTTGGAGGATCCGTTTGTCAACCGTACTAGAAACACGGGAAGCAGCCGGAGCAAGCCGAGACTGGATCCTCCATTCCTCAAAGTTGGCTCCCAGAAGCTGTCGACGCTGCATAGATTGGGCTTCTTGCTCGGCTGAGGTGATGGCTTTGGATCTCTGAGACAACATCTGCAAGGCCGAACCGAGCGCAAATCGTTTGTTGTTGATGTCAATCTCATGCATGCGCTCTCTATTTGTTCGAAATTTCCGGAGCCAGTACAATAAGGCCCGCCTCTTCAGACAGTAATCGTACCACTGTGGAGCGCGCCGTTCACAGAATCCCCAAAACCATTTCCAATACACATCATGCCTTGATTTTTGGTCGTAATAGGTGATCGCTTTATTTTCGGATTCTCTTATCTATAAACCTTTCGTTTCCAAACATTGAAGGGGCGTCGTAAGGCGAATCGCTGGGCTTTGAGCTCATTCACTGCCGTGATTTCACGCCAAGCGTTGAAGTACTTAACGCTGAGAATGTGCTGCCGGGCGGCGGCGGAATCTTTTTGTTCATCTGAGGTAACTTGCGCCCAGTGAGTGAACGCCTTGGTGACTAGAAATAGATCTCGAGCGCGTCCGGCACGCTCTTCTAGATGTTTGAAGAACCTTTCCGTCTGCGCTTCTCGTCGTTTTGTTTGTATGATAGAAAGCCACGTCTGGAAAAGCCTGGCGAAGGAGTGTGGTTCGGTCACGGTTAACAGCAACAACGCCCATGTCCCGGTGGCTCTGGCGCGCTTGGATGCCTTTCTTGAGCCAGAGGGTGAGGATTCGCCGGTTGATCGCTCGCTGACGGTACATATTGAATGTGGATGCATCCCGCAGCAGGTCCGATAATGATGGTCGATACAGCATCTCGAGAGGAACTTGAGGGTTCTGGAAGGTTTCACTGTCCTCCTGAGAGGACGCAGACTCCTCTACCCCCTCCTCATCCTCGTCGTCATCTGATCCTCTCGAGCTTCGAGAGCGCAGGTTCCGAGAGCGCGAAGCTTCGGCAATTCTCTCTGATCGATCTCGATCAACCGCAGACCTGGCCTGCGCTCCATTCGAAGCAGTTTGATTCTCGATTCTACCATTCTGATCCATTGAATCCATCCTATCGATCAGCCGGCGTCCCACATCGAGGAATTGCGCAATCAGCTGGGTCCTGTCTGACGACTCGGCGCGCGCAGTGCGAGCATCCGCGAGGGGAGACGACGGTTCAGGCTCTGGGAAACTCGGGTTTCCCAACATCCAGTCGCGATAAGGAAGAGCGCGAGCTGGGGCGATTCACAAAACTGTGTTGCGTGGGTCGTCGCCGACGTCGTACATCGAATTGAACGATGCCCGTCTCCGCCGAGGCGTCTGAGTGATCGTTCCTGGGACGGGCATGCTCGACTCTGGGTTTGAGACGGTGGTCAACTGAAGGCACACTTTCCGCATACGTTTCATTGCCTTCTTCATCTTCTCCAAATTCAATGACAATTCCCATCTGCTCGAGTAAAGTCTCGAACTTTTCAAACAGTGAATCGCCTACGACATTCTTCTGCCCCATCTTGAGCATGAAGCGCATGCAGACAAGCCCGGATCGGCGTCCACGCCATGTTCGGCAATGACCTCGTCGTAGGCTTTGAACAATACCCTGTACGGTAGGCGCTCGACATCCGGATCGCGCTCGGCGCGGGTGATGACCTGGTAGAGAAGGCCGACATCTAGAGTACACACAAGAGAAGCATTAGTCACACACTCTCTCACGCTCATATGAACAAGGTGCCAATGCAAACCTTCATCAGAAAGCGACGGTCTTCGGAGGACAAAGGTCTACGCTGAGGGGGAACGGGAGGCATCGAAAGATCCGCGACCTAAGGCGCGTTTTTTCGCAAATTGGTCATGGAGGCGGGAAACGAGATCAACCATTGCATGCAAGGCAAAGGGCTGGGACAGAGAGTAATCCCAGACTTGCGATCGGGCAGGCCTGTACTTCGCATCCACGACAAAAGCGCAATTTCCGACCGCTTTCACGACGTTTCCTCGACTGAGACAACAATTGACAGCACCGGGCCTATTGTCACCGTCCACAGTCTGTTATGTTTGGGTCGCGCTCGCCCGGAACGGAATGGCGCCGGGGGAACGGTCAGGTGACTGCGCACGCATTCCAGTTATGTAAGCACATCCTTCATGTCTGCTTGATTGAGGCAAGACGGCCATTGCATCACCTCCCACCAAAAGCAGCTCAGGATCTTCGTCATGCCGGGAACTCGAACACGACCTATTGAGAAATTTGCAAAGGCCACGGCCAAGTGCTCAGCAGAGGTACCGTCCAACTCAGACCGCCTCTGAACGGTGAGAATCTCCGCTGACCAACTCACAGGCCGCTGCATACGGCAAATGCATTGTGGCCGATTACACTGCAGTGCAAAAAGATATGTGTGCAAAGGAGTTTATGAAGCTCAAAGACTGCTACCTGGTAAGACATCAACCTGGCCACACGTTCTAAAGGCCTGCATAGCTCATTACTTTCCAGGCTGCATCAAAGAAGGGTTGAAAGCCATTGTGGTTACAGGAGAATTGCATGTTCAGGCGTTTAGTGGCTTTTGATGTACAGTTACACGATTAATAAACGACGACATGAATAATTTACCAAATTACCAATCTAGTCAAAAGAAAAAGTCTTGTAGATATCTATCGACGAAGGACTAGTGCTACGTCTAGTATACCAACATGGAAATTTTAATGCTGTCATGATCGCATCTTCTGGCATAATCACCGTCAAAAAATTGTTCAGAACAAACGTAAAACAGAAAAGGAAATCCAAGACAGGGGGAAATCTAAAGCTTCAGCAGACGCAGCAGGAACGTCGCCTTCTGCACCTCCTGTTCTTCCTGAAGGATCATACCAGCCTCGTCGCCGCTAGGGGCCTTGCCATCAACAAGCTCGTGCTTCTCGACGGGTCTGCGGACCGCCTTCTCGATGGTCTTGGCCTGCGTCTCGAAAGCCTCATTGATTCCGACGTTATCGGGATCAGAGAGGATGACATACTCCATCTTCACGTCATCGGTGGGCACCAGGCCGGCCTTCTTGCGCAGACGTTGCAGGCGGTTGACGATCTCACGGCCCAGACCCTGCTGAGCAAGCTCAGGGTGGATGCTCACATCCAGGATGGTCAGGACATCGGCGTCAGTGTTAGGCTCCATGTCCTGCGATGACGCATCCTCCTTCAGGCCGCGCTTCACCACCAGATCGCCCTCAACAAGCTCAATGCCATCAATGAGCATCTTCTTCTCCGCAACAAACTTCTTCACATCCTCGCTGGTCAGGGAGGGCAGGGCCTTCTTCACCTTCTGCGCATCCTTCTTCAGCTTCTTTCCAAGAGTGGGCCAGTCGGCCGAGACGCTGTATTGCACGTTGTACCTCGCTTCATCAGACGACAGGACCAGCTCCTGAAGGTTGATCTCTTCGAGGATGTAGCCCTCTAGGGACTTCACATCATCAAGATATTGCTGGTCCTGGTGGATCACAACGAGCGTCTTCAGTGGGGTCTTCAGACCGATCGAGCGGCGCTCACGAGAGATACGACCCATCTCAATGACCTTCTGCATCCGGGCCACACGTCTCTCAACGACCTCATCGAACAGTTCCTCACGGACTTCGGGGAAGGCGAGGAAGTGGACGCTGCGGCTGTCCTCAGAGCGCAGGGACTCGGGAATGTGGGGGAGGAGACGGATGTAGATATTATCGGTGAGGAAAGGAGTGAATGGCGCGAGACCGCGGACCAGAGTGAAGAGCACCTCAAAGAGGGTGTTCAGGGCATGAAGAGTATCATCCACGCCGTTCTCACCCTTCAACCGCTTACGGTTGAATCGGATGTACCAGTTGGTGGTGTTGTCAATCAGCTCAAGGAGACGGGGAACGACGGTGTACAGACGGTATCCCTCCATTTCCTCGTTGACAAACTTGAGGAGGCTTTGGCAGCTGGCCAAGATCCAGCGGTCCATGACATTGGTGTTGGTGGCTTCCGCCTTGGGGTCGAAAGTGAAGTCGGTGCCGTTGGTCTTCTTGAAAAGAGCCGCCTGGCCTTCGAAGAACTTGTAGCTGTTCCACAGAGGAAGAAGCACCTTGGCGACGATCTCCTTGACACCAGACTCCTTGAATCTGAGGGGCTCCGCACGCACAACAGGAGAGTTGATCAAGTAAAGACGGAGAGCATCCGAACCATATCGGTTCATGATCAAAGTGGGGTCGGGGTAGTTCTTCAGTCTTTTAGACATCTTCTTTCCATCTTCAGCAAGGACAATGCCGTTGACAACGCAGTTCTTGAAAGGCAGCTTGCCAAACAGGTGAGTACCCAGAACCGTCAGAGTATAGAACCATCCACGGGTCTGGTCCAGACCTTCAGCGATGAAGTCACCGGGGAAGCCCTTCTCGAACTGATCCTTGTTCTCGAACGGATAGTGCTGGGAAGCATAAGGCATGCTGCCAGACTCAAACCAGCAGTCGAAAACTTCGCTCACACGGCGGAGGACACCCTTTCCTTGCTTGCTCGGGATGGTGATGTGATCCACCTTGTCACGGTGAAGATCAGTGAGTTCGCCTTCGTAGCCGCTAAGCTGCTTGAGCTCCTCAGCGCTACCAATGGCAACAACCTCCTTGAAGTCATCGCTGACCCACAGAGGCAGAGGAGTACCCCAGAAACGATTGCGGGAGATGTTCCAGTCGCGAGCGTTCTGGATCCAGCTAGCAAATCGCCTCTCCTTAACAAACGAGGGCACCCACTGGGACTCCTCAATTCCCTGGAGCATCTGAGGAATAATGGGGCCAATCTTGACAAACCAGGCGGGAACAGCCCGGTAGATCAAAGGAGTGTCGGAACGCCAACAGAAGGGATAACTATGGGTAATCTGGCTATCAACGATGAGCCGACCAGTTCCCTTCAAGAACTTGATGATAGCCTTGTCCGCGGCCTTGACATGCTGGCCCTTGAAGTCGGTAATCTCATCGGTGTAACGGCCCGTGTCGTCAACGGGGTTAGGAGGCAGACGCGTCTCAGAGATGATACCGCCCTCCATACCGACCCTGTAATCGTCCTCACCGAAGGCAGGGGCCTGGTGGACGATACCAGTACCGTCATCAGCCGTAACGTATTCGGCATTCAGCACACGGTAACCGTGATCCTTGAATTCATCGTAGAAGTACATGAAGAGGGGCTCGTACTTCCAGTCCTTCATGGCCGATCCCTTGAATCGATCAACGATCTTGAACTTGGCCTTCTTAGGGTCCTTGTAGAGCGTGCGGAGCAAAGCTTCGAGGATGACGTAGTTTTTTCCGGAGGCTTCGTCGTGGATTTTGATGTACTCGAAGCTAGGGTTGACTGCAAGACCAGTGTTCATGGGCAGGGTCCAAGGAGTGGTAGTCCAGGCCAGAAGGCAGGTTTCCGGATCATCCAGCAGAGGAAAGGTCACAACAACGGCAGGGTCTTGAACATCCTTGTAGTTTTGTTGCGCTTCGAAGTTACTCAGGGGGTGTTGAGAGCAGTCGAGTAAGGCATCACGCGGTAGCCTCTGTAGACAAGGCCCTTGTCGAAGAGCTGCTTGAAGACCCACCAGACGGACTCCATGAAAGACGTATTCATAGTCTGTAACAAAAGAAACATGGCTTTAGCAAATTCTCGTTGCACTCCTGCGACTGTCCAGCACAAAAAAGCACCAACAGCAGAACAAGGAGCATAAGGCATATACAGAGGGGGCTTACCTTGTAATCATTGTCGAAGTCGATCCAGCGACCAAGTCGCTCAATGGTCTCACGCCACTCAGCGGCGAATCTCATGACAATGGCACGACACTCCTCGTTGTACTTCTCAATTCCCAATTTCTCAACGGCCTCCAGACCCGACATGCCCAGTTTCTTGTCGATCTCGTACTCGATGGGCACACCATGCGTGTCCCAACCGAAACGACGCTCGAATAGTGACCCTTCATAGACCAATAACGAGGGATAATGTCCTTAATAGTCGAGGCCAACAAGTGACCGTAGTGAGGGAGACCGGTAGCGAACGGCGGGCCATCGAAGAAGGTGTAGGGCTTGCGGCCCTCGGAGAGCTCAACTTGCCTCCGGAAAGCGTTGATCTCCCTCCATCTCTGGAGGATGGCTTCCTCCTCAGTAGGGAAATCAATGGACGACATGACAGGCAGGCGACGCGGTCCTAAGTCGTTGCGATCGAGGCTCGGAGGGGTGGCCGCGGGTAGATTTAAAAAAAGATGCAGCCGAAAGTGAGTCACCCCGCGACCCGAAATTCTGCCAAGGCTGGCTGCCTCAGGCCATAAAGGGCCAGCTGCACTACAACCAGATGGGGGAGTATACAAGTTATGCGATCGACGAGTCACAAGGCAGGTAACAACATCTAATTTTAATCCACTGAAGTGATGTGAGACTCCACAAATGCAACCTTACTATATAAATAGGGCGCGCCCTTGCTCGCATCGCCCACATCCTACTCGTCGTCATCATCCTCGTCATCCTCGTCCTCTTCAACATCAGATACTTCCTGCCCAAGGTCCTTGAGGCGTTTCTATAAGGTGGGAAATGGGTCAGTGATCTGCGCAGCGGTAGTCCACATGAACAGCCTACCTTGTCTTCATTCCTCTTGGCCTCCAGGTCTCCGAACACGATGAGTAGATCCTCGAGCTCGGATTGCGCTGCCTGGCGAGCTTCTTCCTTTTCCTTGGCCTCTGATCGGATCTTCTCCAGCTCTTGTTGCAATTCTTCGAGTGCTTTGCTAGACTTTTCAGTGTCGCCCTTGGTCGTCTTTGCCTTGCTTTCTGCCTCCTTGGCACGTTTTTCCAGATCAGAGCACTTGGAAGAGTACTCATCACGCACAGCTTGGGCATCTTCTTTTGACTTCTCATTAGCAGTAGCAAGCTCTTTTCGGAGCTTTTCATTCGTAGTCCGAAGCTCCGCGATGTCTGCTTCGTGTTGCTTTTTACTGTTGTCGATCTCTGACTGCAGCTTCTGAGAATTCTCCTTCAAGCCAGAAAGTTCAGCAGAGTGCTGCGTTTCTCTCGCTCTTGATGTCTGATTGTAGCTTCTGGATCGTTTTGTTGAGATCGGAAACCTCCGCAGACTGCTGTGTCTTGCCACTATCAATTTCAGATTGGAGTTTCTGGATCGTATTGTTGAGATCGGAGACCACTGTAAAGTGTTGCTTTTTGCTAGCATCAATCTCAGACTGCAGCTTCCGAACAGTTTCGTTGAGATTGGAATTCTCAGCAGCATGTCCCTCCTTTGTCGAATTGATTTCCGATTGAAGCTTTTCGATCGTGCTGTTCAGTTCCAAGACTTCGGCGACATGGTGTCCCTTGATCTTATCTGTATCCGATCTCAATGTTTGGATGGTGGCATTCAGGTTGGCGACTTCGCTGGCGTTCTGTTCCTTGACACGAGTGACTTCTGACTCCAATGACCGGATTTTCTTCTGCAGGTCTGCTACCTCAGCCTCATGATGTTCCTTCACCCGTTGACTCTTTCGCTCATAATCTGAGGACGTTTCTTTCAGTTGCTTGTCAATGGCGCGAAGTTGTTCACCATGCTGCTTGAGAAGCTCATTTTTAGCATGCTGGTGCTGGGCTTGCAAAGCCGAAAGTTCCTGTTCATGGCTTCTTTGAAGCGACTCGTGGGCATGTTGTACTCTCGAAGCTTCCATAGTGCTTGTCTCCTTCGTCTTTCTATGCTCCATCTGTTCGTGCTCGAGTTTATTCTGCAGGGCAAGCATATCAGATTCCAGCTTTTGGAGGGCCTGAAGTTTCTCCTCAAGTTCGCCCTTGAGTGAATCAACCAACTCTCGCGAGACGCCTCGTTCGATGCCGTTCGTAATGACCGAGATTTCCAGTCCAGGTTCACGATCAATGGCACGTAACAAGCGTCCAAAGTTATCTTTCAGGAAATCGACAAAGGCCCGATCGAAGAAAATCTCAGGAAGCCCCCCTTCATACTGGCCTCCCACCGTCTGTGGCAGCACTTCAAAATCTCTGACGGCAGGAGCCTCCCGGAACCGCGTTATTTTATCGATGTATTGTTCCCGCCCGAGTTGCTCGATCAACAGTTTGTGTAGGGTCTGGCGGGGAATCGGCGAGTCCTTCGATGAGAATTCGTATACAATTCCCAAAAGTACTGTGCAAAGCCCGGATAGAAGCACATTAGACACGCCTCGATGTTTTATCTCCTGCAACAGGGTCTGAATGCTGCTACCCTCCCCGAGGAAGTCATTCACAGCGTCGGGCTCTTCGAAAAGCCACCCGCACAGTAGCATGAGATATCCGAGAGAGATTCTTTCATCATCCCCGCGCTGGATGCCAGTAATAAGGTTACCGACTATCGTCTGTATACAAGTAATCACTTCTTCGCCATTCTCAGCGTCGCCTTCGGTCACGCCCATGGCGATAGTCTTCGCTTCGGCGTTTCGAATAGCAGGTGGAACATCAAGACGGAAGCCATCCAGGTTTGATATGGGTCCGCATTTCTTCGAAGTTCCGGAGGCGTCTGCAAGACGGTCAGAATATTGGGAATCTGATCTTCTCCACTGATGTGACCATCAATGGCCCTTCGCAACACGTGAATGCGAATTCCGGTATGATTGGTAAAGAATGCCTTAACACACTCGCATGCAGCAAGGCGCGCATCCAAGAATTGTAATGGTGCAGGTTCAAGAGATAATTTGAGCAATGCCTCGATCACATTAATTCGCTGAAGTCCATTTGCCGCTCCTTCGGCAGGTTGGGAGCCCCAGATCACTTCAACATCGCCAAATTGTTCTTGCAAGGGCTGATTACCTCGGATCAAGTCGGCACATGTGGCAAGCGCCTACAGAAGTTAGTACGGCCTCTTGATACCGTGCTGGAAACGGGCTCCACAAACCTTTGATGTGACATTGACGCTGAACTTTTGTCCAAAGGCCGTACTCAACGTCTGCTCCATGACACCATTCTTCCAAAAGGCCAACTGGTTGGCAGCAGTATTTACCGCACCCCTGACCAAAAACAGCTGAATTATAACCAATAAACCCCAAATGTTTTTATCTCGATGAGCAAGGGTCCATTGCGGAGTAGGCTCTTCCGACTCCTGTTCCTGGTTTGTATCGGCAAGTAGCTTTGCCAGCTTCTTCACGCAACCCGTCTCGCGGAAAATGACTGGTTGGAAATGTTGAGTCTGAGGAGATTGGCAAGGAGCGAGAGGCAGTCTTCCACAACTTCTGACCCATGCGACAAAGCCCCTTCGGTCTCTATCATGGAGAATATGAGTTCGAACGCATTTTCAAAGGCGACAAGTTTTTGGAATTCTTCCGAGGCGGGTGTGAGGGCAATAAGGAGCAATAACGCTTCTAGAGAATGGGAGCGAGCTGTCAGCAATTGACCACAGATTCCATTCGGACGATTGTGTAAACCCACCATTTCGAACTGGTTCTCGCGAATCCCCCAGGGCGCTGACTAGCCTGGGTATACCCAATGGTGCTGTCAGAATACATTCCTGCGTTCTCTCTGGTCGCGCGCTCGAAATCTGGAACATCAATTGCAGAGAATAAAGACGAGAATAGAAGTCGCGAGTTTCTAGGAGGTCAAGTAGGGCTGTGATATTATCTTGTCGCTTTCATCCCGTTAGAACAATGCGTGTCTAGTCAATGGAGATATTCATACCTGAGTGAACTCATCGGAAAGCCAGAGGGCGATCTCATCATGCTTCGGGCTTGAAAAGGGTTGTTAGCAAATGACGCTTGGCTTGCCTTTCTATTGGGGTACCAACACTACTCTCATCGGGGGAGAACAGCATCAACAGCGTCTCCAGCACCACCTTGAGGGTGTCCACATCTTCGCGGTCATCGCGCAGGCTACTGATCAGGGGCCGAAGCGCACCCGATGCGACCGACGCAGGATAGGTTTTCGCAAAGCTTCGCAGCCCTTGGATGGCTGCACGGCGATCCTCAAGTAGAGTCGCGCTCTGTAACCTATTGGTAAGGGTGTTGATCGTGTCCGTAGCCGTTTGTTTGGCCGGCGCCTGCGATTCGAGGATTCGGAACATCGCAAATGGTAGCTCGTAATCTCATGGTCACCGCCAGCCGAGGGCGTAGTAATTAACAATCATTGAACGGGCTGAAGCTGAGCTCCAACCGTGGCGTGGGGGGGAAGGCGTGGTGAAAGGCACACTTGAAGCCGCTGAGTTGTTCTCTTCGGAGCTGCGATGATGCTACCCAGATAGGCAAGTACAGGGACGGTTTTCTGCCGCCCGAGCGGCACTGCTAAATTGCCCAGTGCGGATACCGCCGCTTTTACCAGGGAAATCAGGTGATCGTCTGTCTACACGATACTCTACTTGATAGACAAGCATACCTTACTCCGGAGTATTGATTTTATTTGTGGATACGTATAACCCGTATTGAATCAGAATAAAATCTTCCATCATTTTATTATCTTTTTTTCTATTGATTTGTGAATCGACCCCTGCCAGGCATAGCGTTTTCCAAGAAACTTCTATTCCACTCTCCACTCTTTCAACAACGATATGACAGGCAGTGCAATTAAATTGCAGAGTGCTGTAAGTACTGATAGATTGTGGTGTAAGATGAAAGAACTAATGTCCCGATCTTCTTGGGAGATGTAAGTACTTACTTGGGACAAACTGGAAACTAAAAAGATAATCGGCACGGACTGTCTCCTGGAGAGGATCTGCCAAAGACCGTGAATATTCAGCTTCGTGTAGAATATTCTCGATAAGCTAAGAGGATTAGCTGTATGCTGTAGGAAAGTGCAATATACCTCAAGCGTAGAAAGTGCAAAAGTCTCCTCATAAGTGTCAACATACCGATATCTTGTTCTGTTCATTGCTGAAACTGATCGATAACCGACTGTCGAATATGCTTCGAACAACAGTCAGACCTACCGCTGGCCCCATGATCCACCCAAGCTGCTGAAATAAGTAGTATGTACTTATGCATGTTGACATCTGAGCTTTGGGAGAACTTGATGTCATGCCTATGAATTGGGTTGAGTAGAATATCCCAATTCCTACCCCAAAAGGTAGAAGAAGAAGCTTTTCCCAGAATGAGCACCCATCTCTCCAACGAAAGAAAATTGCTAGGACACTGGACAGCACTAATGATATGCCCATGACAGCGAGTAGTTTGTAGCGTGCGGTTCTAAGCCACAAGTCAATGAATACTAATCCACGATGCCGACGAGGTAAGTTTGGGTATATTGAGACAAATCGTACCTCTTGATAAGATAGCCAGACAGCAGGCTCCCAAATGTCACACTAATCGCGGACAGAGAATAAGCCAATGAGGCGCTAAAGTCACTTGCGTTTTCCACTCGAACAAAGTATGGTGTACCAGGTTACTTGAGAGCTGTAGAATACTTCGATTCAGCAACATTCCGGCGCATTAGCGAAGGCAAATACGTACCATACGCCCAGAAATTCCCAAAATCTGTACCAGACAGTATGCTCCTAGTGACTTTGTCATCAAGTGCATGGGTATGATGGGGTTTTTCGCCCAGAAAAGCTCGACCGCGATGAAGCCAGACACCAAAAGAACAAACCCGGTTACTGTGAGCAAATTCATCATTTCCGGGTATATGATAGGTGAGATCAGCGATAATACTGTAATTGCAAACATTATTAAGCCCACAATGTCAAATTCAGATGATTCAGATCGGTTAGACTGCGTTCTGGAGGGATTCACTGTGGATACGTTCAGCGATGGTAGCCCATAGGCTGTGAATACGAGGCAGAACAATATCAGGGGTACCTGACCCAAGAAAGCCCTGTAGCTGTTAGTCTTGTATCTCTGGTAGAAATATGGTTTCTAACCATTGCCAACCGAACAGATCCGTTAGGAAGCCCCCAATTGGAGCCCCCAAACTGCGGGCTGTAATATCCAACATGTTTCGTAACTTCGGAACACAGCAACATCCGGCGGCGGAAGAACATCTGTATCCATTCAATTGCTATATTCTGGAATGTGAGGAGTTTCAGCATACCAACTAGAATCAGGGAAACAACGACGTTCGATCCCGCCGCACCAAGGCCAGTAATCATCCTCGCAATGACAAACCGCGAGAGCGATTTACTGATCCCGCTATGAAAGGTCTGTTAGATGGGGACCATCATTGGGCATCCACATAGCAGATCAACATGATGGATCTTACCATAGGAGCGTTCCCACAGCGAGCAAAGAATACAAGCAGAGAATCATTTTCTTGCGATCACAGTGGCCACCCGCTATATCGTACTTGCGAGTTATCAGTTGTTGAAGTCATCCACACGAAGAGGTAACTCACCACCGGCAATGCGACACATGATGCATAATCGTATGCGACCAACAACCACGAACCTTCCGACAAGCTATGGAAATCCGAAGCAATGATTGGGTATGTCCCATACACGATGGATTGCTCGAAGCTTGCTATGAAAACAACTATGTCGCTATCAGCATAATGATGTGTTTTCCTTGGATCGGGCATGATCACCAGTTAATACCCCCCATATAACCGAGTTGCTGACTGGTTTTGTGTTGGAGTCGCGCTCGTAGTCAAATTCAGTCATCGACGAGCTTGATGACGGGATAGAAGGGGATTCGTCTTGGACAGTCATCTTTCATGGTACAAGTACTCTCTGAATCAAAATCACGCCAAGTAGAAAGTTGGAGCTGAAGATATCATAAATTAGTCTTGAGAAGAGACACATCGGAACAGCCCCTTGTTTTATCTCCCAATAACATGAACAGTTCATGAATAATGGTATGGGGCAGAATCAGGGATGAGATGATAGGTACGCCAGCCCTTGCTGCATTGCGAACCTTCAGTCCTGTGAGTGCCAGATGCGACATGCGTTTCAAACACACCAGAGATCAACATTCCACGAGCTAACCAAAGGAAACATATTGTCTCGAAGGGAATTTACGAAAATAAAACTGTAGAAGAAATACTCCCGTAATACTACCGGCTCCGTAAGAGGAAAGAGGAAGTTATTGATACTTCGCTTACCAAACGAGGACTGGCCTTGCTGGGCTGGGTTCATATGAAGTCATGGTCAATTTAGATGGTAATTCTGAACTCAAGACTGCAAGATTAGCAAAGACATACAAAGACATGCAATGAACGTGAATATACTTCAACTGCCGCCAAGACGAAGAGACAAAGTAGAGGGCCGGCACGCTAACCCCCGGAACCGCGACAAGAGAAGCCCCGATGAGCCGAGTTCATTGGGTCATCCTTTCATGCCGCGCGCCGCATCGCAGAGACTTCCCGGTCTTACCCCATCACCCGTTCGCCCCAAATCGAGGGTGACCTTTTCTTTCCCTCGTTTTCTTTGTCCTGTCACTCTTTGCGCAAGGTACTCAACCGGATCTTGCGGCAGAAAGTGCGTCTCATCGACCGTTGCGACCCGTGAGAAAGCTCTTCCGAGATCTCGAAGCCTTGGTCCCGCCGCCGCCCATGAAACGCAGCAGGACGCTTTAACCCCGATTATCGAACACCTATTCTTCCTAACCTGTCGACCCGCGTTCAGTCGCACCCATCAGTATGGGTGTCCCCGCGCTTTTCCGATGGCTTTCCAACAAGTATCCCAAGATCATCTCCCCGGTGATCGAGGAGCGTCCCCAGAGATCGACGGAGAAGAGGTCCCCGTGGATACAACGCGCGCAAACCCGAATGGGGAGGAAATGGACAATCTTTACCTGGACATGAACGGTATCGTCCACCCATGTACTCATCCTGAGGGCAGGCCGCCGCCGGCGAACGAGCAGGAGATGATGCTGGAGATCTTCAAGTACACCGACCGAGTGGTCAACATGGTTCGCCCAAGGAAACTTCTCATGATCGCTGTCGGTATGTATTCACTACACTGCGATTGTATTACATCTAAATAGAATGCATTACTGACTATAAGCTCTCTTCTGATACAGACGGTGTCGCCCCGCGCGCAAAGATGAACCAGCAGCGCGCACGTCGTTTCCGCTCGGCGCAGGAGGCTAAGGAAGCCGACGAGAAGAAGGAGGAGTTCCGGAAGCTCCAGGCGAAGCAGAACGGCAACAAAGTGCAGACTCTGGAGGAAGAGGTCATCCAGAAGACATGGGACAGCAATGTCATCACGCCCGGAACCCCGTTCATGGACATTCTTGCCACATCATTGCGTTATTGGATCGCCTACAAGCTCAACACTGATCCTGCTTGGGAGAAGGTCGGTTCTTTGCGAAATCCCTGCCCCGCTATTACACTGCCGTTCATGCTGACATTGAATAGTTGAAAATCATCATTTCCGACGCCACCGTCCCCGGAGAAGGAGAGCACAAAATCATGGAGTTCGTCCGGTCGCAGCGCGCCGATCCCGAGCACAATCCGAATACCCGCCACGTTATCTATGGATTGGTACGTTGCAGATGAAGATGATGTCAGATGCATAGATGAAAGAGAATGCTAACGTGTCGCTTCATGTAGGACGCCGATTTGATCATGCTGGGTCTTGCCACACACGAACCCCATTTCCGAGTCCTGCGAGAAGACGTCTTCTTCCAGGAATCCAAGGGTCGAACCTGCCATCTCTGTGGCCAAGTAGGACACAAGGCTGAAGAATGTAAAGGTCAGGCAAAGGAGAAGAGTGGAGCATACGATGAAAGAAGAATGGCGTGTCTCTCAAACCATTCATCTGGCTTAATGTCTCTATCCTCCGAGAGTACCTGGCGGTTGAGCTTCACGTGCCGAACCAGCCAGCGTTCCGTTCGACCTCGAGCGGGCGTTGGATGATTGGGTCTTCATGTGCTTCTTCGTAGGAAATGATTTCCTCCCGCACTTGCCATCATTAGACATTCGTGAGAATGGTATCGATACTCTGATAGCCATCTGGCGCGATAACATCCCGGTCATGGTGGATACCTGACCAAGGATGGGCATGTGGAGTTCAAGAAGGCCCAGCTGATTCTCCAGGGCCTTGCCAAACAAGAAGATGCGATCTTCCGTCGCCGTAGACAGGTCGAAGAAAGAAAGGCCGCCAACGAGAAGCGACGCAAGCAGGAAGCGCAGCAGCGCGAGGAACGTGCCAAGAGACAGAGACGTGACTCTCCTTCTTACGACGCATACGAGCCCCCTGCCGCAAACACCAAATCGCGTGGAAACGCGCCGGCTCCCCCTCCCGGACTCGAGTTGATCACTCCTGGCCGCGGAGAACTGTCGCGCGAGACCCGGGAACTCACTCACAACATGGTGACCAACCGTGGCGCCGTCTACCGCGCCAACATGGCCAACAAGAGCGCTGCCGCTGTGCTGAAAAGCAAGCTGATGAAGGGCTCCGAGGAGGATGCCACGCCCGAGGACTCGGAAGAGCCGTCGGATACTCCCGCTGAACAGACATCCCCGTCAGTCCTCGGTAAAAGAAAGCCTGACGGAGAGAAGGATGAGGAAGAGAAGTCAGAGACGCCCAAGCCGAAGGAAGATGAGATGCCACCGGACACTGTTCGTCTGTGGGAAGAAGGCTATGGGACCGCTATTACGAGCAGAAATTCGGCGTTGACCCTCAAGACCATGAGTTCCGACACAAGGTCGCGCGGGCTTATGCCGAAGGTCTTGCGTGGGTGCTACTGTATTATTTCCAGGGATGTCCCTCCTGGACATGGTACTATCCTTACCACTATGCCCCCTTTGCTGCGGACTTTGTGGATATCGGCGACATGGAACTGTCGTTCGAGAAGGGAACACCTTTCAAGCCGTTTGAGCAGCTGATGGGCGTCCTTCCGGCTTCGTCGAACCATGCTATTCCCAAGGTCTTCCACGACCTCATGGAAAACCCGGAGAGTGAAATCATCGACTTCTACCCCGAGGACTTCGCGGTGGACTTGAACGGAAAGAAGTTCGCCTGGCAGGGAGTCGTTCTGCTGCCTTTCATCGACGAGACACGACTCCTCACTGCTATGGAAAAGAAGTACCCTCTCCTCACCGACGATGAGAAGCATCGCAACTCCGTGGGACGAGAGGTACTGTTAATGTCCGATGCGCATCCGCTGTACCAGGATGTCGTGGGCAATTTCTATTCGAAGAAGCAGGGTGTCCCCAAATTCAAGCTGAACATGCGGGTCAGTGAAGGGCTCGCAGGTAAGGTTCTGCGCAACGAGTCGTACATCCCGCATAGCTCTTTGGTGTCCGCGCTTGAAGAATACGGCATGCCCACGCTGGATGAGGATCGATCGTTGACGTAAGTCATCTTTTTCTTTTCCATAATACCCCTGATGAGGTTCCACTTTTGACGCTAACTATCTCTTAGGGTGGATTACGAGATCCCCAAGTCCTTGCATATTCACAAGTCCATGCTCCTTCGCGGAGTGATTTTCTCTCCTCCTGCATTAGACCAAGGCGATATCCAAGCCACCAGGGCTAAGACTCAGAATTCGGGCCGTTCCTTTGGAGGAGCACCCTTCCGCGGTAATGGTCGCGGTGGGCGCATGAACTACGCCGCCAATAACAACAACCACCAGAATCACAACAATGGAGGGCGACCGAACCCCTTTGCGGCGCATCTCGATCCAAACTTTATGGCCGGCGCTAATGGCGCCGGAGCTCCCATGATGCCGTCTGGCTGGGTACCTCCGGTGCCTGGGTCCACAGGATTCTCCCGAGGACCACCGCCGCCTCCACGTGGTGGAGGCCGAGGAGGCCGAGGGGGATATCCTCCTCGAGGAGGCTATCAAGGCGACTACTACGGCCGAGGTCAGCAAGACCAGTATGGCGGCGGCTCATCCAACAGTATGGGCAGCAGGGACGAGGAGGATACCAGCGGGGAGGCGGCCGAGGAGGCTATTCCGGCTGGGACAATAATAACTACTCGTCCAGGAACTCGGGTGGATATGGGCGGTACTAAGGAAGCTGAAAATAAAAGTGGATTCGATTTGTCGGACTGAGTTTGTCGATCTCTTGGATCTAATGATGCATTTGGTTTGATGGAGGTTTAGGTTTTCTATTTTCTCTCTCTCTCTTTTTTTTTTTTTTTTTTTTTTTATCTTTCTTTCTCATTCTACCTATCATTTCCCCCTTTTGTGTATACATAGGCATAATTGGTGACCCCTTTCGCCCAAGCGGTGTGCAGGGAACCATGGGATGGGAACTGTTGCTGATTCATTGGAGTTTCGGGGTGGAGCCAACAAGAAACAGAGACGTGCATGTGCATGATACATCTATCATCCGTGAAGACCGAGCTGTAGTACTTCGTAGGAGTCTGTACTTCGTAGACGTGTGGTAATGCGTCGTGTCCAGTAGGCACAGAAGAAATGCCGGCGCCACTCCAATATTGCCGGCGCCGCGACATCGGAGAGCCAATTGAGTCAATCGGGACCATCGACGGGCGGTGTGGAGCATCAAGTCTCGCACTCGTCTTCTTGGGCCTTCTGCTGCTCCCTGTGTTCCTCGAGGATCCACTCTCGCCAATTGTCTGTCCCCGACTTGATCCCCTCTGGCTGGGATTGCTCTCCCTCATTCCTTTTCGGGGCGGAGCTGAACTGTGACCCCCCCGCTGGCCAAATTTCTCCCGCTCCGGATCGCCTCCATCCAACATCACTCTACCTTTTCTTCTCCCTGCTACACCGCGCCCATTCCACCTCCCCCCCCCGGATCTGATTTCCACCGCCCTTGTCGTGCAATTGATCCTTGTGCACAAGGTGTTGTATGTGAGCATGATCTAAAAGTGCGTTGACTGCAATTGTCCTCCGGTGACGGAGCATCCCCCGGTGTATGACTCAGACCAGCTAACCACGACCATTACTCCGATCAGAGGGAAACGACAAGAGACAAAATAGCCAATTCAATATACGATGCCCGAACCGACGAAAATCAGCATCTTGGGCAAGGAGAGCATCGTCGCTGACTTCGGTCTCTGGCGCAACTATGTCGCCCAGGACCTGATCAGCGGCTGCCCCTCCACCACCTACGTCCTCGTCACCGACACCAACATCGGCTCCATCTACACCCCCGGTTTCCAGAAGAGCTTCAAGGAGGCCGCTGCCGCCGTCTCGCCCTCCCCACGTCTGTTGGTCTACAATGCGCCCCCGGGAGAGGTGTCCAAGTCCCGCCAGACCAAGGCCGATATCGAGGATTGGATGCTGAGCCAGAGCCCCCCATGTGGTCGCGATACAGTAGTCATTGCCCTCGGTGGCGGTGTGATCGGTGATCTGACGGGTTTCATCGCCTCGACCTACATGCGCGGCGTCCGTTATGTGCAGGTCCCCACCACCCTCCTCGCCATGGTCGACTCCTCCATCGGAGGCAAGACGGCCATCGATACCCCGCTGGGAAAGAACCTGATCGGTGCGATCTGGCAACCGACGCGGATCTACATCGACCTCGAGTTCCTGGAACGCTCCCCGTCCGGGAGTTCATCAACGGCATGGCGGAAGTGATCAAGACGGCGGCGATCTCCAGCGAGGCGGAATTCACGGCATTGGAGGAGAACGCGGAGACGATTCTCTCTGCCGTCCGCCGTGATCAAGCCCGGCCAGCACAGATTCCAGGGAATTGAGGATATTCTCAAAGCGCGCATTCTTGCGTCTGCGCGCCACAAGGCCTTCGTTGTCTCCGCCGATGAGCGTGAGGGCGGTCTCCGCAACCTCCTGAACTGGGGTCATTCCATTGGCCACGCCATTGAGGCCATCCTGACCCCTCAGATCCTCCATGGTGAGTGTGTTGCCATCGGTATGGTGAAGGAGGCCGAGCTGGCGCGCCACCTCGGCATCTTAAAGAACGTGGCGGTGGCTCGGATTGTCAAGTGCATTGCGGCCTACGGTCTGCCGACGTCTATGAAGGATGCGCGCATTCGCAAACTGACCGCCGGCAAGCACTGCTCGGTGGATCAGCTGCTCTTCAACATGGCCCTCGACAAGAAGAACGATGGCCCCAAGAAGAAGATCGTGCTGCTGTCCGCGATTGGTGAAACCTACGAACCTAAGGCGAGCGTCGTCCCCAACGAGGACATCAGTGTCGTCCTTGCCCCCAGCGTGGAGGTGTTCCCCGGTGTCAAGCCGGAATCCAACGTGGTCTGCGCGCCTCCTGGCTCGAAGAGTATCTCCAACCGCGCCCTCGTTCTGGCGGCACTGGGCTCTGGTACCTGCCGTATCAAAAACCTGCTTTACTCCGATGACACCGAGGTCATGATGAATGCGCTGGAGAGAATTGGCGCTGCCACTTTCTCCTGGGAAGATGAGGGTGAAGTGCTTGTCGTGAATGGAAAGGGTGGCGACATCAAAGCCAGCCCGACCCCCCTCTATCTTGGAAACGCCGGCACTGCCTCCCGTTTCCTGACCACAGTCGTGACCCTTGCTACCACCAGCACGGTGGATCACAGCGTCCTGACTGGTAACAACCGCATGAAGCAGCGACCTATTGGCGATCTGGTTGATGCGCTGTCTGCGAATGGAGCCTCGGTCGAATATCTGGAGAAGAAGGGAAGTCTTCCCCTGAAGATTGGCGCTGGCGGTGGATTCAATGGCGGTAGAATCAACCTTGCTGCCAAGGTCTCCTCTCAGTTCGTCTCCTCGCTCCTCATGTGCGCTCCGTATGCCAAGGAGCCGGTCACCTTGAAGCTGGTTGGCGGTAAGCCCATCTCGGAGCCATACATCGAGATGACCACCGCGATGATGAGATCGTTCGGTATCGATGTGCAGAAATCGACCACCGAAGAATTCACCTACCACATCCCCCAGGCTCGCTATGTGAACCCCGCCGAGTACGTTGTCGAGAGCGATGCCAGCTCTGCGACCTACCCTCTCGCCATTGCCGCCGTGACGGGTACCACCTGCACTGTCCCCAACATCGGTTCCGAGTCCCTCCAGGGTGACGCTCGCTTCGCCGTCGAAGTGCTGCGGCCCATGGGCTGCTCCGTCACGCAGACGGCCACTTCTACCACCGTCACTGGACCGGCTGACGGTATTCTGCGGCCGCTCCCCAACGTGGACATGGAGCCGATGACCGATGCCTTCCTGGGAGCGTCTGTGCTCGCAGCCATTGCTCGTGGAAAGGACGGCAACCACACCACTCGTATCTATGGTATTGCCAACCAACGTGTCAAGGAATGCAACCGTATCAAGGCCATGAAGGATGAACTCGCCAAGTTCGGTGTTGTCTGTCGTGAGCATGACGATGGTCTGGAGATCGATGGAATCGATCGTTCGACGCTTCGCCAACCCGCCGGTGGCGTCTTCTGTTACGATGACCACCGTGTCGCCTTCAGCTTCAGTGTTCTCGCTGTGGCTGCTCCCAGTCCACTCTCATCTTGGAGAAGGAATGTGTCGGCAAGACCTGGCCCGGCTGGTGGGATGCTCTCCGCCAACTCTTCTCCGTCAAGCTCGAGGGCAAGGAGCTGAAGGAGGAGGAGGAGCCGGTGCTGACTGGTGCCGAAAAGGCCAGCGCCTCTGTCTTCATCATCGGTATGCGGGGTGCTGGTAAGACTACGAGCGGACAGTGGGTCGCGAAGTCCCTGGGCAGACCGTTCATCGACCTTGATACTGAGCTCGAGACTACCGAAGGCATGACCATCCCTGAGATTATCAAGCAGCGCGGCTGGCAGGGATTCAGAGATGCCGAGCTGAACATCCTGAAGCAAGTTCTGAAGGAACGCTCGACTGGCCACGTCTTTGCTTGCGGTGGTGGTATTGTTGAGATCCCCGAGGCGCGCAAGCTCCTCATCGATTACCACAAGAACAAGGGCAATGTTCTTCTCATCATGCGCGATATCAAGCAGGTCATGGACTTCCTCTGCGTTGACAAGACCCGCCCCGCCTACGTGGAAGACATGATGGGAGTGTGGCTGCGCCGCAAGCCCTGGTTCCAGGAGTGCAGCAACATCCAGTACTACAGCCAGCACTCCGGCTCGGGTGGTCTTGCTCTGGCCTCTGAGGACTTTGAGCGCTTCCTGCAGGTCGTCACCGGCCAGGTGGACAACCTTGCGCTCATCAAGCAGAAGCCCCACTCCTTCTTCGTGTCTCTTACCCTCCCGATCTGCGTGAGGCGAGCGACATTCTCGACGAGGTCTGCGTTGGATCTGATGCTGTGGAACTCCGGGTTGATCTGTTGAAGGATCCCGCCTCGGACAGTGAGATTCCTTCCGTCGACTACGTGTCTGAGCAGATTTCGTTCCTCCGCAGCCGCACCGCCCCGCCTCCCTCTCATCTTCACCATCCGCACCAAGAGCCAAGGTGGTCGCTTCCCCGATGCTCACGAGGCTGCCATGGACCTGTACCGCCTCGCAGTCCGCTCCGGCAGCGAGTTCGTGGACCTGGAGATCGCCTTCCCAGACGAGATGCTCCGCGCTGTGACGGAGATCAAGGGCTACTCAAAGATCATCGCATCGCACCACGACCCCAAGGGCGAGCTGTCCTGGTCGAACATGTCCTGGATCAAGTACTACAACCGCGCCCTTGAGTACGGTGACGTGATCAAGCTCGTTGGTGTCGCCAACAACCTGGACGATAACACTGCCCTCCGCAAGTTCAAGACCTGGCTGAGGAGGCGCACGATGTGCCCGTCATTGCCATCAACATGGTGACAACGGCCAACTCAGCCGCATCCTCAACGGCTTCATGACCCCCGTGTCCCACCCCGCCCTTCCGTTCAAGGCCGCCCCTGGCCAGCTGTCGGCCACCGAGATCCGCCGTGGTCTGTCCCTGATGGGTGAGATCAAGCAGAAGCAGTTCGCGATCTTCGGCAACCCGTCTGTTTCGCGGTCTCCCCCCTCCACAACACTCTCTTCCATGAGTCCGGTCTTCCCCACGAGTACACCCGTCTCGAGACTTCCAACGTGGAAGATTCAAGGACTTCATTCGCGCCCCGAACTTCGGTGGTGCCTCGGTCACTATCCCCCTGAAGCTGGACATCATGCCTCTACTCGACGAGATCGCCCGCGAGGCCGAAATCATCGGTGCGGTGAACACCATCGTGCCCGTTGACGGTGGAGCTGGGAAGCCCGCCCGCCTGGTCGGTTACAACACCGATGGCAGGGGATGATCCTGTCTCTCCGCAACGCGGGTGTCTATGGTGCCAACAAGGACGCCAGCGCGGTGGTTGTCGGCGGTGGTGTACCGCTCGTGCGGCCATCTACGCCCTCCATAACATGGGGTACTCGCCTATCTACATCATCGGTCGCTCGGCCGGCAAGCTCCAGAGCATGGTCGAGACCTTCCCGACGGGCTACAACATCCGCATCGTGGAGAACAGCGAGCAGTTGGAGAGCGTGCCGCAGGTCGCTGTTGGCACCATCCCCGCGGACCGGCCCATCGACCCCAGCATGCGCGAGACGCTCTGCCACATTTTTGAGCGGGCACAGGAGCTCGACGCTGACATCGTCAAGACTGGCGAGAAGGCCCCCGCGTGCTGCTGGAGATGGCGTACAAGCCCCGGGTGACGGCGCTGATGCAGCTGGCCACCGACGCCGGGTGGCGCTCGATCCCGGACTGGAGGTGCTGGTGGGTCAGGGCTGGTACCAGGTAAGTTGCTTTTTTGCCCCTTTCCCCGCACAAGTGGATACTAATGGAGTTTTTAGTTCAAACACTGACGGCATTTCCCCTCTCTACGAAAACGCCCGGGCGGCGGTGTTGGGCGATGATGCATAAGCGTGAGTGAGTGGGCATAAGCATGAAGCATGAAGCATGACTTGATGTGCGGGTTTCTATGGATTGCGACTTTGTCGGTCAAAAGCGGATGGTATATTTACAGTCATAGTGATTTAGAGATGCTGTTCTTTGATTGCATTACAGTCTGCTGTCATGGCAGTGGATGTGAGCCGTCTGGGGTTGCCTGGGCGGGTGATTATTTAATTTCGGGTCAGACGTTAGCAAGACGTTAGATTGAAGCAATGCAATGTATACCTATTACCTTGTTTGTACCTCGCTTTACCCCGTTCTTCCTGGGTAGGTAGGGTAATCATAGCCGTGTGATGAGCCACAACAGTCAGATGTAACTATACTAAGTCCTAGTCGACGGATTGATTGGCTACCTCGTATGTAGTAGTCGATTTGTAACATGAATTGCAAAGACAGAGAGAGAGTAACAGCCAGCTGAAGTTGAACTTTGCATACCAGATGGAATTGCCCCTCTCCATAGTTAGATCAGCTCTTGGTCCCAGATCAATCCAGGCAGGTAGTCACTTCCACGCAACCTCACTGGTCGTCATAGCCTAATCTCCAGCTAATGGGAGTAACGCTAGCTCATCCATTGACGTCTCGTATATCAGAGACATTTCCTCACTTCGAGACATTGTACCCGACGAGTCGAGCACTAAGATAGTGGTCCTCTCGTGTCCGCGGAGAGTGCATTGAGTCGAGCGAGTCGGGTCGGTATGCATCGACCCTCCGCCCCGCTGGTCAAGTCAACCTGGCTGGCTGCCTGGTCTGGTCTTCAACAATGGAGTCCAAACGAAGCGAGACGACCCCAGCCTCACGATATCGATCAAGTGACCATTGACATGGAGATCCGCTTCAGACCGGTTCGAAGGGATTCGATGTACCTCTCAGGTGACCGACGATGGACCGACCGCGACCGGTCCAGTACGTGTATCGTGTGTAGTTAGTACCTGGTAGCACCGGTGGGTAAGGATGTAGTCAGAAGTGAGTGAGAAAGTAGGCAACATGTTCCCACCTGAGTCAGAATACCCCGTCAGTTGGTCAGGTTAACGGTCACGGGGACAGACTGGTCGGTGGTACTAGTGCTAGCCTGGGGGGACAGGAATGTACTCCGTACACAGCACAGTACCTAGGTAAGGTGGGGAGGGAGTTGCCCACTTCCGAGGTATTTCCACACTCACCCCTCCCGTTGGACAATTCATGGACCAACACCAAGACTGAGATGTCTCGAATCTAGATGTCGTGAATGCATCTGGGCAGAATGGATAGACAATCCAACCGTCGTAATCGCATTACGACCCGCGAGGAGAATAAGCGAAGGCTGGACTCCGACCGGCCGAAGGGTCGCGAGTCAGACCGGCAAGCGACGAGGCGGTGCACATTCTGGACTTGGATGTGTCTGGCTTAGGTGCTGACGCTGCAAGACATGCATGATCTTCAGAGTTTTCATATCATTCTCCATTTTTTGTTGTGTTTGCGTTTCTTATTTCCATTTCTTGGTGGAGGGGTTGTTGATGGGGTTGTGTTTGTTGTTCTTTTCTTGGGAGACGGGCGGGTGAGACTGTCTGAGGTGGGATTCTTAGGGCTTACCATGCACGACATGCCTACTACCTAAAGAAAGAAAAAAAACTAGATAGTATAGCTTA